>OY986436.1:238499097-238841597 GCA_963920525.1 Dichetophora obliterata | reverse complement strand
TTAGCGAGCTGCGAAACAACAATAACAACAACTACAACACGAGTTGAACGGATAAAAGAAGTCACCAAAACCATGACCAACAAACAACAAAATAAAACTAAAGAATTGTTTACATTCTCACACATACACACACTCACACAAAAATCGTCGAATGTCACTGCCGCCACCGTAGTCAAATTAAAATAAATATAGATTCTCCGAACTGACTCCAACCAATCCACCCACCCACCCAACGATTGGCCCCAAGTGAATGCTACGCGGTGCAAATTCAAATAAACAATAGTTCGCACGTCTACGCATTGAAGTAGTTGGTAGCTGCTGGTTAGGTGCTGGGGATAGATGATGATGAAGGGTGGTGATGGTGCTTTTATCAAGGGGTGCCGACTGCGGGTTCTAGTCATATTGTTTGGAGTACTACAACATTTTCTGTCTGCTTCATGTCTTTGGAATTTTCGGTTTGACAAGTCATGACTGACAATCCGTTTCCTTTTGGCGGGCATGCGCGTTAGCTTTGGAAAGCATTTCGTGTCTGCTATAAAATGAAATGTGTGCCTTTGTATTGTGGCAGATGTGCATTCCATGGAAAATTATAGCAAGTTCAATGTTTACAACTGGTTGGGAAAATACAGTGGGTGGGTTTGATGATGTGTCGGTGTAAATGCTAAAAAAAAATAAATGTATAGAAACATGTTTCGATTTCTAAATTTGTCTTACAGCTGATTTTCGAATGTCGTTTTCAGATACTCCCCCTCACGTTTTTTTCGCTGATCTTTCTTCTAAATTTCCTAAAATAGTTCAGTGACCCAAAATCTTTTGTAAATTGCCGAAAAAAGATCAACCTACCGAATGTTTGTTGTCGCAATGTTAGAAATCAATTTATTTTATAATCCACATTTATCTAATGGTAATTTTTTAAAGACATGAAATGGTCAAGAATATGAAAATTGTAGCTAATGGTCTGTTACACTAGGAGCCAAAATGCAAAAAATTTTCTGAGATCCACATCCCACTATATTTTTCCTATGGACTTCGGCCTGTTGAACACGAATATCGCAATAAAAGATTTTTCTTTGGATAGGTTTTTGAGATATGACCTTTTAAAAATTTTCCCCTTTTTTCAGAATAAAGTGTCGAGAACGGATTGACCAATTTAAAAAAAAAACCCAAATTAAAGATAATTAAATTACTTACAACTGTTTTGAAAAAATTTTGTCATTTGGTCTAGTAGTTTTGACGCTATCGGAAGAAATTCCAGATTGATTTTTTTTTTAAATTAAGTCGAATAATGTTTCAATAAACAAAAAAATTATCAAAATTACAAAAACTTTTCAGTTTATTAATTTGTACGTGAAAAAAGTTTTTTGAAAAAAAGAACGCAGTACTTTTGAAGCAGATCAATGATGGAATAATGAAGCTATGGACCATTGAGTGAAGATACTCAAATTTTACTTTTTTATGCTTTTTCCATTCGATGCTTGTTAACTTAATGTAAACACATCTGAATTTAATTTTTAATTAAAAGCTTTAATTTTAAATGAAATATCTAAACATATATCTCTAAAAAAGACAGAATTTGAAGAAAAATAAAAAGAAGAAAAAAAAAAGAAAGGAAATGAGGCAAAGGTGTTGAATTAGGACAATTCTATTGTGACGGGTGCGACCATATTCTCACATTTTTGCTTATAAAGGGTGTCCCAACAAGAGCGCAATTTTTAAATTTTAAATAAAACACAGATATTTAAAAAAAAAATAGTGAAACTTTATTATATCGTAAAGTAGATAGAATGAGGTTATGTATGGAACAATATATCGTGCAGATGGCCGCCGCGGCTTTGCTGGCATACACGCGATCTTTTAATGAAATTTTCAATGACCGTTTTGCATAAATGCTGCGGTATTTCATTAATGCAGCGTCCAATTTCCTCTTTTAAGGCTTGAGTCGTCGTCGGCTTATTCGCGTAAACCATCGACTTCAAAAAACCCCAAATGGTGTTAAATCGCACGATCTAGGCGGCCAATTCTGATCTCCAAAACGCGAAATAACACGACCGGGAGACGACTGATGCAGCAATTGAATTGTTTCTATGGCTGTATGACATGTGGCGCCGTCTTGTTGGAAGGCCCTCCACATGCCCTCCACATTCATTTCTTCAATTCTAGGCAAGAAAAAACTGGTTATCATTTCACGATACCGAACACCATTGACTGTTTGCGCTTGACCTGCCTCATTTTCATCCAATGATTCCTCCAGCCCAAAAACCACACCACACAGTGATACGTTGAGGATGCATTTGCTTCTCGTGAATCACTCGAGGATTTTCCTCACCCCAAATGCGACAATTCTGCCTATTGACGAAGCCATCAAGATGGAAATGGGCCTCGTCACTGAAGATAATTTTAGCGGCAAAATCAGCATTTTCATGTTGTCTCTCCAATACCCAATTAACGAACTCCCTTCGCTGTCCATGGTCAGCTGGCTTCAGTTCCTGAGTCAATTGAACTTTGTTTGCATGAAGATGCAAATCTTTCGTCAAAATTCGCTGCATAGTGGATTTGGAGACACCAATTTGCTGAGCTCGGTGTCGAATTGAGGTGGATGGAGTTTGAGCGACATCATCACGTAAAGCTGCGACATTTTCGGTCGATCGACCTGGTCGAAGGCGTGTTGTTGTCTTTACATCACTAACAGACCCAGTTTTCGGCAAATTTATCCATTAATCTCTTTACAGTTGACTCTTTTGGAGCATTATTGTGACCCCAAATTGATCGCAATTTGCAAACTGTAGCCGCAAAACTTTCACCATTTTGGTAAAACAATTTCACAATGAGAATGCGTTGTTCATTCATGTAGCGCTCCATTTTTACTAACCTCGTACCTTCTACTAGCAAACAATAACAATTGTTCAAATGTCAAACAATGACACTTCGAATGGCGCCAAATTTAAAAATTGCGTTCTTGTTGGGACACCCTTTAATTCAGATGTATTAAATTTCTTATTATAAAGAGGATTGCGATTCCAAAGGTTGTTAAGTTTACAAATGTCAAATAATAGATGGACACTGAAAGAACCCGTTTTCTGCGCATATGCCAATCAAAAGACTGTGACAGGTGTGACCTTACAATTCTGAGCTTTTGAAGTATTATATCTTTCAGAATATTTTGTGCAACATTTTTCTTTGAGCGCAAACAATAATTTTTTTGTAATATATTTTTTGGAATCTTTTTGACTGTTTTGAATACTTTTTGTCTAGACAATACAGTTTTTTCTTTAAAATAAACGTTTTAGAAAATGTGACGGGTATGGCCAAGAATGAAAATTAAAAAGTTTGAAGTGTTATAACTTTTTTTTTTGACTTTGTTTATTAAGATAAAAATTAAAAAAATACTAAGTTGTTTACTTATTCGCTATTCAAACTATCATAGACAACAGAATACTCCAGGCGAGAATGTTAAATAAAATTTTTTTAAATACAACAAAATATGTACCGTAAACATACACATAGACATCTATTGATCGAGTTTAAACAAAATTTTAAAAAAATTTCCTGGGGAGGGATATTTGTTGATTATGTATAATATTCGTTGTACTATAAAATATGTTACTTTATCTTATTTTTTTTGTTCATTAAAACATTATTCGACTTAAGTCTTACAAAAAAAATTTCTGGAATTTCTTTTGATAGCGTCAAAGCTGCTGGGCCAAACGACAATCTTTTTTCAAAGCAGTTGTAAGTAATTAAAATATCTTTAATTAAGTGTTTCATTTTTTGAAATAAGTTAATCCGTCTTCAAGGTAAGTTGATATTTATTACACTATATCCTGGAAAAGGATTAAAAATTTTCAAAAGGTCATGTCTCAAAAACTTATCAATATAATAATTTTTTTATTGCGATATTCGTGCTCAGCAGACCAAAGACCATAAGAAAAGTATAGTGTCATGTGGATCTCAAAAATGGTGGCGGCTAGTCTTATCAGTATTTTTAGTTACAAAGAGTGTTTTGGCACCATCTATTTGGACTTATCTCTTACACCAGAGAGTGTGCTGTAGTATAAGTTTTTTACAAAACTGCCAAAAACTAATAAACCTAAGCCCCTCAAATGATTAGCATGAAAATTTGTATAAAAAAGTTTTCAGATACAATGAAAGTTTTGGCACTATCTTTTATGATACATTAAGAACACTATCATTGTGCATATATTATGTCTTGCACAATGTTATATAAATTACATAAAACTATATAAAAACTTGCAAATTTTAATTTGAAGTGCTTATTTGTGTCGATGATACTACAAAGTTTACGGATTAGTAAACGGTACATCGAAAATATAGAGCATGTAATATTGTTCAGCATCTATATATATTTCAACATCCATAAAATTCAAATACAAGTTCGTTCTGTGTTGTGTGTAAAAACATTTCTTTTTAAGGCAAAAAAAATGTGTAAATAATTCTGTTTTGATTAAACACAAGCTGTGCATATAAGCTCATCAAAGTGGATGGACTGCAGAAACCACAGAAGACTACTGAAGAGTTGATGTAGTGATCAACGAAACAGTCTGTCCTGTCTGTTTGGTGGTTTGTTCTACAAAGAACTTGTTGTTTTTGCAACCTATTGATTTTTGAACTTACTTTATAGAATTATAAAAAATATAAAAAATAATTTTGTTATTTAAATCTGCAATTATTAAGTTTTCACTAGTATCGCCTGTGGTCGAAATTCGACCAACTTTCTGAAATTTCAATCGTTCTTTTCATTCTGAGGCATTGACCTTGCCTTAAGAAAATGTTTTGTACCAAGAAAATCTTAAGTTTCGAGAGAAAGCAACAGTTTTCGAGATATCGTCATAACTTTTTATCAAAATTTTACAAAAATTACTATTTGTAATATAAAAAATGTACTTTAAAATAATGCTTATCGTAAGGTATCCGTAAGAGTTAGCAAAAAATGTTTTTCCTACATTGAATTAATATCTAAAATTTCCTCTTACGACATGTTCTTCCATTTCTTATAGTTTGAGTTTAACTTAAGAAATATTCTTTCAATGCTCATATTTCAGGTCAAAGGTCACATAAATATTCGGTGAACTTCTTCTCCCTACTCTAATTTATTTAAAAAAATAATCGAAATAGGTTCAGAAACACGGAAGAACTGTTTCTCCTACGCCTATTTTTATATATAAGGGGTCGTCCATAACCTACGTTACCACTTTAGGGGGGGGAGGGATTTTTAAATGCACTACGATAAGTAACGGTAGGGGGGGAGGTGTTTAGATATTGTAACGTTACCAAAAATTAAAAAAATCGACGAAAAGCCTCTAATTAATAACACAATCATTCCAAAACTTTTTAACCTTACATGTTTATGTTTGATCGTCTAAATTGATGGTTAGCTTTTGTTTCAACGATTTCTTCCACCGCTTTTTCCCTCGACACAGGAACTTTTTGGTATTCCTTCACCATCTCAGCACACGTCTGAAAAATTTGGGTCTTGCTTTTGCGACAGGCTTTGACGTTAAGGCCTGAATGTTCTTGATCAAAGCAGATACCGTATGACATGTACTGTCCTTCTCAGAAAGAAGAAATCGGTTCAAGGTCGTGTCCTACCTGCGGCTTCTATTTCGTTTTTAAAACTTTTATGAATTGTCATAAGTTTGTAATATATCGTTTACAATAAATCGGAATAAAACATACTATTTAAATAAATCAATTTTCAGAAAGTATTTACACAAAAACACAGAACTTGGTGCAGCTCGGGTGCAGCCTTTAAGGGTACTCTGTCAAAGACCAGGTGAATTTCTTTGCGTTAGAAATGAGAATTCACCTGAAAGGGTCGTCATAGAATCCGATGAAAAATTCTATTTTGAAGAATCCTCTACAAAGCTACCAGCTTCTTCTATCCCAGTGATTGAGAGCATCGAATCTTGGATCGCAGATGGAATAGCTTTTACAGATGATATTAGTTATTGATTTTTTTCCAATTGTTCCTTTAATGTATCTAGTCATACTAGTCACTAATACTAGTGAAAATTGTCAGAGCTAGTCAAAATATATAATCATTCGAATGAATTAATTTCATATGTCACGTTACTTTATGGGAGGGAGGGGTTTTGAAAAGCACTACGAAAAGTAACGCAGGGGGAGGGGGGGGGTAAAAAAACCGGAAAATCAGTAACGTAGTTTATGGAAGACCCCTAACGAAATGGCTTAAAACATAGATTTGTGTATATAACTTTGGAGCGGTTTGAAATATTTGAAAATTTTTTTCACAGAAATTATTTTTGAAGCTGTAAGACTTTGTAGAAAATATAAAAACAACATTTTGGAAAATTTAATTTACATCAAAAAAATCATAGGGGGCATTATGTGTCAAAATGAAGCAATTTTTGCTAAAAAATTATATGTCATATAAAAGAGTGTGGAAAAAAGAAAATTTTATAAGAAAAAAAAAAATTACAACAAAAAAAAAAGTTTGGCCAATTTTTTGAGCAACAACTGAATATTTTAGAGGTATTTTTAAAGCATTGAATTGGTGAGATAACGATAAATATTTTCCTTTTTCTCCGAAGTCAATTAATTTATCTTTCAGCCAAAAAAAATTTGATGAAAATCAATTGAAAAATGGCCAGGATATTTGCTTGCAAAATCAAAACTTGAAATTTCAATCGTTTTTTTCTCATTCTGAGGCGATGACCCTGCTTCAAGGAAATACGTTGTACTGAGAAAATCTACATTTTTTGAGACATCTCAATAGTTTTGATGTCATTATAACGGGAATTTTTTTTTTCTAACGGAAATTTTTAACATGTTATCCGAAAAAAATATTACCAAAAAAGCTTTCGTATACCGTTATATTTCTGAACCAACGTCGTTTCATACAAAAATACGTTGTACTGAAAACATCTATAGTTTTCGAGCTATCACAATAATTTGATGTCAAAAAAACGGAAATTTTTAAGACTTTACTATTTATAAGAAGTATTTCACCATCACAATATATATTCACTCTTGTTGTATAAAAAAAAAATGCTTATTGTAGGGTATCCGTACGAGATGGCGCAAAATGTTGGAAGTGTTTCTTGCACACCTTATCAATGTCTAAAATTCCCTCTTACATTATATTCTCCCATCTGTTACAGTTTAGCTTTTATATTTAATCCATACATCTATAAAATGTCATCATACTGTGCAGCTAGATCTTTCATTTGACACCTCATTCACCATTCTACTTCTTCCTAGCACTGAGACTCCTGACTAAAAATAATTAAAATTTTAAACGTTCATATTTCGGGTCAGAGGTCATAAATTTAAAATCTAAAATGATTCTGCACATATAGGGCGCAGTACCTTTCGAATGATATAAGTTTCATTGCCCTTAATCTAAGGCAAATATCAAAAAAATGTACGACAACATTTGTTGTTTGCCTATTAATATTTTTAATCAAAACCCTATAAGATAAATCGTGACTACAAGCCTCTCTGTAGTTGTTGAAAAAATAAAAAAATCAAAGAAGCCTGCACGATTTTTTGATATAAGGGTTTCGGCTATGTAAAGGTAGGGTAAAGTCACGATTATATCGGGACATTAAAGGTGTAGTTATTGCTGAAATTTTGCTGTTTGTTTTTATCACAAACCTTGATTTTAAGGGTATCCCATTAAATATTTTTTTATCGGACCTCTTATCTGTAATATGTGTCTCTATGCTTGCAGTGTTTGATGTCCCAGTGAAATTCCTGTAGTTTGTTAAGCATTTTTCGCTAAAAACTGTAATTTTTCAGTGATTTTGCACTTTTTTATCACAAACCTTGCTATTGATAGTTATTAAACCTATGATCAAATTAGTTTCATTACACAGGTTTACAAATCTGGTACCTTTTGTACCAGAGAAGATGAAAGTGGTGTCATATGTATTTTTGAGCTCTGAATTCAAATCCGCAGTTCGTTTTTCTCTATAAGGTCGAGTTTAGGAGTTAAAGGCAAAATTAAAAAACTTTTATCTGTCTGATAACTTGACTATATCTTGTTAACACATAAGCCGGTTTTAATTATAACTGTTTACAAAAATTCATTGTATATCTCTGATAGTTTATGAGTTATTTAGAAAAATCAAAATTTTCAGCCGTTTGAAATTTTTTATACCAACTCTAGTTTCGTAAAAAATGTCGAAAACTATCTAATGCTATGTTTACATATAGAGATTAAAACAGTTTAGAGAGATTTACTCCATAGACAGTTTAACCTCATTTTAAATTGGTTTAATAATTGAAGGGTTTATTGCAAGAACATGATTAGCCACATAAAAAATATTTTGAAATAATCGGCTCTTAAGTTTGGAAAAAATGTTTTTGTGTATGAAGAAATGGAATTTAATACGGAAACTTTTACAAAGAGGTTCGAAAATTAATAATAAATAGCCAAAATCTCGTTAAAAGTTCTTGTGCATTCAGTAATGTATTCAGCCTAAAAAATTGATTGTTTAGGTCATGTGGCTTATCACTTTATTGCAATAAGCTCTTCAATTAATCTCCTTGCTTATCTTCTAAAAAAGTTTGAAACTCTGTAAATATTGGAAATTTTTAAAAAATTGCAACACTGCAAGTGGAAATAAAGAAAACGGACTTATTGAAGGTCAATAGCAGCTATGTTATGGTGGCAGTCATATGATCCACGGTCACGAAATTTCATGCTAAAACACAAAATTTGTGAATAATTTCACAGCGCAACCGGATTTTATCCCATGCTTTGGTCAAAATTTATTCCCTTGCTTACTCTCTACAAGTTCCCATTAATAGTGAGACAACCACAACTCATGGCGTGCCCTTAACCGCCACCATAACCTAGCCCTAACCAAAAATAAAACAAAAGGAAGCAACGAAATATCAAAATTACTGCATGTTTATGTAAAACGAAACGAAGCCTGAACGTGGTGCAAGACACGGTAAGCCAGGGTTGCCAGTATTGTGGGAAAAATCCCATTCGTGGTAATTTTTAATTGATCTTGGGAATTTTTTTTTTGGGAATTCACATGGTATTTTTTAATTCAGCGTGGTATTTTTTAATTGGCGTGGGAATTCAGAGTGGTATTTTTTAATTGCATGGGAATTGGGGAATTTTTTCTTAAAAATTTTTATTTCACTTTAATTAAGCAAAATCTTAATCATAGTATTCGATGATCGGCGTATATATACAGAAGAGTAAATATAAGTTTACGCTGTACATTTCTTTGAACATACCCTTAATAAAAACGATTAAATTGCATATTTGTTTTAAGAACAAGCTTACATCACAAAATTGCATAAAACTAATAGTGCATTCTTTTCTGAACAAAATTCTGACCTTAAAATTCTGACCTTATAATTCTGACCTTTTCTGAAAATTCGACATTTCTGCATGCAAGCCTTAAGCTTACAAAAATTATTTTAAAATTCAAAAAAAAAAAGTGAAATATAAAAGTACTACCAAAACAATAATAGACAATATTTGCAAGTTTACTTATCGAATCCATTGGTCAGCAATTATCTTTTAAAACCAAAATTAAACCACAGTTGCCATTTTACGCATTATATGCTCTGTTAACACCAAGATTTTGTGTCGTAAGCTGCGCACCTTCAAAATGAGCTTTTGTAAAAATATCGCTATTACGCTATTAAATTCACTAATACGGCGTTCATTGAATACCACTATTATCTCTTTAGTTTTTTAGTTGTAAATAGTTAGTTAAATAGTTAAATATTTTAAAAATCATATTATGTTGAAATTAATTATTTATTTCTTTACAAAGCACAAATATCTTTGAAAACTTATATTTATTTTATTTTGTCTATTTTTTTTTTAGCCAATTACATTATTTTATATTAAAAATAAGTACCTAAATTTTTGAAAAATCACATTGTGTTAAATTAACTGCACAAAGCACAAATATCTTTTAAAACTTTATATATATTTTATATTGTTTTTTTTTTATTCTGAAGTCACTTTTATTATTCGATATTAGAAATAAGTATCTAAATTTTTGAAAAATCATATTGTGTTAAAATGAGTTGCTTATCAACCTCACAAACCACAAATATTTTTGAAAACAATATTTTTATTTTATTTTGTTTATTTTTTTTTATCTTATTTTTATAAGCATAATTTCGTTTTAGAAATTATTAAATGGAAAAAAAAATAGAATTCACGATCTCAAATATTAGACGAAAACATAAGATATGTATAACAATTAACTTTATGTGAAACAATTTGTTATAGTTTTGAAGCAAAGACAATGAATGCAAAATTTTTAACTGGACGTGTTTATTTATTTCTGCTTATTTAAATGCAAAAAATTTTTAACGACATTCGGGCACCAATTTTGCAATAGTTCTTCAAAAGTTTCTCAACAATTTCCTTGCAGTCGTTACTCTTTCTATTACCTCTAATGACGTCACTTTGTGTAGGAGGTAGACGATATTTTCGGTTCTTTTAGCAAAATTCCAAACATTGAGTGCAGAGCTATGATTAAAACTTATATGCAAAAATTTAAAACCATTGCACTAATTTTTGTGAAATTTAAAGAGATTTTACAGGTGTAGTCATTTTGTATGGGAGGTAGACTTGGTTTTCATTCAATTTTTACTAAGATAGGATATGTGCGGTTACAGCTTATTAGAAAAATTTTATGTCATAAGACTAATTTAAGTGGAATTAAAGACATTTTTAGCGTGTTGGTAAAGCATTTTTGTATGGGAGTTTGGCATTGTTTTCATCCGATTTGACTCATTTGCTTCAAGGGAAACTTGCTCTCTATTTTCAAGTAAAAAGCATTCATATTAAATTTTGTTACAAAAGCTCTAAAATAACGGCTGTTATCATAAAATTTTGGATGTTATAATGTCTGACTCAAGTTAGTAAAAAAGTAGTTTTGTGTTTCGTTAAACTTAATTGCAACTTTTGTTCATGCGACGAAGATGTGACAAGATGAATAAATGTAAATAACAAACAGCTGATTTATAATGATACTACACACAAAAATTTTCTGTGTTGTTATATTTTAGAAATTTTTTAAATGGAAGGCAATAGCAGAATTTTTATACATGTGTCAAATCTTAGGACGATGTAATGGTATGATAGTACACCTTGTGAATACCCTAATTATATCTAGATCTGTTTTTTGTATGATTATTTATAATGAAATGTGATTCAACACATTTGTTTTGATACAAATTAATGCCCTAAAATCCGGTTTTGTTGGAAAATTTAGCACCAATTCTGAATAAGTACGAAATTAACCCTTAAACACATTTTGTGTTTTAACTTATTTCTTGTGTTCAAGTTGAGTTTTGAGCTTTGGGGTATTCAGAGACTTAAGGCTCAATTATAATAGACGTAATGTAAAGTAACGTAATGCTGTCAACTGTCATCGTGACGGGACGTAATGTAAGAAAACGTTGTAGCAATTATAATAGGTAGTAGCCAGGCAGTTGTTTGTCGTAAATAATTGCACGTACCTGTACAAATACAATTAAATCTTCGTCATCCATAGCTGTGGATACATAAAACTATCACACTAATAACAAAAACTCAACAAAAAGCGTAGTTTAACAATATAAAATAGCGCAATAATCAAATCTAACCTTAATGTTTAGTTGTTCTTTGAACAGACGTAATGTTAAGTAACGTAAAAATCGAAATCCAACGGATCTTTACGTCCCGTTACATTACGTTACTTCTATTATAATCACTTGTATAAGAAAAGTATTGATTGAAACAGTAAGTGACAGAATACAATGCTGCAGTGACATTTCACTACATTACGTTACGTCTATTATAACTGGGCCTTTAAAGTAGAATTTTATGACAAATATTTTGAGGAACATTTTAACCCGCTAGTCCATGTTTTAAGGTATTATTTTGCCCTGCACACAAAAGGGACAATAAATACCCATACCTTGAAGAGTGAGAGAGTTAAAATGTTTCATAAAAATATTTCTCTTAGTATTTTACATAAATCTGCTTAACACATTCTATACCTAAAAGGTGTAAGGTGTGGTTTTCTATGCCTATTTACCATAAGAATGTGCAAAAGGGATCAACTTTAACTACTCCTCAAATAAAACTCATACGAAAATTTTCAAAACAGCGGTACACGTACATATATAGTTGTTTGGTCTTCTCTACCAGAATCCGCTGTGAGAACCTTGTTAGTTTTTTAAAAACTTTGTTTTTGTTGTATCTATATCTTTCTATACTATTATATAAAATTAAACTGAAAATTGTTTGTTCGAGGTAACCTACAAAAGTACTGGGCCAATTTTTATAAAACAAGTTTTGCAAATATCATATTTGAGCTTCAGTAATTTTTAATGGTATTTTTCCTTAGAAATTTTAATAAAAAATATATTTAATCAAAGTGTTAAGTTTTTTATGAAATCATTCCAGCTGCCACGGCATTGCTTAATTATTTTATTTTCGCGTGTTTGTGTTCCCAGATTTTCAACAAACTCCATGTTGCTCTCTACTACTCTCATTTTGTGCTCAGCAAGCACAGGCCTACAAAAAAAATCAGATAAGTCTCGAGTATATAAAAATGATACACATAAGAGCAGAGCGGAGGTCCAAAACAAAAATTTTTTATTTCGTTTGACATGTATTGTTTTAAAGAGATTGATCAAAAAAACGTCTGCTAGGATACTCAGAAAAAAATTTCCAGAAAATCTAGAAAAATAGCACCCAGGCTTCATTTAGCGCCACGCCAATTTTATAAAAATGAAGTATGTGTATATTTTTTGTTAAATTGACATCAGAAGTGTGAAATAGTTTAGGAAAATAGTCCAATTATTTACGAACTATTTCGCTAAATTGAAGAAACTTAGTGCAATTGTGCTGAAATATTCTTACATACATTTCTACTGTTTATTTATCATCGGCTACAACCAAGAGAAACATTTTCTTTTAAAATAAGAAATTTTCTACCGTATATTAATCATCGGCTGTAACTACAAGAAACATTTTTTCTGAAAATAAGAAATTTTTCATCAAATCCATAGAAAAGTATTGGAATTTTTGCAAAAAAAAACACTTTTGAAAAACTGCAAACATAATTATTATTACTAGTATCACCTGTGGCCGAAATTCGACCAACTTTCTGAAATTTCAATAGCTTTTTCTCATTCTGAGGCGTTGACCTTGCTTTAAGAAAATGTGCTCCACTAAGGAAATATATATTCACACATGTTACATAAAAACATACCTATTGTAGGAAATCCGTAAGAGATAGCAAAAAATGTATTTGTACATTGTATTAATGTCTAAAATTTCCTCTTACGCCATGTTTTTCCATTTCTTATAATTTAGGTTTAACTTCAAAAATATTTTTTCAACGCTCATATTTCTGGTCAAAGGTCACAAAAATATTCGGTAAACTCCTTCTCCCTACTCTAATTTATTTAAAAGAATTATCAAATTCAGTAAAAACTGTTTTTACTACGTCTATTTCTATATAATAACGAAATGGCTTAAAACATAGATTTATGTATATAACTTTGGAGTGTTTGAAATATTTGAACATTTTTTTCACAGAAATTATTTTTTGAGCTCTAGAAATTTGTAAAAAATGTAAAAACAACATTTTGAAAAATTAAATTTTCATCAAAAAAATCATAGGGGTGTTAGCTCATGAATTTCGATGATAGAAACTGTTTATTGAATTATGTGTCAAGATGAGGCAATTTTTGCAAGTAAATGATATGTCATATGAAAAAGTGTAAAAAAAGAAAATGTAATAAGAAAAAAAATTACAACATAAAAAACGTTTGTCTTATTTTTGAGCAAAATCTTAATAAAAAACCTTTTAGAGGTTTTTTTTAAACAATATAAAGCATTGAATTGATGGGATAACGGTTAATATTTTCTTATTTCTCCAAAGTCATTTAATTGATCTTTCAGATAAAGAAAATTTGTTGAAAATCGATTAAAAAATGGCTGAGATATTTACTTGCAAAGTCAAAACTTCAAATTTCAATAATTTTTCGAGATATGTAAATAATTTTAATGTTATTTTAAGGGGATTTTTTTAACATACTATCCGTGGAAAATATTACAAAGAAAACTTTCGTATACCGTTATATTCCTCAACCAATGACTTTTCATACAAAAATACGTTGTACTGAGAACATCTACAGTTTTCGAGATATCGCTATAATTTTTATGTCAAAATAACGGACATTTTTCAGACTTTACTATTTGTAAGAAATTTCACCATCACAATATATATTCACTCTTGTTGTATCAAAAAATGCTTATTGTAGGGTATCCGTAAAAGATGGCTCAAAATGTCGCAAGTATTTTTTGCACACCTTATCAATGTCTAAAAATCCCTATCATATTATATTCTTCCATCTGTGACAGTTTAGCTTTTATTTAATAAATGATCTTTTTACGCTCATATTTCAGATCGAAGGTCACCAATCTAAAATGTAATCATACTGTGCAGCCAGATCTTTCATTTGATACCTCATTCACTATTCTGCCTTTTCCTTGCCCTGAGATTTCTTACTAAAAATAATACAAACTTTCAACGTTAATATTTTGGGTCAGAGATCATAAATTTAAAATCCTTAATGATTCTGCACATATATGCTGCAGTACCTTTCGAATGATATAAATTTCATTGCCCTTATTCTAAAATTAATATCGAAAAAGAATACGACAATATTTGATGTTTGCCTATTAATATATAAGATTATTATTAATATTAAATTAAAATGAAAAATTAGCACTATCCGTTCATCATCAGCTTATCCATTCGACCATCGCAGTTGTTGAAAAATTGTTCCTTAATTTACTTCATTAAGAATCGTTCGCTCTGTAAGCAATCTTAAAGCATATTTTTCTAGACATATAAGAAAAGCATCCTTAAACAAATCACTCGTGGTGTAAAAAAAGAAAAATTTACATGTATTTCTATGAAATATCTAAGTATTGTAACTTATATTTCTCCAAATGTAAGAAATCATGCTGCAGAATGTTGGTAGCGTAAATAAAGTTTTTCTTCAAATTGTTTCTGCTTTTATACAATTTAACTTTTATCATACCCTTCATCTCTTATATTTAAGTTAAATCTTGTCTTCAAAGCTAAGAAGCTGTTTTAATAACGTTGCAACGAAATCGTCGTTAGGTCATGCAAAAGTTCTCTACATTAAGGAGAAACCTCTATTAAATATAGAAAAACTGATGTCTATGAATTAAAACTACAGTTTCGTCATTTAAGGGAAGCAGATTTTTTTTGAGTGTACTATAGTATAATTAAATAGCATTCAATTAAATGCACAATCAGGTGCTAAAACAATCAGTGTTATCATATCCCTAAAAATCAGCATTTATTTAGATAATGGGGTTAACTCAAACAATAACAATACAAAAAAATCTGACTGCATATCTAATAAGAGATTATTTTTTAATGTGATTACAAATGATTTCAGATCCTATTAACTTTAAAGAAGAATTTTTCTGCGTGTAAAGTGTTTGCATCTACTGAGCTAGTTTTTCAAAAGTTTATGTAAAAGTTTTTAAAAAATATTGTTGCTAATAATTTATAAACAATAAATGAATCAAAGGACCTGTTTATATATTTACGAAACCCTAAAAACTACGACGAATTTTAAAATTTGTGCTTCCGTTTTCCAAAAAAAGGTTTTCTTTTAATATTTGTATTTAATATATCAATTTAATTATTTTTCACTTCATTAAATTTTTTTCGAAAATGTATGGAACAAAAACTTCATTTTCACTCACTGTGCAGTAAAATTTACCTAAATATATATTTTGACAGCTAAGTACTATCAATGAATTTCCAGAATTCTGGAATTTTATAGCTCTTTGACAGATTAGACTAAGAAAAAACAACAACTCAAATTGCCGTAAATTTAAAAGTTATTTTCAAATAATACAGAAATCACACGAAATTTTGTGTCTATGAAAAGCGAATAAAAAAAACACGCTATTCCAAACAATTGCTTAAAATAAAACACACACAAGACAAAAAATTGTAAACAAATGTTTATATTTTGGAATAAACATGTATGTAGACTGGAAGAACGTAACCGAACGCAGATGACGGAACAACAACGGCAACAACAACAGCAACAAAACGCGGGAAGCACGACGTAAACTCTACACACTCTACAGAATATGAAAAAAAAAATCACATTTTCCACATACAGAAAAGAAGGAAAATTCAGTTTGTCAGTGAATGAAAATCGAAAAAGGCGAAACATACGAAACGAAATTGTAATAAAAATGTTCAAGAAATTTAAATAAAAATCAAGTGAAAGTGTTTGAAAACTAAAGGATAAAGTGTAAATAAACTATTGTTGATGTTTAAAGTGGCTTAAATGTCGGCTTGTGTCACTTGTGCCTAGGAAAAGTGACACTGCTTTCGAAGTATTTCAATCATAATTCTTTCTTTTTTTTTTCTTGCAACGTTCCAATGTAGCCCTTGCTTCGCTTTAATAAAGGATATGCTCGGTCGGTTTTTGAGAACGATTGACATAAATGCTATTTTTAAACCATATTAAGGACATTTCTGGCATATTCAACAAAACTAACGACATCATAAAGAGTTTTGGAAGACAAAAACAAATAGATGCTAAGCTAAAAATTGGCAAGCATATATTTAAGGTCAACGTGGAAAAATGAAAATTCATGAATGAAAACCGTGGGTGGAGGGAGTTGATGGTTGCATATTCAGTTGAGATGAATGCCAGAAAAAAATAATTAATACAGTGAGGTCAGCAAAGTGCAAAATAATTTTTGGCTTAAACGTCAGCCTTCAGGTTTTTTTTTTGGTGAAATGCAAAGAAAGTTTTTTTGAATAAATAAGAACCATCATTATAAAGGGCACTCTTCCAAAAACGGTGTTTTCCAGGACCTTTTGTCAAAGCTGCTTGTGGCTATCTCTCAGTCAGTCTGTCATGTAAAGCAACCACATGTTTCCCTTGAAAGCAAATGATTGAAATGCTAAAGACCCTCAGACACACACACACACACACACCCACACAAACAAGTGAAACACATTTGAGACATTTCTGAAATTTTTGGGTGAAAAGTATCTGGATATATATTAAATCTACTTTTGCAGCCATAAAAATAGCTCATGTGTTGCCACCAACTGCAGGCCAAAACAATACGACCAATAATAAAAAATTCGCATAAACATAATTGTTTAATTTTTTTGCTCCTTGGGCGTTGTGTGCGCGTTGAGTGTTATATCGAGCAAACGCATTTTGAGAATTTCTTTCATTGCCTGCGTGCTGCGAAGAAAACAAGCAAAATATTTGAATCCTACAAAAACGCCTGCCGTTGTCTGGTGATGCTCCACAGTGTCGCCAGCAAAGTTAAACGATATCAGCAGCGGCAGCAGCTAGCTAGTGAAAATATTTTAAAACTGTCGTTGCCGTCGCTGTTGTCAAGTATTTCTTCAAAATATCATCATTCGAAGAAGATTATCGGGCTGATCGGCCCATGGTGCAGAGAGCATCCTCATCAGATGCCCCATCCGTTACGGGGGGTCATCGAGAATCTCGATTTGGCCTTGGATACACAACATACCAAAGTGGTTACAACAAACTCTTCACGCAGGTACGATTGTAATCAAACTTTTTCAATACACATAGTTTTAAGTATGTGTGCATTTTGTGAAAGTTGCTTTAAATAAATAAATTTTTATTGTTTAAGATTTTCTTTACCAGCAAACCAGCAAAACAAGAGAGTTCAATGACCTCAATACTTAAAGTTCTGATGTTTTTTATTGATTTAAGGGAAGGCGCGGATCCTCCCCCAGATGCACAAAGTTTTAAAGAATTTGCTCTAAATCCTAGACTTTTTTAATTAAATACTAGCTGGAACCCGGCGCGTTGCTGCCACGCCCCCGTTGCCAAACTTCCATAAAATGTTATCAGTGAACCTGCATTGGGTTGATCTAAATTTGAGTTGAATGAGAGGTGCCACGCCTCTTTGTTTAACTCCCATAAAATTTGATTAGTGAAACGGCATGTGTAAATCGTGGTAGAATAATGAATTCTTAGGCTATAACTTCAAAGCTATTCGATATCTCAAATCGCATATTTGAGTTGTATGGGAGGTGCCACGCCCCCTGAATGGCGTGTGTAAATTGTGGTAGAATACCGAATTCCGAGGCTGTGCGAGCTGTAACTGAAAAGCTATTCGATATCGCAAATTATGGGAGGTTGCCACACCATACGTCCATAAAATGTTATCAGTAAAACGACATGTGCAAATTGTGCTCGAATACCGAGGCTGTGGAGGTCTATAACTCCAAAGCTATTCGATATCGCAAATTCTGGTTGCAAGGGAGGAGCCACGCCCCTTCACAACGCCCATAAAATGTTATCAGTAAAACAGCACGTGTAAATTGTCGTCGAATACTGAATTCCGGGGCTGTGTGAATTATAACGCAAAAGCTATTCAAAATATTAAATGTGGGTTTTAAGGGAGGTGCCACGCTCCCTTTCCCAACGCCCATAAAATTTTATCAGTAAAACGGCACGTGTAAATTGTGGTCGAAAACCCAATTCCATGGCTGTGCGAACTATAACGCAAAAGCTATTCGATATCTCAAATTTGGGTTGTATGGGAGGTGCCACGCCCCCTTGTCCAACACCATAAAATGTTATCAGTTAAACTTAATGTGTAAATTGAGTTCGAATATTAAATTCCGAGCCTGTGCGGTCTGTAACTAAAAAGCTATTCGATATCGCAAATTTGGGTTGTATGAGAGTGCCACGCCCCCTTGTCCAACGCCCATTTTTTCTTTCTGTAAAAAACGTTTGTAGACTATTACAAACATTTTAAAAAAGTTAGCCAAATTGGCGCAGGCGTTCTGCGATTTTAGGTATATATAAAAAAGTGGGCGTAAAATTGGGAGTGGTCAATTTTTCTTCAGTAAAAACTTAAAATGGATTACTACGAACATTTAAAAAATAAATTAGCCAAATCGGTGTAGCCGTTTTCCGATTTTAGATAAATAAAAAAGTGGGCGTAAAAGTGGGCGTGGTCAATTTTTCTTTCCGTAAAAACCTCAGTTGGACTATTACGAATATTTTAAAAAATATCCAAATCGGTCCAGCCGTTCTCAACTGATGCAATTACCAAGGAACGACATTTGATTTTTATTTATATAGATATCAAAACAGTGGGCGCAAAAGTGGGCGTGGTCAATTTTGCTTTCAGCAAACACTTAAATTGGATTACTACGAACATTTGAAAAAAAAATTATCCAAATCGGTCCAGCCGTTTTCCGATTTTAGATAAATTGAAAAAAGTGGGCGCAAAAGTGGGCGTGGTAAATTTTTCTTTCCGACAAAACTTATATTGGATTACTATGAACATTAAAAAAAAATTATCCAAATCGGTCCAGCCGTTTTCCGATTTTAGATAAATCAAAAAAAGTGGGCGCAAAGTGGACGTGGTCAATTTTTCTTTCCGTAAAAACCTAAGTTGGACTATTACGAACATTTAAAAAAAAAAATTATCCAAATCGGTTCAGCCGTTCTCAACTGATGCAATTACCAACGAACGACATTTGATTTTTATTTATATAGATAAAAACAAATAAATCTTGCCACTTTTATTACAAGTTATTAGACACGTATATTCAAAATTTCTTATTTAAATAATGAAAACTTCCTTAAAAAAATAAATAAAAAAATAAATAAACTGGCCATTTCAGCCCTTGGAAGGACTTTGACCTAGCTTCTATTGATCAATTGTGTTGTGTCTGTTATTAAATGTTTGATCACTAGACAGCGGAAAATATGAAATTGCATATTTGTATTGATGGTTTATAAAACAATTTCGATGACACAGATATGCGTCCCGAGAAATTCTATCTCGGAAAACATAACAAAATTTTTGCATATTTGCATATTGCATACAAAATGCACATGCAAGGAGGATTTATGTACCAAAATGTTTCTAATACTATTTAGGTTGTCCAGTCTACAATAATTACCTTTCCAACGAGCCGCATTAGTCTGCAGATAAACTACGGATAAACTTGCCCGGAATACCATATATGTTTTGGAATACTATGCACCCTTGACTTCATGTGATGTGGAAAGAAGCTACTCCGCATACAAAACTATATTTTCTGAAAAGCGTCAAAATGTCTCCATCGACAACTTAGAAAAAGTTTTAATAATATATTGTTTTATTAATTATAGAACATAATTTTGAACAGATAATATATATAATGCTTATAATACAAAATATGCTTATTGTAGCGTATCCGTAAGAGATAGCGAGAAATATCTGTCGAATATTTTATACATATCAGCAATGTCTAAAACTTCCCCTTACATGATATATATATATGTAAATAGGCGTGGGAAAACAGCTCAGTACCATTTTCTCTTGTGTTTCTCAACCGATTTAGATAATGTTTCTTTAAAGTGAATAAGAGTAAGGAGAAGGAGTGCACATAATAGTTTTTCTGACCTTTGACCTGAAATATGAGCGTTCAAAACAGAATTAGAGCTAAGCTATAAGAGACGGAAGAAAATGGTGTATGGGGAAGTTTAAGACATTGCTGATATGTATAAAATATTCGCCAGACATTTCTCGCTATCTCTTACGGATACCCTACAATAAGCATATTTTTATGTAACATATGCGAATATATATTGGGATTGTAAAATTTCTTACAAACAGTAAACTTCGAAAAATTCCCGTTATTTTGACCTTAAAATTATGACGATATCTCAAAAACTGTAGCTTTTCTCAGTACAACGTATTTTTGTATGAAAAGTCATTGGTTGACTTTTATACGGTATACAAAAGCTTTTTTTTTGGTAATATTTTTCACGGATAGTATTTTAAAATTTTTTTCGTTATTATGACATCCAAATTATTGCGATATCTCGAAAACTGTAGACTTCCTCAGTACAACGTATTTTTGTATGAAAAATTGTTGGTTAGCACTGAGCGATTCTTTTTTTTTTAACATTTTTCTACGCTCATCTGAGAACGAAAGCAATTTCATTTCGCAGTGTAGGTCGAATGCCGCAGTGACAAGGTCCAATTTCGACCACTGGCGATTTGTAGTTAACATAATTTTGGAATTACAGATTTCTAGTATTATCTGATGAAGGTAATAAAATAATTTTTACACTTTTAACACATTTTTTCAATAAACTTTATGGATATTTCAATTCATTTGGAAATATTATGAATTAAGACAATTTTTATTACTGCATAAGCAAAAAGTATGCAGCATATTTCTTGCATATGCTTTTGTATATTTTTTGCACAAAATTTGCATATCATAGATATGCGTTAATGAAGTCAAAATCAATATAAATCCAAAACATGACTTCAATCAGACTTAAAATAAATTTTGCATATAATTCCGCTGTCTATTGATCACAAATGATTGAGAACTGGACCTAAGTGTTTTACACGCAGAGAAAAGACATGGTTGAGACATGATTACTGCAATAAAAATTTTTTTACTAAAATTATTGTGCTATTTCTGCAAACACCAATTTTTGTCTAATAAAGTCATTATTTATTAATGGTGGTACCAAAAATAACATTATAGTTGAAATCATTACATCATTAAAATCATCAACATACTATGATTGCCTCAACTATTAGTTGCAACAAAAATGTTGTACTTCTGTCAATCATGATAAATGTGAATATTATTATAGAGAAAAACATATTAGAATTTTGAATGTTTGTCTGAACTATTCCTTGATTGTTGGCAAACGAAGCAGAACATAACCAAAAATCGAAAGAATTTATTGTGTCTGAACAGTTTGCAGGAAAAACTTTCACTTCAGTCAGACACAATAAGTTTTATCGATTCCTGGCTATGTGCCGTTTCGTTTGTCAACTGTTTTGTTTTAAATCGCCTTATTAGAGTATTGTGTTTTGTTTTAAATCGCCTTAGCCTTAAAACAGCACGCAGAAAAGTGACATTTTGGACTTTAATTGTAGCAAACATATTTCTATTTACCGTAAATATATTTCGCAATTCTGAACATATTTTGTTTATCACAAATATTGCTATTTTTGTGACAATGCACTTAATGTACCATGAATGGCATTAGTCAGGGGAGCGGTAGTAGCGGCTGTGGCTTACTGGTAGTGTGCGTGGCTCGTAAGCGAAAAAGCCGCGGTTCAAACCCCAGCTTGGCCAAAAAATTTTGTCAAAAGGATTTTTCAATTGAATTAATATTTCTGTTCAGCCCAGACAATGGCAAACCTCTCGAGATATCTTAATTAATAGCTGTGGAAATTGGAGTTCATGAAAATAAAATAAAAACAAAATTATTGTTTCAATAATATTCTGGATTTTAAAAATAAATTCATAATAAAGTTGTTGCAATCATTTTATTTTCGAACCAATAAGAGAATAATGATTGTTTCAATAGTATTTTGGTTCCTACAAAAAAGTTCCTTTTCTAAATATGGTTGCTGTTATCATTTTATCATGATCAAAGAAAATATTATATGTTTTAGAACATGTTAGCAACAATCATAATCTGAATCATACTATGATCCTCTTAAAACATGGTTGTTGCAACTATGTTTTTTCTCTGCATGTATGCCGACTCCGAACGGCTTATGTTTGCAAGAAGCTTTACATGGCAATTTTTACTCTCTGAGGTTTTCCATTGTCTGCAGAGAGGTGACGACCGAACAGAAAAATTAATTGAATTGAAAAAACTTTTCTGTCTGAGCTGGAGTTGAACCCGGGCTACCGCGGTTCTTAAGCTTAGAGGCCAAGCACTCTACCCACTATTGCCGCCACAAACATAGTGCAATAAAAAAAATTCATAAATTTTTCAATTTTTAACACGTTTTTATTAGCCTCACTTCCTGTCTGTCCCGTACAAGTCTTGGAATCCATTTTAAACCAACTTCTCGATGAGCTAGAGTTTTGAAACTTCGTTAGTTAGCGTAAATTGTAATTTTCTATGAAAGTGGCACGCACAATGACCGATAACGACAACGATTATTATCATTAAATTTTTTGTAATTCCACTACAGAACTGGATGACAACACAATAATCACTTATTTTCTTGTCTGTACGTGTATTTCTTTTGCTAAAATGCGAAATTATTTGATACATATGTACATACATACATTTAAAAAATCAAGCGAAAATATTAAAAGCTCATTTTCATTTTTAAGTTTCAAAAATTCACAACTGAAGTGAATTTATTACCTCATTAGAAAAAGTTTTGGTGTGAGTTCCAAAAATCATAGCGTAAGGCGATTGATTTATAACCACAGGGTAGTGAGTTCGAGCCTCAACAGTGTGGACAGATTTTTTTTTTATGCAACAAATTCAAATTTTATAAATTAAAGAATATTAACCCTGCATAACTAACCTTAGCAAACTTGGTTCAAAAAATCGTTGCCAAATCTAGCATCCATGCAAGGACTTCTATCCTGACAGAAATCCTCTATGTGCTTAACGTAGATCCCTGCCGTGTGTGCTTAATTCTACGGTGCTCCAAAGTTGGAACCAATGTTTAGCATCGGCAAACGCCCCTTCGGAATTCAAAAGATTCACCAAAAAGGTTACCCTAATTTCATAGCACAGACCAACATTTCCTTCAATTTGACTATATACATGACCATGACACATTCGGCCACTTATCAATTGTACATGACTAGGTTATTAAATAACCATGGGTCGTATCGGTTTAAATATCGATAATATAACCCATTTTTTTGGAATGCAACTTCGCCCTCAAGATCAAAGAAGGTAATTTTTGTCATGAAAACTAAGAAGCGATACTTACCATCAGACTATGGTACTGTTGCTATGTTATCAGGTTCTCCTCTCATTTACACCCAAAAAATATTTAGGATAAAATTACCAATAAAATCTTTGTAGAAATACAAACAGAGGCTATTCGTAGAATGTACAAATGTTTTGTACATAGTACAAACGTTTGTAGTGTTGGCCGCATGAAAAAAAATTTTTGAATTCGTAACTTTGTACATTCTACAAACGCTAGTTTGTAAAAATCTATAATGTATAAATTTGTGAACTGAACGCACATTGTTTGATAATATACAAAGCGGTGGCAGCAGCGTTCGTATCTTTGTAGATGAAACGAATGCGTTTGTAAAATATACAAATATTTCTTTGTACAACGTACAAACGGTCATTTGTATTATTTACAAAGTCGTTCGTAGGCTGAAAAGAACAAAGGGCTTTGTAGAGTACAATAATTGGTTTGTACATAGTACGAAGCTTTTTTTTGGGTGTATGGACACAACTCAGATTGTTTAGGTTTCCCCGTCACCTGTTCTCAAGTTCCAAAAGTAACAGTATATTGATCCAGTAGTTGCTTACCTTCCAAACATATACTGTTTGAAATTATCTAGAATTTATCTACCATCATTCTCTTAGTAATTTAAGGGAATTGCCAACCCGAGTTCAACTCAGTGTATCTCACACCGACCTGGCCTAACCACAGTCAGAGCGTATGAACCCCGAAGGACCAGCCCACGATGCCCAGGCTCAAGGTTCCACCAGACAAGGCTCTTCAACATCCCTTCTACAGACCAAAAGTTCTTTGAACAATTGTATTTGACTGTGACACCTTCAGTCACTAGAATTGTACATGACCAGGTTAATAAAACCATTGCTTTCCCGGTAATTTAATACCGAGAGAACCACAATCCTAATTACGCAACTTCGTTAGCTTAATTAAGGCTTCTTAAAAGCCTCTTTCGGAAAACTTGGAAGCGTGTGCCGTAGTATACCAATTGGCTTATACTCGGGTCAAGGATTCTATGACTCTTACATAGAACCCTAATTCTAAAACAAAGGTATGCAGAACAACGATAGGTCTCCTCATCTTGACGGATGACTGCCCCCGCTTTTCAAGTTATATTAGATTGATCGTCCATCGAAAGCATTTTACAATAACAATGTTATGATAACTTAATACCAAAACCATACTTTCTCCAATATTTGGCACCAACAACCACGGCTCATTGTAAACCTTTTGTTTTACGGAAAACAGATGAACATTCAAGAGCCTTGCCTCAAGAATGAACTCATTTTGAAATCAATTCACGTACCGCAAAAATTGTCCACCCAATAACCAACCATCACCCTTTATTCCTGGCTTTGAACAGGCAGATTCCCCGACGGTCTTCTGGCGGGTTTTTCTATCCTGACAGCCAAAGGACCTGGGTTAAGAAATCATTTGTTCACTAACGTACTACAATTATTAATAATACTAGGAGAACTAAAAGCCCCCACTCCAGAAAAAATTATTTTATAGGTACTTGTTAGTTAATTTTAAAAACGTGTTATACTAAAAAAAAATTTTTTACTAATATAATTTTTATAAATTATTTATTTATCTGTATTTATATGAGTACAGTAAAAACAACAAAATCAGCCAAACAAGCTTGGAATAAGCTGTAAACAAGCTTAGAGCCGTAAGCATCAAGCTTGGAAAATTAGTAATTAGTAAGCATCAAGCTTTAGATTACTATTGTAAAATGCTTACAAGTAATTGTAGAATAAACGAAAACGATCCCTTGGAAAAATATTCCTTGCTATAAGCTTAATCCAAGTGTTTCTTTACAATTGGAAATTAGTATTTGAATAAGCTATTTCCAAGTGTTTCTTTTCAATTGGAAATTAGTATTTCAATACGCAACTTTTATGTATAAATATATTTACCAAACAATGCGCAGCCATCTTAAATTGACAAATAAGAATAAAAATAAAGAAAGAAAATTCGCCGGTTCGAGAAGCTGTACGTACCGTCCTCATTTCTCATTATCAAACTCGCTTTGCCTTCAAGAAAACTTGCCTTGTTGCATTTTAAGCCCTCAGTTGTGGGGGGTTCTTGTCCTTTAAATTCAATATTTTCCACAATTAATTCGTCGATTTCTATGTTTAGTTTCCATAATTCTTCAGTGTAGTAAAGAGTAAAGAAAGTGAAAAGAACCACGACCGAACCCGGACTCGAACCGGGGACATCTGGGTTGATAGTCTAGCGCACTCTCCACTAGACTACACAGGCCAACAGCTAACAGCAATCGCAACTTTGAACATTTGCAAAATAATTACCTTGGCTAACATTTTGCAAGTATGTTTGGAAAACACTTACTTAAAGCAAGTCTTTCTAAGTATTATTGTACAACACTTACTTTTTGTTTTTTACGCAATAATTCTACAAAGCAACTTGGAAATTTATTACCTACGCAAGTGTTTTACAAACGTGCTTGGAAAAGGCTTGGTTTTTGCATTGTATGTAAGCTTAATCCAATCACTATTTCTAAATTGCTGATTGGGAAGGTTCTTTGGAAGCATTTTGGCTTGTTGGGTTTTTTGGCTTCTCACAATATTAAAACACCACCAGTGTGCTACTTATTGCTTATTTTAAATTAATCAATCAACTGAGTGCACATACATTTTTATTATAAAGCAAAAACTTACAAACAAACATGTATTGAATCTTTTAATGAAAACTGTGTCCACGAGTTGAAGCGCTATAAAACCTTGATGAGACACTGTAACTAAGCGAAGCTTCGTATTAGTGCTGGATGAGAGACTAATTATAACCATATTAGTATTGGGCTTAAGTTCAATTTAGTACACGTTGACGAGCGTTAATTGAATTTGATTGTATTGGTATTTTATTTAAAAATAACTTAGCTAAGGCATTAATTTAAAAAGGATTTAGATGCGAAGCCATAGAAAGATTAAATTATTTCAAATAATTTAAAAAATCGAAGGGCATATTAAAGGTAAAGGAGGTTTATTAAAAATGTGCTGTTTACTAATATATTGGGTGGATTCCACAGAAAAGTCGACCGTGACTAAAAACTTAAAACTTATTATTTTATGATATTATCTAAGAGAAAGAAGTTAATTGTATTAATTAAAGCAAGTTATACATAAATTTATGCAAACACTGTTTCTCAAATGTAGTTTTACTTTTTCGTAAATGTTTAGTAAATGTTTTGTAAACTTTATTTTTGATAAAATTGGAAGGCAAAGGCTAAAGATAATGAAAAAATGGTATAGGCAATTAAAGCAACATATATTAAATATGTTTTTTAATTACTAAATTACATAATTACTTAACTACTCAATTACTAAATGACCCAATTGAACTATATCATTGTGTCTGTCAGACACGTGACTTGATTTGTCTCCAAGCTACTATAGGTGTATAAAATATTTAAAAATAAACTGTGGCCTTTATTTTACCCCGAAAGCATAAACATTAGAGCACCCACAATATATATCAAAAATGCAAAGGTGGTTTTTTTTCGCTCCATCAACATTTTCTAATAGAATGGGGTTAAAGAAAAATATCTGCATCAAAAGATTGATATCCTTAGTGGGAAATAGCCACCCGGTTTTCATTTAAAGCATCAAAAACGGACTAAAAATTGCTTGAAAAACCTTAAACAATTTCTGACCTATAACTTTTTTTAAAAAACAGTAAAGGTTTTTAATTTTTTTTTTCTTTCGACAGACAATTACACAGGTTAGACTGTCCGTGTACATTTTTTTATGTAGGTGTGTTATTTAATGGTGTTTTTGAAGACCAAACTCAATTTTTTTACACAATTTTTATGTTCTATTTTTGTTAAAAAAATTTCCAAAAATCAAAGCAAAGTCTGTGATTAACATTAAAGTCTGGTGGTAACATTACATTATCATGAAGGAAATTTAACTAGGTCTAAGATATATATTACTTTTAATTATTATTTTTTTTTGATTCACTAATGAACTTAAGTGTTAAAAGCAAATAAATGATTTTTACTTTTGTTTCGTTCCATGGAAATATATTAAATTTTAACAGAGTACTTGTTTTACTCATCCATTATATGTTGCAAAAGCGTTTGGGCTTTGTTTTAATTTAGTTTAACTCAAACGCCACGTAAATAAAAAATATTAAATATTTTTGTTTTTTTCAAGGTAGATTTAAATTATGTGGCTCTGTTTGGACTCAATTCGGCCTTTTGCTGTTGCTTGACTAAGAAACCAAAATTTAAAATAAATGCGCAGAGTGAAAATATTGGTTTATTGAAACGAATATTTTTTAATAATTTAGCTAAAATATAAAAAGGGAATCTTTTTACTTCCAAATATGTCAAATCTGTCCTTAACGAGGCCACCTAAAAATCCATCTTGGTTTTTTTATATAATTTTTTTTTAACATAAATTACTTGGAAAGGAATAAAAAATAACAGTTTTGGTTTTAAAAGGTATTTGCTAAGCAAACCTAACCTACATCTACAGAATTAAGCTGGAATGGATAAAATATTTTTTGACATTTAAGAAGTATATCTCAGGAATATAGACAGATTCCTATAAAGGAATTTGTAAAAACTTTAAAGAAAAAATCAAAATAATTTTTAAACGAAAGGAAAGGGTCGGCCTTTGTAGTCTAGTGGAGAGTGCGCTAGACTATCTACCCAGAGGTCTATGGTTTGAATCCGGGCTAGGGCATGGTTCTTTTCACTTTCTTTGTTCTTTCCTACATATAAGAATTATGGAAAACTAAAAATCCACAGCTAAATCGTGAAAAATGTGGAATTAAAAGACAAAAACTACTAAGGGCTGGAAATGCTTGCTGAGGTTAAGGCATAACACTAGCCTCGGTTAAAAAGCAATTCAAATTGTCTTTCACGTTTGTTTCCCCTAATCAATAATTCCCGTATGGTTTCAATGAATTCCTCTAAATAATCTATCATTTTCCTTTCAGGTTAAAGATCAAACCTTGTTTGTATAAGGCGCATGTCTTGTTTCTTTGATCTTTTTTTAAAAAAAAAGAAATACTAACACACATATATTTAAACAACTCAAATACAATAATAAATTTGTTTTCAAAAAGTTTCTTTTGACGTAGAATTACGTCTTACAGCGCGGTTTGTATGGGGGTCATTTTCACGAATTTTTTCGAAGTGATATTTGACACTTTGGGGTATACCTACAGCCTTTAATATTCAACGTACAAAGAAAAAAAAAATGCCAAAATATCAGTTTTAGTGGGAATAAAACGAATATCTAATAAAATAGCAAAATCTAAGAAAATGAAAAATTCATATATTCGTATGAGCTGCAGTAGCTGCTTATGCTGTTTTTAAGGTTGTTGTTGTTGTTGTGTTTGCTTGTGTGGTTCGTTATTACGTTTTTCGTTGTTGTGCTGCTTTTGTTGTTTGTTTTTATAAATATGTATGTAAAACATACATATATAAATTCACATGAGTTGCTTTTTTTCCCAGATAGCCAATCGGTTCCCTTGAAAACGGTGTGCACTTTTAAAAGGAAGCGGACCGTTTCGTTGTCAGCAAACTATGCATTGTGTGTTTCATATAACAGTGCCATTTATTAAGTTGTATATTAATGTTGATTTTCTATGATTTAAATACAAATTCTAAATGTTTGATAGTTTAAATCAATTTTGATTTTAAATACAAATTCTAATTGTTTGATAGTTTAAAATCGTTTATTGAGCTTTAGGTCAGGTTAGAACAATTAATTGCTCTAACGAATTTTTTTCAAAGAAACCACAGAAACAACACTTTCAATAAAAAAAGAAAAAAACATCACTAGCTGATTAATTAGTTAGCTGATTGATTAACAAGTTTAACCTGACCTAAGGCTCAATAAACGATTTTAAACTATCAAACAACTAGAATTTGTATTTAAAATCAAGAATGATTTAAACTATCAAACAATTAGAATTTATATTAAAATCATAGAAAATCAACACAAAAAATAACAAGGTCATATAGAAAACTTTAAGTTGTATATTAATTTTATTTGTTGTTAAACAGTTGTAACCTTTTCTTAAAATAGTTTTTATTAAGTTGCAACAATAAGCTAAACAATAAACGGTAACTCAACTGCACTACCTTGATTTCAATACAAGGGTTAAAAAAAAGGGGAAAAAAGTCAAGAACAAACGACACATCAAGCGAATATGACATCAATTTCAATTCGATTCTTGATAAATACAAAAAAAGACTTTAAAATTATATAGAGAACGGTTTAAAGGTACAAAAACTTGCCATTTTCATACCAGCAAATCAGACGCTGCCGTTTAAGTACCGTTCATGGTAACATTCATGGCTTGTTGGGTTGTAATGCAATAGAGAATACTGATGCATGTAGCTCGAGAGCCAGTATGTGGCTACGAAAAATCTACTACTACTAGCCAAGGTTGCCAGTTAAAATTTAAAACAATTCCGACAAAAACTTACTTTTTTCACAATAACATAAATTAAATACAACAAAAATTACCATTGTAAATATAAACAAAAAAGTTTCTACCGCAATAAAAAAATATCAAAAAAATCTCACGATCATTAAATATTATCACAAAAATACCACGCTTTTTAAAAATGCCACCACAAATTTCATATGCATTTAAAATTGCCACAAAAATCTCATTCGCATTAAAAAATACCACAATAAGTCCCATATGCACAAACCATTTTAAAAACATTTAGAAGTAGAACAAAGAAACTTTGCTTACTAAAAAAGAAAAAAAAATATAAGAAGAATATTACCAAGCTCCCACGGAAATTTAAATAAAACCCCGCTGAATTTTCACGCCAATTAAAAAATACCACGCTGAATTAAAAAATTTAATTGAAATTCCCAGAAACAAAAATTCCTAAGAGCAATTAAAAATTACCATGAATGGGATTTTTCCAACATAACTGGCAACGTTGCTACTAGCTGCTGGTATTGTTGTTTTGGTTTTGCATGTGCTGCGAAGGGCCGTTTTTCACTCGGCAATTCTATGAGCAATAATTGCTTTCGCCGCAAGTAGTTTGTTGACTTCTCGGGTTTAAAGGGGACTTTCGTAAGCCCCTTCATGCGGGCGAATAACCCACAAACTGCTTCCGGCAAAGGCAATTATTGCAGAGTGAAAAGCGGGACAAAGAGATCTTGCTACCAGAGCAATAATTGCTTTCGCCGCAAGCTCGAGAATTTTCGTGTGTAACGAGTGAAAAGCGGGATATAGTAAGCAAAGTTCTGTTTATTTTCTGTGGACGATTCGATTCATCCCCTCTAACACTGCTCCACCACAGTGATCATGCTCTTTTCTATGCGTTGTTGTTTTAGATTTGCTCGGTAATTGTTGTTGGTTCAGTTAACTGAATTTTTTTGAAATTTTTTTATTTTTTACTCGACATGAACAGCTGCTGTATTTGACAACTAGCTCGCTTTTCTCGGCTTTGAGTGCCATGAGTTGGAGTACGAATGAAACTAATGTTTATTTTCAGCATGTATGTATACTACTACGCAAATTTGCGCATGCGTTACTAAGCATGCGTTGTGCTTTAAAAACTAAATTTATTTTTTAAATACCATAATAGGAATTGTTTTTATTATGCATTATATTCTTTACATATTAAAAATTTATTTTTTTAACTAAAATTTTAATTTTAAATTACTTTTAAAATATACATATATAATAATTCAAATTTACCCATATTTATTTCCATTAATTAAACATAACTGAATTGCATTTACCAACAAAACAAATGCAAAAGAACAACAAATTCATCACCATAAATATCAAAAGAAAACTTTTTATAAAACAAAACAAATTTTTACATGAATTTAATTGTGAGAATTTTAGATCAGGTAAGTTTAAAGAAGGACAACAACAACAAATTTGTTTTTGAATAATTTGTATTTAGAAGATGAATTACTTTAAAAAAGTTTTGAAGAATATACATGGAAAAAACCAGAATTTTTCTCTATTACTGTATAAAAAGAATTCTACGTCTATACTTACGATACTATCGAAACTGTGTATTTTTTTATTTAAAATTTAATTTCGAACTGACTTAAAATATTTTTTTAATAAAAAATAAATAAACTGGCCATTTCAGCCCTTGGAAGGACTTTGACCTAGCTTCTATTGATCAATTGTGTTGTGCGTGTTGTTAAATGTTTGATCACAAATGACCGAGAACTGGACGACCTACGTGCTTAATGCCGACTCCGAACGGCTTATGTTCTCAAGAAGCTTTACATGGCAATTTTTACTCTCTGAGGTTTGCCATTGTCTGCAGAGAGGTGACGACCGAACAGAAAAATTATTTCAATTGAAAAAATTTTCTGTCTGAGCTGGAATTGAACCCGGGCTACCGCAGTTCTTTAGCTTAGGAGCCACGCACTCTACCCACTAGGCTACGGCCGCCACCGTATTTTGTTAATATGATTTATAAAATTGAAATTTCCAAAAATAATATGATATAAAAACAGACAAGTAGTTAAGGTGCATGTCCGTATATCCCACATATATAGAAATTTACTGTGAAAACGCAGTTTTTAAAACAGCTTATTTGTATTGCTTTATTTCATGAAAATTCAAATAATTCGCATATGAGCTACTCAATGCAATAGTGGCTCAACCCATAAAATTTCAATCAAGTATGCAAACAATTTTGCTTTCTTTTCGTACATTTAATTACACTTGTCAGCACAATAATAATTTATTAGTGGCTTGAGTCACGATTGCGCTGAGAAACTCTTTTAACAGTACTACAAATCTAAGCCAAAGCTTGGCTAACAAAAACAGTAACAATTTTTTTAATATTGCGTTCAATTCCATGTATTAACGCAAGGCGCATTATTGATCCCAAGCTCATATCAGAAAGTGGACTTCTCAAACGGCAGTTTTGCATTTTTTTGCAGTTTCATTATAGAAAATACTTGCTAGCATGGGAATGTGCTGCCAATCCTGCCATTATTTTGCATTAATACCTGCTGATAACAAGGGTATATTATACACTTTTTTACACATTTCAAGGAACCTTAGCTAAGTTGGGTTTCTAATGCAGCTACTTCCACTGTATTTTATGAAATGTTCAAATCTTGAGATTGAGGTAGCGTTTCAGGAAAAAAAATTAAAATTATATTCTTCAAGTCAGCGATTCCAAAAAACAAATTTTTTGACTGAACGCTTTAATTGAATTCTTCATTTCATAAATTAACTTTTTTTTACATTAATGTCATGTTTAAAGAAGAAGTTTTCTATAATTTTAAATCGTAATATTATAAATAATAGGGTAATATTATTTTTGATAGGTAGTCTGTTTTTTGGAATAGAAATAACATTATTTTGGCCCAATTTTGGCAGGGCAGGGCGGGAATTGTACCAAAACCAGCCAGTTGACTGCCACTGTACAGAACAGTAGACTGGCTAACAGAGGCTCAAAAATGTATAAGAGAACATGCAAGTGGCGTTCAGTGGAAGCAACTTGGCAGGAAATGTACAGAGGAGAATACAAGCAGGTAGTGGCAGGCAATTGAATAGGGCATTAACATGGCATTGAATGCAAAATATTGGTTTCTTTTATACATTTTATATATTTTAGGTTATTTTATATATTTGAGCTTTTGTTATTCAACTAACAGTTTTCGGCCCTTGGGTTTGTCGATTTTTTTCGATTCACCTAAATTTTGAACGGCTTTGATGTTGTGACATACAATTTTGAGTGAGATTTTTCAAACGTAAATTTCTAAGTTTTTTTTAAAAAAGTTTATCTTTAGTATATCAGGTGTAAGCAAACCCAAACAAAGTAGGAAATCCACTCCTGTGGATGTAATAGCAATGCCACTAACAATACTAGAGAGTACGTATGCGAACAGTTTTATTGAAAAAAATGGTGAGTTTTAAAATTATTGCTCGATAAAAACATAGTCCATCACGCAAAAATTAAGCAGATTTCCTAAACGAAATTTGACAGTGAAATGTTTGTACCGTATAGTCAGTTAAAGTTTTTAATTAAGATGATGAATTTGCTGGTCACTCATCTTTCCCAGAATGAAAAAATTGTTCATCAGACGAGGATAGCGAAGATCTGATTGCTGGAAACGATCGATTTGTTCTAGGATCTCCAGTATCAACATCTGAAGTCTTCACCTCAATTCTAGCATACGTTTTACGACAAGAACTAAGCGGTTCTGCATTAAGCAGTTTGTTGGAATTGATTGATTCCATCCATATGCCCTAAAACGCCCATCTCCACTAATGACTTTGAAAAACATTTCATAAAAATAAATTCTGATATTGAGTGTACGGCGCACTGCAACAATTGTTACAGACCAGTAAAAGGAAATGCGAGGAATATAATAGCAAAGGTCAATTCGGATATCTGCTCACCTTTTCAATAGGGGCACAGATGCAAGCAAATTTTTCTCGCCCAGATTTCTGCAAACAAGTGTTTTTTAGCAGAAAAAAGAAAATGTTGACAGGCTAGAAGGCATTTACGATGGCAAACTGTATCGCAATCAATGCGAAAATAGATTCATGAATGACCCCAGGACTTTATCAAGCATGTGGTATTTTGACGGAATAGCACTCTATTTAACTTATACTATTAATTAGATTTTTATGTAGTAATTAACAAATGCACTAAAAATTATTGAAGTTTCTTGTACACCAGTATATCAGATCTTCTGAAATACAGTAAATTTCGCCACAATATATTAAAAAATGATATTTTGCATTACATGTAATGCTATTTCTTATGTTTTGTTTTCCACCAAATATGATTCTAAGTGTTCCACTAAATATGATTGAAAACGAATAAAGCACCTTTACCTTTATACATTTTTAAATAACGTTTATTTATGCAAGCTTTCGGCAAAAAATATTAATTGTTACTGTCAAGTTCACATATTATATGTGAAAAGGTTTTCAACAATTTCAAGTTAAAGCCAGTAAAAAGTTGTGCCTGCCAGTATAAGGCGAAAGCATTCTATTCTGTAGAAAACAAAACTTTTAAGCCTGCCCAAATATTTCAGATGAATGCCAAAATAATGATTTTATTCAACAAAGTTCATATACCTGCCGTTATAGAGCGTAGGAAGGCTGCTGCTGAAAAAACAAAAATGTTTGAGCTGCTTGAACATTTCAGTTGCCGTCCAATACAATGCCGAATTTCGACACACTGCCTTCTACTGACTTTTCCATGCCTTCATGCTGCTACTTTCTGGCATCTTTTTTTGATAAAAAGTAAGCTGGCCGCCACCACATTTCAACATACTGCCAGAACTCTGCTCATTTGCCACAATTATGCTGATATAATGCCATTTTCCTGTCGAATATTTTGTCTGGGGAGTAGTATTTAAATATTGAATTAAAATTATATCGTTTGTATTCTCAAAAAAATATTGGCATGGTAACCCTAGTATGAGCGTCTGCATTGCGAAAGTTTTAATTGCTCTTATTGCGCTCAGAGCCGCCCAAAATCAATGTTGCATTCTCAGTGAGATAAAAAACCGGGCGTTTTATAACTTTAATCGTAAATACTTTGCAATAATTCCAGTAACCATATCGAGTATGCATTTTGTCATAAAAAACAAACAATTTCAGTAATCAAAAACCTGAAAAAGCTTTTCTTGGAGGAACAATTTACTTAAACTAAGAAAAGGATGAGGCAATTTGGTTTCCCATAACCAAATTGGGCTGAAATCGTCCTCTTTGGTCATGGCTTCGAAATTTATTTAAAAAACTATCACAGTGTAATTTGTTGAATCGAATCATGTTTGACACTTTTTAAGTTGAAAAATTACTTAAGATCAGTGATTTGGTGGGATTTCGGGATCTTTTGAGAACGTGGTGACTTAGAAAAAAAAAAAAAAAAAAAAAAATTAAATTCGTATTCGTACAAATAAAATACTTTTAAAATTTAATATAGGAAGTTTTTTAAGACTATTTCGTTTTATACATTAAAAAATAAAATGAAAAATTAAAAAAAAAACAATACAAAAATTCATAACGCTATAAATATTTTGGTTGGATTTTTCGCGGGTTTTTCGTGTCATTTTGGTGGGATCAATTTGGATGCGATCGAGACTTTTCACTACACACGAATCACATCACAGCTTTAGATATTTTCACTGCTACTGTCGCTATGTTCAAAGAGTATTTCTCAAATATTTACCTCAAAAATATACTTTATTAATATATATATTAAAAATTTAGTAACTATTCCCAGCAGAAAATTTTTGACCTTAAAAAAAATTAAATATACTACACTTTAAAAGTTCAACAATGAATGAATAAATGCAACACAAAGGCTTACAGTGAATAGCAATTTGTTGTTGTTTTCTTATTTGGCATTAAAATAAACAAACTGACAGAGTCAATGTTTACAAATTCCATCTCATTAAACTTGAAAACTGGCACTAGTCCAAAATGGTAGTAAAAAGTTTCATACAAAAAAAGAAATAATAATAATAATTATTATATACACTCCATGACACAAATTTGCACGTTTTAGCAAAAAAAAAAATAAATACACAATTCACATTAATATTAATTACTGTCAACTAACGCATCAATGTTTAATATATTGTGAATTTTTTGTTTTCAGGGTTCTGCCGACTCCAATTACTCACAACCGTCATCCGATCTGTCGCTAGACGAGGAAAAAGAATCGCTTCGGCGAGAAAAGGAACGTCAGGCCTTAAGCCAGTTGGATAAAGCAAGGGTCTGTTGTTAAATGACATATATGCATTTTATTTTGAAATTTCAATAAATTTTTCGAAAATATCTCGCACAATAGAGCAAACCCGTTGCGTTCGCCGTGCGAACAAACGTAGCATACGATGGCACAATCGATGATGATTCGCCCGTTCAGGGTAGCGCGGTCTCATTTGACGTTAGGGAATTTCTACACATCAAAGAGAAGTACGACAATAACTGGTGGATTGGCAGATTGGTCAAAGAAGGCTGTGATGTGGGATTCATACCCAGCCCCGTTAAGCTAGAACACATACGCATGCAGGTAAGTGCGCTATCGCTACAGTCAGTCTGTTAGGCAGCAAGTAAGTTTGTCAGTCAGTTTGTATAAATAAATTGCTCACCACTGTTTTGTATTTTTCACCCTTCGCCAATGCCAGAATCAAACCAGACCCTCAAGACTGTACGGCACAAAAGGTTCATCGAGCGGGAATTTAGGTGCAGCACAAGCAGGTGCGGAGCCATCACGAGGTAGCACACCCCCTACACCTGGTATGACACACAATTCAATTCATATTCCTTGTTATTTTTTTAAGTTGATATATTTTTGTTTTGAGTAATTTGTTTAAGCTTTTTTGAGGACATTTTAAGTTTCTTTATTTTGGCTTTAAATTTTCACAAATTGTGTAAATTTATTTAATTTAGTTTATTTTTAAATGATATTTGTTTATTTTTTTCTAAATATTTATTAATATAACGCGTTCGATAAATATCTAAAAATGGTGACTTAAATACACATACTTAAGTCTATCTCTTTGAAAATTATGAAATATTTTTTGCTGGTGTGATTATTGCTTGGAAATTTTAAAGAAATTATTGCTTTTGGAGCTTGCGGGCTTAGTTAGGGGTTTGACCTTATACTTAAGTTATATTTAAACGATTAATTGATTTATATAATAATATTTTAAAAAACTTTTTGTTAATGTTTTATCTTAACTTAAAGCGTAGTTATGTAATTTATACAAAAAACATTTCTTACAAATTTTGGAATGTTGATATTTTAACCTGTTTCAAAATACATACAAACACTCAATTTTGGTCCAAATTTTTAGAAAAAGAGAAGAGCCGGTTACCGGAAGCTTTTCGCCCAATTTCTTTATTATCGTAATAAAAAATATAGATAATCAGCCCAACCATGAAACCTATCTTCCGGGGAATCGGAAAAGGGATTTTTCATTTTTTAGATAGCAGATAAAGACATCACATTTTTTTTCTTTTGCACTCATGAATATTGACGGTTGATGAACAAATTGAAATTAAAAACATGTTCTTGAACTCTATCTTAAAATTTAAAACTCCCTTTTCAATTCCCCAGGAGAAAAGTTTCATGATTGGGCTGAATAAAATTCTTTCCACCTATTTTTTAATTTTTTTTTATGTAGGTAATCGAACAGAGTTTTTTACAGACTATCTAGAAATATTATATTTTTTGCAAAACTTACACAAAAAATAAAAGAAAAATAATATTGAAATATAATATAGTTTCAAGATATTTTAAAAATTACAATATCGATAAAAACAAAAAAAAAACTTTTTTTCTACTCTTGGGAGTTTCATAACATATAAACTCGGATCTCTAGAGTTATGGGCACTAAAAAAAAAAGTAAAGGCTTTTTGCACTAGTAATGTGCAAGAGTCATACAAAGGATTTTAAACAAAAGAAACATATTCTAGCCTTTATCGAACGATAGAAGTAGAACGGCACTTCAAAGTAAGAGGGTCTTCAAAACTTGAACAATTACGTTGAACTAGCGCAAGTAGTAAATATTAGGCTTGGGCATTTTAGTTCACTAAAAAGATCGCTCTTTTTAGTTCAGTTGAGTTTAATGAACTAGTTCGTTCATATAGTTCTTTAAGTTCATATAGTTCTTTTAGTTCATTTAGTTCAATTAGTTCGTTCGCTCTTTTAGTTCTTTTCGTGCACTCGTTCAAGTTGTTAGTTCGTTAGGTCTTATAGTTCGTTTGGTGTTTTAGATCGTTAGGTATGTTAGCTCGTTGTATTTTTTAGTTCAATAGGTCTTTTAGTTTGTTTTATTTGCTCGTTCATGATCAGATCTAAAAAATGAAACGAACTATTTGGCCGAATCAATCATAGAAGACATAAAAGAAATTTACATAAAAATACTACATATGGGGCATTCTACACAATATGTGCCACAAAAATTTGTTTTTGCAAAAAGTTTTTTTTTCCGTTCATTAGTGAAAAACTGTATCAGCACGGAATCAAACCATTGTTGAGTGAAACCAAATGTTTTTCTAGTTCATTTCGATCTGACTCGCTGCAAAATCGATTGAACTAAAAGAACTATAAGAACGAGAATCAACGAACTAGTTCACATAAATCTTGAGTGCGAATAGTTCAATTGAACTAGTTCGTTCGTGAACTACCCAAGCCTAGTAAATATACTTTAGGAATTATGTAGTTAAGATAAGATATGAAAGTAGATTTAGAGTAAAAAAGGCCCCAAAATCTTTAATTTAATTTACAAATTTAACCAACTTAAAATGAACCAACGAAAATTTAATAACTTGATACCCTGTAAAAAACAAAAATACAATATTTGGAAAATAAAGTGTGATTTGTTTCAGTTGATTAACCTGTTACAAAACCACGTTGTGAAGTGTTACAGCAAAATATATTTTTTATTTTAAAATGTATTCGAAAAGTTTGAATACAAAGGTTTGCTTCGATATCGGTCTTTAATTTTCGATGTTGTTTTTATTTCCGGACTTATGTATCGGTAAAATTAATGACACTTCCCAAACATCAATATATAGACCAGTGAAAAGAGATTCATTGAAAAGTAGTTAAAAGGATTTTGCTAGTGATCTAAAGCAATTGATTAATATGATAGTAAAAAAATCATTCGAATCTGGTTTAGTTGTTATTTTACGATTTAGAATATCGTTTTCAACGTCTTCTTTAGATACGTATAAAGAATGAATCCCAAACCAAGCGATGAGCTACAGTCTTCCGAAATATCATCGGAAAAAATAGTTTATGGTACAAAACTTGACTCAAAGAAATTAGCAAAAAGATTAGCGCTTTCGAGATCATTTTTAGAGTCTTTATCACTCAAAAATATGTTACTAGGAATATTTTAGCTTTTTTTCTTCAAATTGTTGATTCGAAAGGTTTTGGATTTGATTTTATATTCGTTTCATAATTTTGAATAGTATATTTTGTATGTTTGTACAAAATTTTATTTCTAAAATTTAATTCTCTCATATATTGTAATAATATAACTATATAAATATTATAGTAATTTATGTTTCTAGAAAGTATTCTTTGTTTTAGAGACTGTTTTATAGGGATGGTAATGAATAAAGCTATTCTAGTAAATCAATTTACCTTATTTTTAACTGTTTTGATTTTTATTAGCATTCTTATGAAGGGCTTTTTATTGATATGATATCCATCACATCTTTAGTACATACGAAAGACATAATAAAATAGCTGCGTTCCTTTCGCCTTAATATAATCGCGATAACAAATTTTCTCAAAGGAACGGCAAGAAAAACGACTCGTAGAGGGCACTACCGTTGCAGTCAAAATTAAATTCAAACAAGCAATCATGATACAATAACTATTAGGTGTCATGAGAACGTGAGTCGTTCAAAGCTGTTGTGAACTATTATGGTATCGATACCTTAGTGAACGATGTTTTTCTCTGAATGTGTTTTACTCTAAACGTCAGAAAAATTGTAAATTATTTCATTTAATTATTAATATTATGCAATTATATAAATAATTTAAGTGCAATTGTTGGATCCATTGAATGCGTCCAATGTGTGTAACACACGCGGTTTGTTTTGTTTTCTTTTGTTTAACATTTGATGTTTGCAGCTCGTGAAAAAATAGGTAACTGTCATGGCTACCTAATAGTCATTGTATCAAACAAACAAATAATTAAAAAAATGAAATGACAGCTCTTATAAATATACAGTTGCGGCACCTGTGTTTCAAATTTTTTTAAGGCTATATCACAATTTTATATGGTTAGCAAAAATAATCCTAGTTGTTATTGGATTATTATTTTTGTTTTTGCTTTGCATGTAAAAAAAATAATCTGGATTATTTTGAAGCGAATGGAACGCAGCTAATATAACATTTTTTATATACACATTTTCAAAAGTTATTTTAAACTTCAATTGTGATCTTTTCGCCATCTCTTTCTCTCAATGACAATTTTTCTTAATAATATCCATGTTCTTTTATATTAGTTTAAAGTTTACAAGTTTTTTTTAGGGTTTGTTATTATATAAATATAGTTGTTAGCTTTACCCACATTTACAAAAAAAAACTAGTAAGGAATTATCTTCAACTGGGCCGAAGTTAAAATACCCCCACTGACGACGATTTTTCCAAATTTCATACCTAAAGTTTATATTAATTGTTAAAGGTTTTGTGCAAAATTTGATGTCATTAGATTAATTTTTGTGGAATTAAAAGAGATTTTACCGTTTTGGGTAAGTCACTTTGTAAGGGAGGTAGGCGTGGTTTTCATCCCATTTGTAGAGATTTCATACTCAAAGTTTATAATAAATATTAAAGATGCTGTGCAAAATTTAAAGTCGTTATAATAATTTTTGTTATATTAATTCTCAAAGTTTATAATAAATATTTAAGACACTGGAAAATTTAAAGTCATTAAATTAGTTTTTGTGGAATTCGAAGAGATTTTACCGTTTAGAGTAAGTCACTTTGTATGGGAGGTAGGCGTGGTTTTCATCTGATGTGGATCATTTTCGAACTTGACCTCCATTTTTGAATAAGAAGCTTACATATATTGAATTTCGTTACAATAGCTAAAAAATTACGGCTGTTATCATGACCACAGACGGATACGGCTAAATCGACTCTGAAGGTGATGCTGATCAAGAAATTATATACTTTTCTTTACCGGCCACGCCTCCTTATCGGCGTTATAAACGTGAGGGTATAAAAAAATGGCTACCAATGTGTGATAAATACAATTTAATAATGAACCTTAAATCGATATCAAACAAACAAATTTCAAATTCAGACAAACGTATGAATTTTTCACACTTCTATTTTCTGTAAAAGAATTAGCACCTTGTATGTTAAAATTACTTTATATTGAAGTCTTCTAAATTTGCTAAATGTCTTATGCGTTAGCTGAAATTTTAACTCGAAATTACTCGTTTCATAGGAATACATAGCCTTATGCATTCTGTCAAATTTTAAAATTCAAACTTGTTAAAAGAAATTAAATGGAATGTAAGTGCAATTACACGGGAAAAAATCATTTTAAAACAATGAGAAACATAATAATGATTTTACATGTTTTCCCTATAATTTTGCTTCAAAGAGATTAATAGTAAAATCATTGAGATTTTTATGTAAAAATCGCAACAAATTTTAGATTTAGATTTATGCATTGAACACATTGACGACGACAGCAACAGTGCGTCAAATGTCAAATTATTTTTACATGCTTTTCTTATGGAGGTGAATGTGGTGAAAATGTTGCAACGACAATGAGTGATTGCAACAAAGTCGCTGTCGTCGGTTTAGAATTTTTTCCTAATTTGACGTGCGACAACAGAGCAATATAAGTGTTTGTGTATACGTGAATGAAACAATCTAATGATACTTCCACATTGTTGTTTCTTTCATGTTGTTTCGCACTGTTGCAGTCGTCGTCAATGTGTTTAGAACATTATTGAGCAAATATGTTGGCATATAAGAAAAAGTCTTTTGAGTGCCGCAAAAAAAGTTAAATTACAATTGGTTTAACTTATGTTAAACTTGATTAAGAACTAGAAATTAAATTAATTACGAATGAGAAAAATAATATGCAACAAGTTTAAGCAATATTAAAAATGCAAACAAAATAATTACATAATGTGAGAATGGCTATTGATATAAAAGATATGATAAGATTATATATTTAATAATTCAAAATTAAGTACTTAAGAAGAGAGATAGGAGAGGATAGAGAGCAAGAAGCTAGATAAGAGTTATGAGAAGTATTCAAAAATTAAACGCCTGAAGGCTCTGTGGTTCGAAACTACTTTAATGTTATTCGGTAAAGAATTCCACAGTCTAATTGCACTGACGAAAAAAAGCCTGCTAGAGTTTTTATAATGATGACTTGGTATCAAGAGGTTCATACTTCGAACTGACCTACAGAACTGAAGTTTTTCAAAAAGGTAATGTGGGCAGCGCGAGTAAATAATCTTATGAAGTAATAAGCAATTTTTCGCTTCAAGATAACGAAAAAAGCAGCAACCAAGTAATTTTGTGCGGAAAAGTGACTCATGGTCAAACTTCTTCAATCCATAAACATAACGGGTAGCATTATTCAGAGCAACTAGGAGCTTGTGAGATGACCGTGAATCAAGATTGCTATAAACGACTTCCGAGTAAGTGATTATAGGCATCAGCAGCTGCAAGAATAGTTTTCGTCTCGTTTCTACGGTAACAAATGCTGCAGTCATTCTGATCTACACAAGACAGAGATGTATTTATTTGGAAGCCAAGATTTTTAACCTTACTAACAACTTTTATTTCAACATTGCTAAGAAAGATTGGGGCAAGATCGAGATTTGATAAGGGGATATTAGAGATAGGTTAGACATACGATTTTTGTGGGTTGAGCGTAAGTTGGTTAGCTTTAGCCCATTCTGCTACAGTGTACAAATCTTCATTCATTCTGACACATAGATCTTCGATTAACCCTACAGGTCTGGAAAAATACAGCTGAAGCTCGTCAGCATATGCATGCATTGTTACGTTATTGCACTGATTAAATATGTCATTGATGAACATAGAAAATAGAAGTGGGCCAAGCACCGAGCCGTGAGAAACTCCATTAGAAGTATGCCTATATGATGAAAAACTAGTGCCCACTTCACTCTCTACCGCATAAATAACTATTTAAAAGTCGGACTGAATTATCAGAAAATCCAAAACTAAACTTGAGTTTCTTGCATAGCATGTTGTGGTTTACGGTATCAAAAGCTTTTGAAAAGTCTAGTAGGCAGAGCAGAGTCACATGTCCCTTATCAAATGGTATTCTAACATCATCCATTATTTTAACCATAGCAGTGGAACAGCTATGGCCAGGACGAAAACCAGACTGATGATCTGACATAAGACCGAATGTGCATATGTGGTTGGAGATCTGCTCCGCCATTATAGATTCACAAACCTTAGATATTGATGACAACAAACTAATGGGTCTAAAGTCACCTGGCTCACGAGCATTGGCTTTTTTAGCAATTGGAATAATAGTTGCTACCTTCCAGATTGCAGGGTAGCACGAGGTAGTGAAGCTGTGATTAATTATGTGAACAAGAGAGCTGAGCACATAGGGTAATATGAGTTTAAGAAACTTAATTGAGATTTCATCTTCACCGGAAGCATTTGATTTGATTTTTGCTACAGCATGCACGATATCTAGTTCACTAACCGCGATAAAATTGAAATGTGACGGAAAGTCTAAAGCAGATCTGCTGAAATATGCCGAGTTCAAAGATTCATCAGATTCCGAGCTTGAAACAAAGAAATCGTTCAGAATATTGGGATCAATTTTATTAGGTTTTTAAAGCCATTTTCACAGAGGTCGAAAACCAGGAGCAAGATGTGTTTGTGACTCGACGAGTGCATAGGGGAACATGGTTATTAAAAAGATCAACTATTTTGTTTGTAAAGAAGTTTAGTTTGCTATCGACCGAGCTGAGAAACCAACAATCATCCCAATTGATAAGAGACAAATCATTATAAAGAGATCCATAGTCAATTGACTTGAAATTTCGATAAGAAAAAGTGGTAGCAGCCGCCGCTACTGAGAGGTTAATGTCTTAAGTGCAAAAGATAAGGTCATGGTCGGACACAAACGATAATTGATCGAAAAGCAATACTAATGATATATCTGAAACAACAAAAGTATCCAGTAAGCTTGGACAGACATTGTTTGCAAACCTCGTAGGTGTAGTTTTATTAACATTATTAAGACCCACTTGTGTCAAATTATCTAAGAAATTAACGCAGAGGTTGTCATTTACAAGAATGTTTAAGTTAAAATCACCACATAAAATGAAATGATGGAAATCAATGACGCGTTTAGAGATATCAGTGAGAAGCGGCTCTAAGCTGCAGTTACGGTTAGGATTTTAGACACACGAGAGAAAAACTTTAGTATTGTTATTAAAAGTTTCACCATTCATGTTGAATTCAATTTTCATGTTGAATCATTATGAAATCATGTAAAATCATTATGATGGTCATTTTGATTCATTATGAAATCATGTTGAATCATTATGAAATTCAGCTGAATCCTAGCCTCATATTGAAATAAAAAGAAATTCAAGTTGGTTTTTTTAGTTTTATTTTTTTTTTTTTTTAAATTATAAAAAATAAAACTTATAATTACAAAATTTACCTTAACTTTTCTCCAACTAAATAATATTTCTTGATAACGAGCACGAAGTCTTACCTTAAACTTCTAAATTGAAGCTTCTAAAAGCAATACAACATTTTGATATTATTTTGTTATAGTAACATGATTCACATATCACATTTCCTTGTTCAACTGTGTCGAAGTTTATGGATGCATCAACTTCCACTATCATTTAACTTGTATTCACTTTTGCAGCTATTCAAAACTATTTTTATTTTTGCAACGACGCACAGTAGACTAAGCCTGTACAAAAGATGGACAAAAATCTAAGGAGTGGTGCAATCTTCATGAAATGAAATCAGATTTAATGAAAAATTACAATTTTTTTCAAATATCGCGTTTTTATTCCGAATTTGGAACATTTTCAAAAAATTATGGATACATAAAAACTCTAAATTTTGTTTGAGCTTTTCAAAACTGTATTTCTTTTTTTAAAAGGTTTTTGGTTTTCAAGATATAATTCTGTTAGGGAGCGCACTTTTGCGCCTAAAAATGATATCATAAAAATGATCAGCTTTTCAAAACTGTATTTAATTTTTTAAAAGGTTTTTGGTTTTCAAAATATAATTTTTTTAGGAAGCGCACTTTTGCGCCTGAAAAATGATATTTCATATAAATTACACTATGTTTTTGCAGTAATTTGAATAAGTGTGAAATAAAACTTTTTTTAATGATTTGTGGGCGGTAAAAAGGGGTGTGGCAATTTTTTCCTTAACCATTTGGTACTCGAAACAAATTCACTGCCAAAATGTTAGCTTAATCGTCCCAGTTGTTTCAGAATATTTTTATGATTTCTTAACAGTGCGACAACGCTCATTTTTTGTACGTTTTCTGACATTAGCCAAATGAACTAAATTACCAACTCTTAGTCTAATACGATAAAAAATTTCAGTGAAATGGCAATTTTGGACCATTTTTCAAAATGAGGTCTCACAAAGAATCGGTACAATTCGGTTCAATTTTTTAACAGGTACTGCAAGACAATAAAACATTCTTACAATATATGTTAACTTAAATCTGGGAATTTTTAGGTTTTTTTTTTGTTTTGCTGCTTCAATTGGAAAATTTCTTAAAATTTTCTATATATTTGACTATTTTCAAAATCCTGTGAAAAATCTAATTTAATATTTTTTTCCCAATTATGAAATCTATATTTGTTTGATAATTTTTATAAAATCAAAATAAAAATTATTTCGATATTAAAAATGTGTTTACAAAAATATTTTGACATGTTGAGACTATTTGAGACAAAAAGTCTACAACAATAAAATTTTACTAAAGTACTGAATTTAAAGATTTATGGAATCAACAAATATAATAATTTTTTTGCTTATAATTTGGATTTACTTTCTTTATAGTATTTCCTTAACAACGATACCCATTTTGTTGGGTTTCGAGACACGTTCTACTGTGCGACGCTGCTCCTCGCGATAAAACTTTTAATGTGCAAAAAATTCGCCAGAAACAAAGGAACTTCTTCTTTAGAAAGCAAAATTTTTTTTACATGATGCAAAATCAAGCGCGTCGGAAGCTTATTTCATTTGGGTGGGCAGTACAAATGGTGGTGCTAAAAAAAACACCAAAATTTCTAAAAAGAAACATGAATATGAATAAACAAATTTTTTATTTTAGTTTCGAAATAAGATCTGACCAGTTCGTGATTTTAACACACGCCTGATGTGCTGGTCCAACACCTTATCCACTCGTCCAACTAAGTTGTAAAAAATGTTGCGCTTATTTTGCATGATTACAAATGCAAGTAAGTTACTTTCAATAACGTGGGTTCGAGACTTAGCTGAATTAAACTAAAAAAGGGATTAAAAAATAGTACTTTTTGGATTAAAAATTCCTTTAAACCAAAGTTTGGATTAAAAATTTGTCCTAAATTTTTAACCGTGTAAGCTTTTTGAGCTTAAATTGGTTTAAATAGAGAATGAAAACCAACCCTGTGCTAACGCAATGGGCCTCATTGGCCTAAACGTGTCTCAATTGAGGCAGCCACTTTAACCTAACCTAACCTATAGCTCGCTTTAAAAATATTTTTTTTAAATGATATGCAAGTCTATCTATTAAATGCTATCAATAAAGTGCATTAATGAGGCTTAAAATCTTCTTGTTTTAGGCTGAAGAGTTATTTTATTTCTCACTGTAGAGCTCTGTTGAGATGCAAGAATTAACAGAATTCGAACTATTTGTAATTTACTGCTTTTTCTTTAAAAACAAATATTTATTTTAAAAATCTTACAACTTTTCGTAAAAATCCTTTCAAGTGTCTTCGTAAAAAGTGTCATTAAGAAATTCACTTTCTTTCAAAAATCCCATTGATCGGTGCTGATTGTAGGTGTTTTTTTAGTTTTCTTGCTCTTTAATACAATTTTTGGCAAGATAGTATATAAGGATTAATTATAAAATAGTGCAAATATAAAATGTTCGATAACACCAGCCAACAAAAATTACTTTTTTCTCTGCAAATTAAATTTAAGAACACTTTTTCCATAGATTTTGACCTCCTAAGCACGAAAATAAATTTTAAAAAATTTAGAATGGTGCCGTTTTTGAGATAAAAATCTTTGAAATTTTTTTTTTAATTTTTGGAGGTGCACTTACTATTTTGGGTATATTTTGGGTCTCCCTTATCCGATCTTCATATATGATGACTCAAATTAAAGATAATAAAATTTTCTACAACTCATTCCTTGAAAGTTTTCAAATAAGTAATGTCGTGTCGATACTACCGATTTAAATAACTGGAAAAACGGACATTTTTCTGTTAAACTTGGGGTGAAAATTTTATTTATTGTCGTTGGAACAATAGAAAACGTAATGCAAACCAATGTTTTGCATTTTTTACAAATAGTTCACCCTTTTCCAAAGAAAACAAGACCCCAGCCGTAAAAATCCATGGACAATTTAAAGAGTTATTAACTTTTTGGTGAAAGACTAAAAATTAGGTTTTTAACGATTTTAATTTTATTTGTATATTATATATATAAATATGTTTTGTGTAAAATCACTAAATATCGTGTCACCCTAATATTACTCTATTCTATTTCTCGGTCCGATAAATATACATACATACATACATAGAATACTATAGGCTATATTTATTTGAAAAATAAATATAGCCTATTAATTTGAGTCATCATATATGAAGATTGGATAAGGGCGACCCAAAATATACCCAAAATAGTAAGTGCACCTCTAAAAATTAAAAAAAAAATTTCAAAGATTTTTATTTCAAAAACGGCACCATTCTAAATTTTTTAAAATTCATTTTCGTGTTTAGAAGGTCAAAATCCATGCTAAAAAATGTGTTTAAATTTCATTTGCAAAAAATTGTTGTCTGGTGTAATGTTTAATACTGTTTATATAATATTAATGTAATACCTCTTATTGTAAGGTGACCCTTGTTAGCGTCAAATAGTTGTTAAATTATTTTTTTACCGCTTAAAATTAAAAACTTGTTTTCTTAAGTTTAATTTATTACTTTAATTTTTTTTTTTTGTTTTCTTTTAAATCATCTGACATTTCGTAAACAGTCCCTCTGCCGCTCTACGCAATTAAATAAGGCTTAACACAAATGCTAGCTAAATAATTTAGGCTTTTTATTGAAATTAAAGCGCATGCTTTGTTTTAGCCAAAAATATTAGATGAATTATCAATTGTTTCAATGTTATGAGTTGCTCCTAGTTTGTATAACAAAAAAAGAAAACAAAAACATTTGCAAAATAGCTATTAGAAAAAATTGCACGTTTTGTTTTGGCCAAGAGCTGGTATAGCTGCTGCCGCTGCTTTTCAACTATAACGCTGCTTTACCAACCCAACCTTTGTTTTGAACCCTTAACCTCTAAACTAATCACTTCTAACTCTGCACTCAAATTTCTTTCGTTTGACACACCACTTGTTTGACACTTAAATGCAACAACCTTAACCACAACAACAACAACCACAACAACAATTGACTAAAAGATCCGTATAGTACAACACCACGTAAGAAACCAGGTTTGTGTTGGTTTGTTTAACTTGTTTCGAATTTTCAATTATTTTTTTTTTCTATTGACTATTATGAATTTTTTCTTTAAATAAATTTTTAGTATTACTTTGCTAACCTGCGAGTCTTGCGAAATAAGATATATTTTGGTTTGCTTATTTTATGAATATGCTTGATACTCAAATGAAATGAAAAAAAAAAAATACCAACAAACAAATTAGCTGTCACCTTAGGTTTAAGTTATTTTTAAGGGTTCTTCTTGTTCGTTTTTTTTTTATTCAACTCACCCCTCGAGCTGACATCCTCATGATTTGTTGTCTCTAGTCAGTACACCACCTCAAACAAAAAAATAAATAAAGATCACCTCACTTACGTTTTAGAACTCAGATTTAGTGACATTTCCGTAATTGTAAAAATGTACTCAAAACCATCTTTAAAAATGAAGCAAAAATTTTGAAATCACTTTCGTTAACCACACCCTGCAATTAAATACTTTTTATGTACACCAAAAATAAACTAAAAAATTTGTCACTAAAAAAAATTCTCAATCACTATTCTCAATATCGAAACAGTTTCGCGTCGTTTTCGTTATCACTAAGCTATACTATTGTCTGTTTTTACAATTTGTGAAAAACGTCGTCTTTGTCGTCTTTCTTCTTTGTTTGTAGTACTCATAAACTCGCTCATCAAGACTACCATTACTTTTGTTGTTTTTGCTTTTTTTCCTTGCCTATTTCGGTGATACTAACTATTAGGTGACGAATCAGATTCTATGGGACCAGGTGGACGTCATGGCAAAGCACCGCTGGCAACACCACCAACCAAAGAGAAACGCAAGCCATTCTTTAAGAAACAAGAGACCGCCTCACCCTACGATGTGGTGCCATCGATGCGTCCCGTTGTCTTAGTGGGTCCAAGCCTCAAAGGTTACGAAGTTACCGATATGATGCAGAAGGCGCTGTTCGATTTTCTTAAACATCGTTTCGAGGGTAAAATCATAATAACACGCGTCATGGCCGATATCTCATTGGCAAAACGTTCGATCATGAACAATCCGTCGAAACGTGCCATCATGGAACGATCGAGCAGTCGTTCCGATTGCCTCAGCAAGGTTCAGGAAGAGATCGAACGTATATTCGAATTGGCAAGAACCTTGCAATTAGTTGTACTCGATTGTGATACAATCAATCATCCGTCACAATTAGCAAAAACTTCACTAGCGCCAACAATAGTTTATTTAAAAATTAGTAGTAGTAAGGTTAGTAGGTTTGAGATTCTAACAGTATCCACTCAAAAGGTAAATACACTAATGCTTTTCGTCCTCCTTTCTACAGGTTTTACAGCGTTTAATCAAATCACGTGGTAAATCACAGGCAAAAAATCTATCCGTACAAATGGTAGCCGCTGAAAAACTAGCCCAATGTCCACCGGAAATGTTCGATATTATATTAGATGAGAACCAATTGGAAGATGCATGCGATCATATTGCCGACTACCTAGATGTAAGTAATCTATTAACGGATATATAAATCAAAGAACTCCATACATTAATATTAAGAGTTAAATAAATTTCTTAATATTTGTAACAATTGTACAAGTCTGTCAGTTTTTGTGTTAGATTGCATAATTTATCTTTCCTCAGATTGTGTATGCGGAAGTAATATAAAAAATTATGATGTGCAGATGTGATATCTATAAAATCTTTCTATTTTTGTATTGTGATTTGTTTCATTTGATTGTTTTTGCAGCGGTTTCAACTCAGTTTAGCCTTACATGAAAGAACATTATTATTATTTACAAATGTAATTCAGAAATTACTTTCGAAAAATATCAACTGAAATTCAAAAATGATCAATTACTTACTTATTTACTTAGATGGCCATAACAACCCGCGTTCTGGTTTCAGCCGACCTTAAAAATGATCAAATACAATTAAAAAATAAATTTAAATGCAGAACAGATTAATTAAATTTCAAATTCAATTTGAAATTCCGGAGAAATCAAAAGAAATTTTTAAATTAAATTTGAAATTAAAAAAAATAATAATTCAGAAAATGATAATTAAAATTGAAAATCATCAGTTTTATTAATTTTACTAGCTGATATGCCCGGTGTTACTCGAGAGTCATTGATATTAACATTTTAATACACACTTATCGATTAAATGTTTTTTTTAAATTCTGGAATAATGAAAAACATGTTGAATTTTATTTTTAAGCTACCGTTAGAAAGGTAATTGAACGAACTTTAATCCAAAAAAGTTTTGGAAAATTTTTGTTGTTGATAGTTCCATCTCTTGCGGTAAGCTAATTGAATTCAAAGGGTACGAAAAACATATTTTAAAAATTTTAAATAATTTTTATATTTACTTAATCTTAAAGCTAGCAAAATTACCTTTTCAACAATATAAAAATTATGGTGGGACGCATCCTTGAGATATGGCCATTTTAAGGTCAAAACAAAGATTTATATTAAAAAATATATTGTACTTTTTAACAAAAAAAATTTTAATGAAATATATTAAAAACAGCGGAGATATTGGCATTAAAAGTAAAAACTTTGATTTTCATATAAATTTTTCTCATTATTAGCTATCAATGTTTTATGAAAAATTCGTTGTACTAAAAATGATTGTACTAAAATTTATATTAGCTGCGTTTTTTTCATGGGAGATCAGAATCATATCATCGCATTTGCAAGCAAAGCAAAAACAACAAAAAAACCAGCAAGTGAGCTGTACATTTAAATTGATCCAATTCTTTGTTTTTAAGTGTTGAAAGCGCAACTGTAAAAGTAGACAACACTTAGCCGTTATTGACGGCTAGATGACGCTGCGACTGACAGAACTGGCAGTACTGCATTATTTGACATTTTAAAAGTTTGGTAGCAATAGCTTTTTCGCAAAATATTTCGCAAAACTTATCTGCTAGCTACATAAGAACATCAAATATTCTTCTGTAAGAAGAAAATAGCGCCACCTGTCTGTAATCACAAACGTGTGGGATTCAATTTTAAGGAACTTTTTGTAGACATCATTCGGCTATTTACAGCAAGTTGTATAGTTTAGTACCCACAGTGCTTACAAATGCGGCGCCATCTATCTGTGAATTTTAAGCACAGATCAAAACCAATGAAATAATTGTGCTAAACAGATGCGCATATATTTTACTATATTGCCATATAGCTGAAACTGATTACATGAAAATATTAACTTTTACGGCATTCTTATTCACAGTCATCTTTTCGATGAAATGGTGATATAAATACAAAATTTAAAGTACCATTGATAAAGAACTGAATGACAACGGTGACACAATTGTGAGAAAAAATAGAGCCATCACAACAAAAAAAAATTTAGCAGGAGGGGCGGGGGTAGGGAGGAAAAAAACTAAGTAGATTACTATAAGGAAGATTTTATATAAAGCAAAATGTTCGTTATTACTCTAGACACACAACTGCATTCTTAGAGATAAATGGGGACGTTCAAATTATATAGAGAATTTTACAACAAAACTCAGTTTTATTAATAGTCTAGTATGAAAAAAAATTTTTTAGCCATAAATTTTGATTGGAAAGTGATATTGGGGTATTTTTTTCACATAAATTATTTTTGAGACTTGACTTTTTTGTAAAAAATATAAAAACAACATTTTGGAAAAAATCAATTTCGCGAAAAAAATCAAAGGGGGTACCTTGTTGTTTTGATGACAAAAACAGTAAAATAATTTTTGGGCTTAGCTGGAAGAATTTTTGCAAATAAATGCTATGTCATATGAAAGGTAGCCAGACGTGCAATTTTTAATTGATTTCGTTTATACAACAACAACAACTTTTGAGTCATTTTTTGAGTAAAAAGTCAATATTTTGGACCTTTTTTGACATAATTATAAAACATAGTTACACTGACTTAACGGCACAGTTCAACCTATTTTTGTGAAATGATTTTATTGAGCTTTTGAACAAAAAAAATTTAATGAAATATAGTAATGGACAGCGGAGATATTTGCATCGAAAGACCAAACTTTGATTTTCATGTCGTTTTTTTCTCATTCTTAGGTAACAATGTTTTATGAAAAAGTCGTTGTACTAAATATTTCTACAATTTTTAATATATGTGAGTGTTTTTGATGTCAAAATAATACAAATTTTTTATAATTAAATACACAAAAATCTGCGATACTAAAAAGTTTCATAATAACAAAATTACCGTTAGTTGAAAATTTTCAGAGGGGGCGTGGCAAAAACTAAGTATGTAACATTTTAAGTTGGGATAAACTTAACATGTGTACCTAGTTTGAGCGAAATCCGTTGAGCCGTTTAGATTTGTATAAACACACAAACAAACAAACAAACAAACAAACAAACAAACAGAAAATGAGTTTTATTACTATAGATTAATTTAAGCAAATTTAACATTAATTCAGTTACCATGATGATCAAATAATCTGCACTGTTTCACAAATGTACTACCCCAACAACACTCAGTTGGTACGCCTTAATATTTTGACGTAGAATTATTGACGTAGAATTACGTCTTACAGCGCGGTTTGTATGGGGGTCAGTTTCACGAATTTTTTCAAAGCGATATTTGACACTTTGGGGTATACCTACAGCCTTTAATATTCATCGTACAAAGAAAAAAAAAATGCCAAAATATCAGTTTTAGTGGGAATAAAACGAATATCTAATAAAATAGCAAAATCTAAGAAGATGAAAAATTCACAAATTCTTATGAGAAATGTACAAGCTGCTTAGCTGAGTAGCTGCAGTAACTGCTTATGCTGTTTTTAAGGTTGTTGTTGTTGTTGTGTTTGCTTGTTTGGTTCGTAATAATATGAAAAGAAAAAAAAAACATCACTAGCTGATTAATTAGTTAGCTGATTTATTAACTAGTTAGAGCAAATAATTGTTCTAATCTGATCTAAAGCTCAATAAACGATTTTAAACTATCAAACAGCTAGAATTTGTACTTAAAATCAAGAATGATTTAAACAATTAGAATTTGTATTTAAATCATAGAAAATCAACACAATAAATAACAAGGTTATATAGAAAACTTTAAGTTGTATATTAATTTCTTTTGTTGTTAAACAATAGTAACCTTTTCTTGAAATGCTTTTTATTAAGTTGCAACAATAAACTAAACAATGAACGGCAACTCAACTGTACTACCTTGATTTCAATGCAGGATTCAATGCATATTTTAGAGTTTTTTGGCGAACGGGTGAAAAAGAGAGGGAAAAAAGACAAGAACAAACGACGCATCAAGCGAATATGACATTAATTTCAATTTGATTCTTGATAAATATAAAAAAGGACTTTACAATAATATAGAGAACGGTTTAAAGGTTCAAAAACATGTCGTTTTCATACCAAAAAATCAGACGCTGCCGTTTTAAGTACCGTTTAGCTGGCACAGTAACATTCATGGCTTGTTGGATTGTAATGCAATAGAGAATACAGATGCATGTAGTTAGAGAGCCAAAAATGTACTACTATTAGCCAAGGTTGCCAGTAAAAATTTAAAACAATCCCGACAAAAAGTTACTTTTTTCACAATAGCATAAATTAAACACAACAAAAATTACCGGTGTAAAGATAAACAAAAAAGTTTCTTCCGCAATAAAAAAATATCAAAAAAAAAATCTCACGATCATTAAAAATTACATAAAAATACCACGCGTTTTAAAAATACCCCCACAAATTCCATATGCATTTAAAATTGCCACAAAAATCTCATTCGCATTAAAAAATACCACAAGTTCCATATGCACAAACAATTTAAAAAACATTTTGAAATACCAAAGAGAAACTTTGCTTACTAAATAAGAAAAAAAAAATGTCAGAAGAATATTACCAAACTCCCACGTAAATTTAAATAATATCCCGCTGAATTTCCACGCCAATTAAAAAATACCACGCTGAATTAAAAAATTAATAGGAATTTCCAGAGACAAAAATTTCTAGGGGCAATTAAAAATTACCATGAAATTTTCCCAACATAACTGGCAACGTTGCTACTAGCTGCTGATATTGTTGTTTTGGTTTTGCATGTGCTGCAAAGGGCCGTTTTTCACTCGGCAATTCTATGAGCAATAATTGCTTTCACCGCAAGTAGTTTGTTGACTACTCGGGTTTAATGGGGACTTTCGTAAGCCCCCTCATGCGGGCGAATGATCCACAAACTGCTTGCGGCAAAGGCAATTATTGCCGAGTGAAAAGCGAGACAAAGAGATCTTGCTACCAGAGCAAGAGAATTATTGCTCTCGGAGCAATAATTGCTTGCGCCGCAAGCTCGAGAATTTTCTTGAGTGACGAGTGAAAAGCGGGACATAGTAAGCAAAGTTCTGTTTATTTCCTGTGGACGATTCTCTAACGCTGCTCAACCGCTGTGATGTTGCTCTTTTCTGTGCGTCGTTGTTTTAGATTTGTTGGTTTAATTATTGTTGGTTCAGTTAGCTGAAAATTTTTTAGATGTTCTTAATTTTTACTTGACATTAACAGTTGTATTTGACAACTAGCTCGCTTTTCTCTGCTTTCTACTTCATTCCTCTCCGAGTCGGCCCTACCTGGTTATTGTGCCATGAGTTAGAGTACGAATAAAACGAATGTTTATTTTCAGCATGCACATATGTATACTACTACGCAGATTTGCGCATGCGTTACTAAGCATGCGTTGTGCTTTATAAACTACATTTATTTTTTAAATACCATAATATATTCGAACTATTTTTATTATGCATTATATTCTTTCCATATTAAAAATTTATTTTGTTAACTAAAATTTTAATTTTAAATTACTTTTGAAATATACATACATATATGTATATGCTCTTTACTACAGGAAAAATAAATAATTCAAATTTACCCATATTTATTTCCATTAATTAAACATTACTTTGAATTATATTTAGTTTTAGCCAACAAAACAAATGAAAAAGAACAACAAATTCATCACCATAAATATCAAACGAAAACTTTTTATAAAACAAAACAAATTTTTACATGAATTTAATTGTGAGCTTTTTAGATCAGGTAAGTTTAAAGAAGGACAACAACAACAAATTTGTTTTTGTATAATTTTTATTTAGAAGATGAAATACTTTAAAAAAGTTTTGAAGAATATACATGAAAAAACCAGAATTTTTCTCTATTACTGTATAAAAAGGAATTCTACGTCTATACTTACGATACTATCGAAACTGTGTCTTTTTTAATATAAACACTTTAAATTTTTAATTATATTAAGAAATTAATGTTTTTGATACAACAAAAATTGTTGCATTCTTAAAGCTTCAAATTTCATTTCTAAGGTCGGGTTTAAAGTTTTTTTGCAGAGCTGAGAGATTTTGTTGAAAAATGCTTTGTGTATAAAACTATAGAAAAAGCTTTGTGTTTATAGCTCAAGCTGACTCCGGGCATAAAGCCACTTTTTAAATGGTTTTCAGCTCTTATATCTCCATCTCGCTTGCTCACACAAGCAAAGAGCGCGTACCAATAAGCTCAAGAAGCTGCTTTCTGAAGCGTTGAATAAGCGTTCATTGTAATCAAAAAAAGCTCTACAAAGCTGCTTTATGAATCAACTTCAGCGAAAGCAACCACTGTGAACACGGCTTTAGAAATGACATTTTAAGCTCATCAAAACATCATCAAAAACATTGATTTCTTAATATAAATAAAAATTGAAAGTGTTTATATTAAAAAATATTCAGGCGTACGAACTGAGTGTTGTTGGGGTAGTAGTTGTTCTTTTTCATAAATGTTTAGTAAATGCTTCGTAAACTTTTTTGTTTTAGTAAAAATTGAAGGCATTGGCTAAAGATATTCAGCCATATCTGCAATAATTATTCAAGCGGATTCGGAAAAGGGAGATTTAACTTTTAAGATAAAGCTTAAGAACATTTTGAAAATTTTTAATGCAAATTTGTGTATCAACCGTAGATGAACAAATTTGCATTAAAAATTTTCAAAATGTCCTTAAGCTTTATCTTAAAAATGAAAACTCCCTTTTCCGAATCCGCGTGAAAAATTATTCCCGATGGGGCTGAATGAAAAAATGGTTGAAGCAAGGAAAGAAGAATATATAAAATTTGTTTTGTAATTACTAAATTACATAATGACTTAACAACCTAATTACTTAATTACCCAATTTAACTGCAATGGATATTTAAGTAACGTAACGCTAGTAACGTAACGCAAGATCCAAACGACTAATAAAATAAAAAACCAGAGAATATTTTTAAATTTGATCACTTGAAAAAAAAACTTATGTTATTTTAAACCCTTCTAAATAAATGTATACAAAAAGTCTTGACCAATTCAGAGAGTTTTGCAAAATTTGCAATTCAAGTCACATATTTTTGCTTGCATCTTTAAATCTTTAGTGTTGATTGTTGTCATTGTTTTAACTTAAAATAGTGCTACTTTATTTCTACGCAAGTATAAAAAACCTTTTTAAAAATTAGATATTTTCATTCTTTTAGTTTAATATTTCTTCGTAAAAATCGTTCATAACGCCAGTTTAGAAATGACCATGTGCAGAATATTATCAAAAAAAAAATGTATTTCGAACAATAGTTACATCTTTGCGGTAACTTTTTATGTCCTTATATAGAGATATTAAAAGTTAATACTTTAAATTTTCGTTCCTTTCTTTTCTTTCTGAAGATGTCTTTATAATTAGTCTTACATTCATTTTCAACTTTTTCAACGCGGTCGGAAATAATTTTCGCTTCAACTTACTGTAAATGCATATTTCAGTTTTTGTTACAGCTTAAAAAATATTTGTTTCTTTTTAACAATTCGTCTGCCTTTTTAAATGTCCGTCTGTTTACCTACATTTCCCATTATCCGTTGTCGGTAGGTTTGCTTTTGACAGTCCGTCAAAATAGAACAAAAAAAGTCACCTAAAGTCTCATAGGATTTCTGTAAAAAGCGGCTTAGCACTATTTTGTTTTTAGAGTGCGCTTTAACTCAGTGGGCATTTTAGCGAGTACTTCGCAAAAGAAGGCATGCTAGCACTGCTATTATTGGCGTCAATACACTTTCCATGATCACTGCATTGATAAGTACTTCTGTAAGGCCTACCTTTTGAAGGTTCTGATTCTTTTCATATTATTTTATATAAAAAATTTACTAAATAATTCCAAAAAAAATTTTAAATGCACAGAACAGTGTGTAAAAAAATGTAGATTTATTAACAAACAAAACAAAGAATTTTTTTTGTCAGAATTTGGTCTCGAGCCCGGGCTCCCGAAAAATAAAACATTACATATAATTATATGAAAATTTTTATATGAAAAAACTCCAAGTCTTTTCTTATATTTTTGTATGAAGAAAATTTATAAAAAAATTTAACAAACAATTTAAATGAACAGAACAGTTTGTAAAAAAATGTAGATTTAAAAAAACTACAAAAAATTTTTTCCGAGTTGGGTCTCGAACCCGGGGGCTCCTGAAAGCTTTCTTTCGTTTGTATTGATGCAGAATAAGCTATTGATTCTTACACTCAGAAAAAAAAAACCAACAGTGAAACTGTTAAATCCCATCCAACAGATGAGTTTTTGAAATTAACAGTCTGGACTGTTGATAAAATAACTGTTTTACTCAATTCTCATTTGAATTTTTAATTGTCCTGCACTAGCATGGCTGAAATCAATACATATTCACATAAATTAAAAGAAAATTCAGTTAGGAATTGAGTAAAATAGTTATTTTATTTACAGTCAAGACTGCTTATTTGAAAAAACTCATCTGTTGGATGGGATTTAACAGGTTTCACTGTTAATCTCTCTGTTTTTTCTCTGAGTGTAACAACCATGATAGACGAGTGGGTAAGATGTCGGACCATCACATGAGAGGACCATGGTTAAAATCTGAAATTGTTAGTAGTTTTTTATTTCAAGTTAATATTTATATTGCTTTTCCTTCTAACATGACTTTTCGAAAGAGCGCTTCTGGCAGGTCTCTTTTGAGCAAGGAGAGTGGAAGGCCTGACAAAGTGTATGCAAGGAGTGTGGAAGGCCTATAAAAACCTAACGCAGGCCTGCTAGAAGGCCTTCGGACTCCTGCAATTTCCCACTGGGAAAGCGTTCATTAATACATACTCAAGATGAGAGAGTTAAAATGTGCAAAGTCGACCGACACCTCAATAGCATGATACAAAGAACTACAGATAACGTGTTGCGCATGTCCGCTTTGACGTTGGTTTGCTGTGACGTAGGTTTAGCTCGTTGTTGCAACCGTAGTCACAATTTATTCATAGGGTATAAAGATTTTAAAATATCGAAATTTTCTTATGAAAACTTGCTTTACAGAAATAAAATAAGTATCGTTAACTAAAACACATGCCCAAAATAAAGTAAATATATTTTTTAGTACTGTTTGTGACAAAAAAATGCAAATTTTCTAGTTGTGTTTTCTCACCTTTTCACCCCTTTACACAAAAGCAGCTACGTTGCTTAATGTGTTTGCCAGAATTTTGACTGTTTTTTGTTATTTTCATTTGGCTATCTTCGTCTCCTTCGCTGTTTAATTTTTTCTTTTTGACATTTTCTTTTGTATTCATGTATTCACCAAGTTTCACATTTCACGAGCACCGATGACGAAGTGCGCGGTAAATATTTTTCATTGCACTGGGAATACTTTAGTTCTTTGTATCATGCCGCAATAGAAGCAATGAGAAACGCTATAGCAGAGGAAAAGAGAGAAAAAGCTTTATGCTACTTGTGTGTTAAATTCGCACCTTAAGGCCCAACCAAAATAGACGAAATGAGACGATAGCAAATTGACGAACGTCTGCACTCGTTACGCATGTTTACGCACTTAACCCAAAATGAAACGAGTTGCTCAACTCGTCTGAATCAGCTGATCGTTGGCAATCGAATGTTATTTATTTATTTGTGCATTTTTTTAATAAAGATTTGTCAAAGATGAGTGAAATATTGGTGAAATTGAAACAAATTGATGAAAATAAAATAAAAAACGCACTCTGCACAGCTGTTGTTAGCGAGTTGCTACAATACACTAGCAGTTCGGTTCTTACGGAATAATACGTCTTGTCAAACTGTTTCGTTTAGTTTTGTTCAGTTACGTTTGTTCATTTTAGGTAACTACATTAAAGTGTATATAACTGGACATTTAAGGCCCAACCAAAATGGACGAATTGAGACGATAGCATTTTGACGAACGTCTGCACTCGCTACGGATGTTTACGGATTTAACCCAAAATGAAACGATTTGCTCAACTCGTCTGAAACAGCTGATCAGTAGGCAATCTAGTATTAGTTATTTATATTGTGCATTTTGTAATTTTTAATAAAGATTTGTGGAAAATTAGTGAAATAATGGCGAAATTGAAACAAATTGATGAAAATAAAATAAAAACGCAGAGTGCACAACTGTTGTTGACGAGATGCTACGCTAGCAGTTCGGTTCTTACGGAATAATACGTATTGTCAAACTGTTTCGTTTAGTTTCGTTCGGTTACGTTTGCTCATTTTGGGTAACTACATTAAAATGTATTTAACCGAACACTTACGTTTTTACTCGTTACGGAGCAAAACGTCTATTTTGGTTGGGCCTTTACGTTCTTACTCGTTGCGGAGCAAATCGTCTATTTTGCTTGGGCCTTTACACGGTCAATCATTGTCCCGGCTTGCACTTGTCAAGAATTGACGGTCAATTTTTCCGAATTTTCTTTTAAACATGACGTTCACGTTTATACACATCAAGAGTTGTCGATCAATTCTTGTTAGAATAGAAAAAATAACGGGACAACGAACAAACACAAAAGGAATTGCCCAAGAATTGACGGTATGGTAAATTTTTTTTTTTCCTTCTTGTTACGATTCCCGCACCACCGAGCACAAGACTTAATCGTCAATTCTAGACAAGAGAAAACCGGGACATATGACGTCAATCAGGTATATGTGTTAGTAAATATTTGTTTGTATGCGTTACATAGACACGTTGATGGCTTGATTGATCAAAATCTAACTTTTTTGATATTTTGCAATGCTGGTCAAGCGGCTGGATGTGTGTAAAGCTGGATTCACTGATAACCTTCCGCATATTTTTTTGTGATTAAATATAAGTTGAAAGCGTGCAGCAAGTTTTCTCGCTGAGCGAAAACTTCATATAAATAAAACTTGCAAAACATGCTGAAGGTGATCAGTAAATTCAGCTTAAGGACTTGATTGATCAATCTTTCATCATTTCGTTGTGCAGTAAACATGCCTGCAGAAAAAAAAGATCTGTAAATAATAAATTTAAGAGGACAATCACTTTTTGGCAGAGTTTATTGACTCTTTTCCTTTTATTTTTACGCTTTTTAATGAGTAACTAATAATTACTTGATTAGCAAGTAATGCAATATGCTCGATACAATCATCCGTGAGCATATTGATCCGCGATGAGTAAATCGCACGTCTGTGTTCCATAAAAAAGAATGCAGAATGAAAATTTGACGAAATGATTGATGTGTGTAAGGGCTAGCATCAATCTACACGTACACATGCTGGACGTCAAATGATTGACGATGTACGGTTCGCATAACAATTTAATGAAGCAATGATTTTTATGGTTGGTTTTTTTTTTTGCTACTTTATAAATTTAATATTTTAAAAATTTTTAGAATTGTTTTAAACAAATAAAGGATGCATGATTTTAAGTTAAAAATGTATCTTTATATTAGTGAAAAAATTACTAAAATCGCTTCAGTAGTTTTTAAGTTTAGCGTCTTCGCAGATACGTGAGAAGCCTTTTATATAATACAGGGTCCGCCATCTAACGTTTTTTTTCAACTAGTGCTTATTTCGTGAATGGTAACACTTAGCTCAGTCTGATTCAACAGATTATTAGTTTTATCTTTCCGCTGAACGAATATGGTTGTGTTTACGCTTGAACAACGCTGGGAAATATTGCGACATTACTTTGAAAATCATGGTAATGTTGCAGAATGTGTGCGAAAATTGCGGATTTTGGAAGAAGAGAAGCACCGTCAGCTCCGTATGTTCGTTATCTTGTGAAAAAAGTGAAAGAAACTGGCATCCTCATCGATAAACCAAAGCGTGAAAAGCCAAAAGCAGTGCGTACACCCGAGAATATTGCTGCTGTGGCAGAAAGTGTGCGTGAAGCGCCATCAACATCAATTCACCGTCGTTATCAACAATTGAACATTTCGGAGACATCATTGAGACGAATTTCGCATAAAGTCCTTGGTATGACGCCATACAAATTCCAATTGGTTCAGGAGTTGAAACCAGCTGACCATCCAATGCGTTTTCGCTTCGCTAAGTGGGCCTGCGATCGACTTACAGAAGATGCCGATTTTGCCAAGAAAATCATCTTTTCAGATGAAGCTCATTTTGATCTTGGTGGGTATGTAAACAAGCAAAATTGTCGCATTTGGGGCACAGAAAACCCGCACGCATACATTGAAAAGCCGCTGCACCCAAAACGAGTCACTGTTTGGTGCGGATTTTGGTCCAGAGGCATAATTGGGCCATTTTTCTTCGAAAATGAGCAAGGAGTGGCCGTTACTGTCAATGGCGATCGTTATCGGGCCATGTTGAACGAATTTTTGTTCACAAAAATTGAAGAGGAGGATATTGGCAACATTTGGTTTCAACAGGACGGCGCTACGTGCCACACAGCCGAAGCTACACTCGATGTTTTGCGCCCTGTTTTTTAAGATCGCATTATCAGCCGCAGAGCTGATGTCGTTTGGCCACCTTGGAGCTGCGATTTGACACCGTTGGACTATTATTTCTGGGGTGCTCTCAAAGATAAGTGTTACGCCGACAAGCCAGAGACAATTGATGCTTTAAAGGACAATATTCGTGAAGCCATTGGTGAAGTACAGCTGCACACATTCGATAATGTGCTTAAAAATTGGATCGATCGTGTAGGCTACTGCATGGCCAGCCGAGGCAGCCATTTGAATGAAATTATTTTCCATTATTAACCGGAAGGATTGTACTTTCAAATAAAAAAAGAAATTTGAGAAAATATTAAAAAGTTTCTTCTTATAAATTTTTCAAAAAAAAAAAAAGTTATTTGGCGGACCCTTTAGTATAGAGTATAGGCTAGCATATACACGGAGCGCTTTGCATCACTTCGCCCTGAAAATTTGTGGTGGCTATAGTGTGATCAAGCATACTTTTTGTACTGTTGCCGAAGGTAATCATACGAACTGAATTAATAAATTCAGTCTAATACGACTCAAACCGTGTGAAATATAGCATTTTTGTTGATTTGCGAGCGGAAAATGGGTGTGTGGCAAAGCATTCTCCTAAAGCATCTCGTACTCAGAAATTGATTTTTTCTTAATTTCAATTGATCTTTTCCGAATTTCAGTAGATCTATTTTTAATTTCATTTGATCTATTTTTAATTTAAATCTATCTACTCTTAATTTGAATTGATTTTTTCTTCATTTCAGTGGATCTTTTTTGAATTTCAAGCAAAATTTTTGAATTTCAATTGATCCTTTCTGAACGTTACATTTATCTTTTTTGAAATAATATATTATTTAATTTTAAATTTGATTTAAAAATTTCATTTTATTTCTCCGAAATTTCAAATGGAATTTTAAATTTAAATAATCTGTTCTGAATTTAAATTTCTTTTTATAATTTTAATTGATCATTTTTAAATTTCAATTGATCTTTTTCGAATGTAATTTCTGAATTACATTTGTAAATAGTTATGATGTTCTTCCATGTAAGGCTAGACTGAGTTGAAATTGCTGTAAAGAACAATCAAATGAAACAAATTACAATACAAAAATACAAGGATTTAATAGATACCACATCTGCACATCATAATTTCTTATACAACTTTCGCAGACACAAGCGAAAAACAGTAATTTGATTACTTTGTACACATTGCAGTTATTTTTAAATACGTTTTAGTTTCTGCATTTTTTTTCGAAAAAGTGATGCATAAGATAATTGACTTTCTATAAAGCATTTTAAGGTCTATAATATTTTTTACTAATCGCTTTTATATCTCCTCTTTCAGACATATTGGAAAGCAACGCATCCAGATATACGAACAGCGCCCGCAATTCAAAGACCTCTGCCATCTCAGGAAGCATCGCCGTCGGCGGAACAAGGTCGCATGGGTCCAACGCCGCCAGGTAAGCTTCGAGTCTACGTTTACTTGAATTTTAAACGAAAAATATCATTAATTTTCATTCCTTTATTAATATCATTTCCATTACGATTTGATAAAGATGTATATAAATATCTTTTTTAATCCTTATTAAATTTTTGAATGGGTTCCTTTAAGCTTTATTTTGAAAAATTTTAAAAAATACACACACAGCAAACAATCAGTAAAGACGTTATTAAATAATGCAAAATATTCAGCCTCAAAAACATTTTCATAGCAACTTGCAATAACATTTTTTATCACAATCTTTATATAAAAAAAAACAAGAAAATAAATAAATAAACAAGAATTTTTCTTCTAAATATCTATAAAAACAATTTCTTTCTTTTTGCCACGCCCATCACTCAACAAAACTCAATCAAACAAAACTCTTTCTCTCTTTCTCTCTCGCGAAATTTTACTGAACATATGAATAAATTACCGTTAATGACGAAAATTTGCTATTTTTTTTTTTGGGAACGACAACAGTCGATGACGAGGAATATCTGGATAGACAAAATCGTGAGGGTAGCGCCGAACGGGAGGGTAGTCGCGAACGAGAGGGCAGCAGGGAGAGGGAAACTAGAGACTATTGGGATCGGGAATTTAATAGAGAACGTGATCGTGACCGCGATCGTGATGGCGCTGTTGTGTTAAGAGACCACGAGGAAAAAGACCTAGAGTGGGAACGCGAACGGGCCAGAGAATGGGAAAGAGAGAGAGAAAGAGATTGGGATAGAGAATTTGATTGGGATCGAGGTAAAGTTAAATATAAACAAGTTTAAACTGCTTTACTCTTTTGTTTTGAAATATTTTAAGCTTTTTATTTGTAAATGATTTGTTTAATACTACTTTTATTATTACATTTACTTTTTAAACAAAGTATTTTTTGAACCAACTTTTTGAGATAGTCTTAATATTATGCTCGAAACTGCTAGCTGTAGTCCCAAAACTATAAAATTTTCATTAAAATTGTACATATTAAAAGTTTAGGCTGGCAGAACTGTTATATATAACAATTAACTAGAAGTTTTATTAAGTATATAGCTAAATACATTTCCAAAGCTGCACACACCTCAGTATTTTGTTTAAATATAATACAACTATCATTTGATATCCTATCATCTAACTATAAAAAAAACAATGTACATCAACTTAAAACTAATTTTTTTTTGTTGTCTTTTCTACTCTATACCACCTTTTCCAGCTTTTACATCACGTGATTTCCCCGGTTCCTTTACAACAATGTTATAAGAATTAGCGACTGAAACTTAGCAGTTTCTTATTTATTTTAAAATAAAAGTTAATTTTTAAAATAAAATTTATATTAAAATCAAAACAGACAATCCTTAATGAATTCCAGTACCTGCTGTTACGCTCATCATCAGCCAAATATTACATATAAAAAGCCTACACTAAATTCAGGTGCCGATGAGTTGCTTACTTTTACAGGAGTAGTTTTCAATGCTGTCTTTTATGACTAACATCACGTTTTACGAGCATACTAACAAATGAACTACTAATTCTTAGACGTTATTTTGGCCTAGTTGGGTTCCTTGCTGCTTTTCATTTGACAAAAAAAAAACAAATCGCCCACTAAAACGACAATTGAAATGCTATCATATCAATTTTTCTTAGATACAGTCTTTTTCAACTTAACAAAATTGGTAACATTTAACTTTGTATTTTTTCATTACAAATCCTTCCAGTTACGCCTGGGATAGTTCGTGTCTAACGCAACGTTAATTTCGTATCCTCAAGTCTTCTTATCCTGATACGTTTTAGTGTTGAAATATTATGTGTTTTAGTTACATTTTTTAATTTGTTGTCTCTATCTTTATAACTTATACGTATTCACCATTGATATTGGTATCTAAAGGGTTTCTTGTAAGTATGTGTTTGGTATTTACGACCCACAACAATCCAGTCCCTCCACTATTTGAGTTGCTGTTTTTTGTTATTGATAATTTTAACTCTAATTTGAATTTTTAAAATGTTCCAACCTTTGTTACAATAACTCTAATAATAAGCCCCATAAGTTACATATTATTAATTTCAGTTAAATAAATATAACACCAAGTAGATATTTTTTTTTTTACAAATCGTGTATATTTTGAAAAACAAAGTTGTATGGAAAAAATTGCCTTTTGAGAAATAGGATTGCATGCAGTGATATGACCCTAAATGTTTCATACTTTTTTTAGAGCTAACTATACTTTACTTACTTTTTGAACAGTTATAATTTTTCCAACTATTCGTTATATATTCTTGTGATACAAAGCATTCAGCAAAGGACAATTGTAGCACTATTCTTAAAGTGATTATTAAATTCGACTTATTTTTTCCTAACGTCATAATTCCAAAACAGTTTTCAACAATTTAAAAAATCTTGAAAATCTTAGATACAATAGAGAAAGGGCCATAGCCCATCTACAAAAGCTTAATCAGCAAGGCTGGCATCAACTTTCAATTTTAGGTACAAATAATTAAATTTGACAATTTTAAATCTTTTCTAAAATAACAGACTTCAATCAACGGATTGTGGTAAAAGAGGCAAACAAAATTTTAAGTGTATCACTGAGGTCTTTTAAATATAGGTTTTCATTTATGCAATTTACTAACAAAAAGCTTAAGAAAACTACTCAATATATATCTTTGACAAAGCTATTTTGTTCTCAGACCTATAGTAAAATTATATCGAGAGCTTATATTTAAAATGATTTATCTACATTTTCCACAAAAATTAATTTTTTATTGCAAAGAAATCGTTCACTCATAAGTCACCTATGAGATACATTTCAATAAAAAAAAACAGTTTAGCATAGTTTTCACCCTTAAGTTGACTTACAGTTTTTTTTTGTTTGTTTACAAAAGAACTCATTTACACGATTTTTCGGAAATATTAAAAAAAATTTAAAGAAACTTGCATTAGACTACAATGGCATGGCAAAAAAGTGAAGGAAATGCACTGAAAAGCATAGGAATAGATGCTTTATGCATCATCAGCGGAAAAAGATATTGGACCAACAACAGGCCATTTTATAGTCAAATGAAACTATCTTACAATATTAATGAGTTTTAATGCAGATTCGGACGAAAACTCTGCAATGGGCCTTATCTGCAGAAGGAAGAGAAATTATGACTTTTAGTCTAATAAAAGAGAAAAAACGCAATGAAGCGCATGAGGGGTGAACAGTTTTCCAAAAAAATTTGGAACCATTTTCAAGTAGTAAAGTCTGTAATTCCATCAAATCACTATTTTTATGATAATATTGAAAAAATGTAAGCGATTCAATTAATAGACCAATCTCATTCTTTACTTTTATTTAAATAATCTTTCTATTGTTTTTGTTAATATTGTAATGAACAAAAAGTTTTGAATATTTGAATAAAATCTTCAATGAACTCACAGAGATCTTAATTTTCTTATTAATAAAAAAAAATCCTATCTACTGATTTGAATAAAGAAAAAAATATTTGAAATAAAAAACAACCTATCTACACTTAAACGAATAGTAACAGATTTCATAAAATTTTGTTGCTTATAGAAGCTTGTTATCCTTTTAATACAATATTCTGTTACTTTGATTGGTGAATATTTGCACAGTGAAAGATTTAAACGGTTTTGTAGCTCTCCTGAAAAAAGTTCTTTTTTTAGATAGATCATACTGAATTTAAGATATCGATATGTCAAATACAATAATTCTATAAAAATATTTCTTTGAAAAATTAACTAAAAGTGAAAATTCGTCATATTAGCCACAAAAAACAGAAAGTCGTAATTTTTATATATATCTGATGGATATTATTGAGGTGTAGATGAAACAAAAAAATATTGTAATGTAGATGAAAGATGAGTCAAAACAGCAACAGAGGAATCAAAATACGTTTCGCGTAAGTCCCAACGTGCAGGATGCCATCATTTAATATCAAAAACCAGTTTGCAGCTGACAGAAGTGATGTTACTATCCAACCAAATTTTTTAATTCCAAGTTAAAAAATATATATAAGAATGCCCTGTTAACGGTATTTCTTTATTAATATTATTTTTTGCTTGGTCAATGCTAGCCCGAAAGGTCGAAAAATACATAGACCTGCAAAACTTTTCGAAAAGTTGGGTATAGTAGGGGAGTGAGGCCGATATGGGTTAAGAGAAAGTCTAAGAGTTAAGCGTTTGGTACGAAAAGATGAGTGATGCATTGATGAAAACTGGTGTAAAACGTTTCAATATCGTATCTTGAATTTTTTTTTTTATTAAAAATCAAAAAGTAAAAAATATTTAAATTTTGATAACCCTTCGATTTTTCATATAAAAATAAATATCTCAAAAATATATCCAAAAAAACAAATATATCCAAAATTTTTTTTTATCCATTTGCAAGTTTTAATCATGAAAAAGTGCGAGAGTTTTATTCCCTAGAAGCGAAATGATAGAAACGAAAAAAAAAAAACGATAAATAATAGAACCAGCTTATACGCCTGATCCTCTAAGGTTAAATTTTATGGAGAAACTAACTTTTATCTGATTTTTTATTTTTTTGCTTAAAAAAAAGATGGCATCTACAGAAAGGTGGCAAATAGGAGATGGGTGTTTCTAGAGTAAATGTTGGGCGGTGAAAAACTAGGACCAGCTCAAGCATATGATCTTTCTTGAGGTCATTTTTAAAGAAGTAATCACTAGTTTTTCGTTAATTTTTGTTTTTTATTGGAAATCCTCAGTAGGGTATCAGATAGGTGTGCTGTTATAAAAATTTGTGATGAAGGAATACTTTTGAACCAGCTTTTTGAAAGACTTATTAAATAATTTTCTGAAATTTTAATTTTCTTATATCGGGTTCCTACAAATGTAGCAGATGAAGGATACGTGTGTTGTGTTCAGAAAGAATGTTCAGGGACTGAAAAAATAATTATACCAATTTATGGATTTGACACCTCTGCGTTTGTTATTTACCTACTATTTTGCCATTTTTCTTATTTTTTGTGTGTGTTTTTTTTTTGTATGGTCAACCACAGAACATGATAGAATTACCAGGTATTATTATTCGCTGAAAATCAGCTGGGGATTAACTGTCATTTTGGGCATATAGTGTCAAAATGTAGCGAGTAGGTGGAAACAATGTTGCTTCTTGTATTATTTCAAACCAGAAATCTGCAAATGATAGGGGTATTCACAATGTGGTGTATTTGTTATAAGTTTTTATAAAATATCCAAATTTGAAAAGTTATTGTGAACGAACCTTTAATAATTGTTGTATTTTTAAAATCAGCTCATTTGTGTGTGTAATTTTGTTTGGAAATATAAATGGAAATCATCATTTTACTCTAGGAAATCATGAAAAAATTTAAGCAAAACACTAATTATAATGATTTTTATTTGATAAACCTACAATGCAGCCAGAAGATTCTTTCGTGTTGAATAAAAATGCTTTTGGGAATAAAAATTTTGCATTTTGTTTTTGTAATTTTACAAAACTTGATACATACATAAAATTTTAATATTCATCTTGCCTTTGCACTTGATATTAGTCACGTGATAAACAACAATTTAATTAGTTCATAACATCAAAAATTAAGTAAGCATAAGAGAAACAATATGATTTAAAGCTCTAATGTCTGACTTTAAAAATCCACATATTGCATTTACTTATATTCTCCATAATAAAATAAATAAGTTAGTTAAAAAGTAAAACACAAAATAACGACGCTTATATTTTTAACTTATCAAAAATTAAATGTAAGATGTGGCTTAAAATTCAACAGAAGTAAAAATCCCCGACTTCAAGTTCATATGTAGACATTTGGGCAAAAGTAAAAATCCCCTTTTACTTCTTGGTGTGTTTGCAGTACTTTTATTTGACACCAATTTGACACTATATGCCCAAAGTAACGAGTAAAAGTAGCGATTAATAGTACCTGGTAATTCTATCATGCCACAGAAGACTGCTGCGAAAAAGGGGTGGGTATGTTCAGATGAAATGTACAGTGTCAAATAAAACAAAAAGAACAGCTTGTTGTGGCATCAAAAATATAAAAAAAATATTTGTTTCAGATAACGAAAAGATCAATGAGTGCTTACTTTTATTTTTTCATTCAACTTAATGATATAATTATGAAAGTAGCATTGACAGTTAGAACAACTCCTATAAAAAAAATACTCACAAAGAGAGCGCTCACAATTCTTAATGGCCGCATTCAGCGCAGACAACTGTTGTGAACTGTAATGTCAGCGCTACCCTAGTTCGCGATGTTTTTCTCTGAATATGTTGCTACTCTAAACGTCAGAAGTTAGATTTAATTTAATTTTTGTGTAAATTTAATTCAATTGCAAATGTTTCTCACTTAAATTTGCTGCGTTCTTTCTACGTTTATTAATTTAACAGCGTCAGTAACAGCATCTGACAGTTAAGCTAACAGTTGTGTTCATGTAGCATAGAATTTGTTCGCTCGATTAAAAGGCGTTCGCTACTTTATCAGTTTTAGTTAGCGCTACCAAATTTGTACCATTCAGCGAATTTTTACACAACAGTTGCCAACTGTTGTCTGCGCTGAATGCGGCCAATTTCCGCATTCAGTTGCGTCAACTGTTTTGAGCTGTTATGTTAGCAATACCTTAGTGAGCGATGTTTTAAATTATTTAATTTAATTATTAAATTATTTAAATAATTTAATTGGAAAGGGTTCAAATTCAAATATGCTGAGTTTATTTTTGTGTTAGTCAATTTAACACCACAACAGTCGACATTTGTTGACAACGCTAAATGCAACTATTGAATATTTGTAATGTTTGTTTTTAACACTTTCTTTAATTTCTTCTAACAGCTGTTTTTGACTGAAGATGGTTAACTTGTAAAAGAAAAAGCAAGCAGTTTTCAATGCTACCTGGTTTTTTATAACATTATTAAACTAGTTCACTTTTTTCTAAAACAAAACCAAAAACAATTTATTATAAGAAAAATATTTACTTTTTAGAAGGAAAAAAATAAGAATATTTCAAAAATGCATTGAAAAAAGTGTTTGTGTTTAGCTAAATTGCTTTCCAATGCTAATATAATAATGGAATAGCCTATGTTAATCAAAACTTCTTTGCAGCTTCTGGGCACTGAGTCCATTAGAGACGTACAAGTAGCCTGGGGTATAGAATACTAGTCTTGAATGTTTTTCAATAAACTATGTTTGCTTGTGGATCTGACATTTTCAATCTTCTCTTTAGCTATACTCCATAAGTTTAGCTATACTCCACAAGCTTTTCTCCGTAAGCCAGTTCCGCGCAAGTATTGAGGTGTGTTTTGGGTCGTTTTCCTGTTGCAATTGCTGATTTAGAGGCATCTCCCAATCAGCACAAGGAAGCATTACCTCCTCAGGGACGTGAACGTAGAGAAACCTGTCCATCGTTTCTTTTATCCAATGCAGAGGTTATTCAACATGCCAGGAGAAGCTTTCCCAGAACATTTTACTTGCACCTGCGTGTTAAAAGGGTCTTCTATAATTCGTGTTAAACTCTGCAAACTATCGGTCGCCTAACCCAATGTTCGTCGTCACTTTCAACTAGATTTATCTTACTTCTATCAGTCCATAACACGGCATGCCATTTTTTTTTATTTTTGTTGGACCGTCCCACTTATTGAATTGTTTTTTATTTTAATACTTTAGTACTTGCTAGTACAAATTGTAAAAAATTATTTAAAAAAACAATTTCTTCTACTGTCTTATTTTATTATCCAGCTTCGCGCACTTCACTTTGACATTTTTTGTGTCGAATCACATTGCCAAATGAAGCTGTGTCACTTAGTTTTTTCTTTCAGTATATGACCTACTATTTTTTCCTATCTTCCCAGAAGAGTGGCAGATAGGGTCTGTATTTTGTAAAAAAAAATGTTGCTGGTGAAAAAGTAATAGGACCTAGTGATACATTTGACTTTTCTAGGGGGTCAATTCATTTATAAATTTTGAGTGAGTATAAAATACAAATAAAATGAGCTTATCATGAGCCCGAAACTTCTGAATGAGAAATATGAAATGAGTGGAAAGCAGAGAGTATTGTATAGTTTAGTTAATTTGTGAACAACAAATTGTCGAGAGTGATGGAAATATTTGTTATCGCTCTGAACATTAATCAAAAGAGAGCTGATATTTTTTTTTTCGAAAGTAAGGAAAACGATGTAGAGCAGTGTCGGGTATGTTTTTTTGTCGGATATGTTACGATTTTAATACTTGAATCCGACGTTCCAATATTTGACCAAAATTCTTCAAAATGTTACGATTTCAGAAAAAGTAGATCCGGCGTCCGATTTTGTATATATTTTTATATACATATATACATGAAAAGAAAAAAATTAGTATAATAAAATTGATGGCAACTTTAAAATAAAAAGATGCAATGGTACTCTGCATTTCCAATATTGGGAAAATTTATTTTTGAATTGTTGAGCTTACAGAATTCCTCGGCTAACGTTGAGCGAACTTTTAGCAAAATAAATATTAATAAAACTAAATTTCGCAAAAGATAAGAGTTAGATACAATGGAAAGAACTCTGCATACAAAAGAATATCTGCGTATGAAATCTTATAACTATTTTAGTTTTGAAATTGATAAAGAATTGATAAACAAATTTAATAAAGCAATGTATATATGGCTTCGAAAAAATTATATTTACACATATTTTTTTTCACTAAAATCTAAATTTTTTGTAGTTTTTGCTGGCTTAAAACAACAAGATTTTTTTTCGTTAATTTACTTGAAGCAAAAGCTTTACATTTATAGAGTTAAAATTGGAAAAGTTTGTATTTAAGCTCTATGCTTTTCATTTTTACCGATTTAAGAAATCTTCATTAAACGAAACTGTGTTGCAAATGTATTTAATTTGATTTTTACTCTTCGTTTGTGTGCTCAAAAATATTTTCAAAATGTAATTTATTATAATATATTTTCTTTATTTATAAAGATTATTGAACTGACTTTTGAAAAAATGTTATTTATTTAAATAAATAAACCTTAAATATACGTCATACGTCTAATAAAATGCAATATTTTATTTGTCTTCTTTGTTGTAAAATGGGACTGAAAATTTCTTAGTTCTTGTTTTCAGAGTTTCACAAATCCGACAAGAAATCCGACGAGCAGAGTGCAAAAGTTACGCTGCAAAATTTTTTTCACTGCAACACTGGTCGGGCAGCTTTGCAAACTTGAGATTGTGTTTGTGCAGTAAAATATGTATTCAGCTCAGTTTTGCCACTTTGGGAGTAATTCCTCAAAACGAGAGGAATTTAATGTAGTTGTGAGGAATTTTATTTTGGAGGAATTTGAAAATTTTTAGATTTTTTTTTATTATATATACAAAAAAACTTTGGCAGCACCTTTTTCTGGTTGGTAGAAACATACCTTTAAAACAGGGCTGGACATTCTAACAGATATTTGTTAATATTGGTGCGCTCTCGAATAGCGCACACTGAGCGAAATAGTTGTCACAATTATCTAGATTTGCCAGTTTGTATGTTAATACTTCCACACATATTGTGTTCATGTGTTTATTTTTTATTTTTATAGCCCTATTCTGGTTGTTAGCTTAACAAGAAATAGTTAAGCAGCTCTTGTTAAGCTGATTGTTATGTTATGTAAATGTTGGTATTCTTAAAAATCATTAACAACATAAAAGCTTAAAAAGCTTTTAAAGTTCACCATGCATGGTGAAAATCGATATGCCTATTGAAAGAAGAGATGCGCTATATAAACAGATGCTTCGAGTGCAGTTTGTGACTTGGCAAGCGATTGAAAAATTTGCCACGGCTACTGAAAGATTTCATTATTAACAATTAAAATAAGTAAAAAATTCTTCCATTTTTCAGTTTAATGTATTAAAACTCAATATAATATTATAATTTGTATTTTTTTATTATTTTCACCACAATTTTCTATCAAAGCACATACATTTTATTCGTTGTTAAGACTCTTTCTGTTATTAACAAAATTGTAAGGAAAAGCGCTTTTAAATTAGCAGTAGAATACGAAACCTTAACAAATTGTTAATATTAACTATTTTGTTAGTGTGGTGAGTTTAGTTAAGCTGCCAGAATAGGGCTGTTAGTCATTGGTATTATTCACTATTTCTTCTATGTCATTACTACTCCAGCATTTTCTTCTAAGTGAAAGAAAGGTGCTCTGAAGAACAGAAATCTAATTGCGATTTAGAATCAAACATTATTTTTTAAATTTTTTGTTTTTGTTTTATTATTAAATCCTAATATATACGAATCATTAAAATAATAATTTAAACCTCAAAAAATTAATGAATACAAATAATATGAAAAATATAATACAATGAATCTTTATAGGCAATATGTATGAATTACATTAAACCTTAATTGAATGAATTACATTAAACTAAAAAAATACATGCATAAGAATCTACAAACCAAAAAGTGGTTTTTTCAAAGTGTACATAAACAGCCTTATGCAATAGATTTTCCTAAACAAACGTTCAACGCTTGCTTAGTAACACACTGTTCTAGGCTTTACGCATCCTCTGCGCGACCTCGCTGAAATTGTTATTCATAATCATTTTTTTATTCATTGCTTAATTTTGTAATGTTTGTGTCTAAACAATATAAACTCTTTTACAAAAACGAAGAATTCTTGTACATTTGCAAATCTGTTACTGAAAAAAGTATAAAAAGGTCGCATATGGAGCATGTCTATGATATAAATATCATATACATCAACCTTAATCGAAAAGACGACAAAAAAGTTTAGGTTAAAATTATGCAGCCTTTAAACGCAAATTTCGGTGTTTAAGCTACGCAGATCTTACACAAGCCCGAAAAACGTTTATGAATAACGATGTGTTGCTTAAAGCTGGTTTAAAGTTACGCAGCCTTTAAAATGAGATTATGAATAAGGCTGAAAATTTCCGACATAGATCCCCACAGCATCACCGTCAGCGAACGACTGAATAATATTCTCTTCTGTTGTGAGTTTTGTGTACATGTGAAAAGTTACGCTCAGAGAGCGCTCAGTGAGCTATGGGGCGCCCAGCGCTGCTTTAAAATAAACTGAACACTGAACTTTTTGATTGCGTTTTCACGTCTCTATTAAAAAAATTGAAACAAGTGCAAACGAACTTAGTAATTGGCGTACGGTTTTAGCTAAAATCAGTTTAAACGTAAAATAAATACAAGAAATAGGATTCATGGTTGCGGTCTGCATTGGAAGCAAAGGCATGCATTGACTATTATTTCTATTGTAGCAATTATCGATTAACTCTTTAAAACAACAAAAAAAATTTTTACACATTGGCTAATTTTGACCATATTTTTATTTTGACTAATTTTTATGTGATACAGTTAGTTTTGCGAAATCCTACTTCGTGATGCCATATTACATCATTTTCCTTATTGGGTTAAAGATATTTTAGAGCACTCCTTGAAGTAGAAGCCAGCAAAAACGAGCATATAAATTCAATCAAATTTGGCTGTGTTTCGATTACTTTTTAGATCCAGAGTCGTATTAAAAACGAGTTATTAATATAAAAAATTTTGTAGATATATTTGATTTCAAATTACTAAAAAGTCATATCATAACTATTCTTTTTTTTTTCTAATGCATCAGTTTAGCGAGTACTTAGTAAATAATATCACTAGTTTGAGAAAGCGACTCGATACAAAACAGTTTTATCATTTAATAAGCTTTTATTTTTACTAAAAAAGGAATTAATAAAAAAAGTGATGACCTATTTGAACAAATAAAAACGTGTTTGAATTAAATTGAAAAAATAAAGTTCCATACATATATTTTATGCTAAAAACTAAAATTTTTTAACAAAAACATGCGTTAAAACTAAAAAGTCTTACAATTTTTTTAAAGAACGCATAAAGCGTTTTAACCCTTTGACGACGAGTGGGTGAAAAATAACCCATTTACTTTTTTAAGTCGTGTGAAGACTATTTTCTAGATACTTTCATAAAGTTAGGTTTAAAGGATGAGAAATCAATGTGGCTTTTAACGGGTGTCATTTTTCGAACTTACTTTAATTTTAAGAGAAAGAAAAAACTAGGAAATCAAAATATATTTTTTCCATAGATATAAAAACCACAAACGATTTTAAAATACGAGCGGATTTATTTTCTCATCCAAATTACATCAAAACCTTTATGAAGCTACTCCAACAAAGTAAAAAATAAATTTTCCGGATTGGTTTTTTCGGATTTTTTAAATTCTTAAAGTGAAAAAAGATTTTAAAAATTTCAAATTCACTTTTATATGGAAATATGCCATCGTTGATGACAATTCCACAAGGGTTAATATAGATATCCAAGGGGTTAATATAGATATCCAATAAGATAGAAAATATGTAGGAAAAAATATATTTGTTTATGTGTACTTGATAAATAATATATCGTTTGAAAAAAACATTTTGAGGAATTTCATTAAAATTTGAGGAGTTTTTGAGGAATTTGAGTATTAAAAAGTGGCAACACTGATTCCGCTCACCTGCAGAACGATCAAAGCTTCAGTGTTCAAGCGAATGTCAAGCAGATAAAATCTGCGCTTGCGTGTTCCTTGAATATATTATATTATATCTGTGTCGATAAGTAATAATAGCTTAAGTCGATTTAAGACAGAACTGAGTTATTGATATAGTTGTGTTTCACGTAAATATCATTATGAACACACAAAATCTAGAACTTCTAGCATGACCTTAGCCAAAGATATGACGCAAAAGTTAAAGACCTTTTCATGTAACTTATATGGCGATTGAAAACTTTGAAGCAAGATTTTTGGAAACTTTGAAATAAGACTTAAGCTGTTTTTGCTCATCGACACAGATATAACGTAAGATTACACTGTATAAAATTTCTTGTATCCAAAATTTTTGGAAGTATGTATGGAAAATTTTTTTATTTTTAGAAAAAAACGGCATGGCGCGGCATCAAAGAGGTAAAATTAAAAAATTATGCATTACAAGCCATTACGATAATTTGCATAGCCAATATAAGGTAATTGTGGGCCAAGCGATGAAGCAATTAATTAACTATTTAAAAATTGCACGTCCACATATCATATCATATTGTGATCAGTTGCAAGTACGTAAAATAAAAGCATCTTCCGCTGTCAGTTTGGCCTTGGCAAAACACAATAAGCAACATAAGCACAATAAAACAACATATTTGTTTTTTACTATTAGACTGCCTTTTTGCATTTCCATCTGCTTATCTGTATTTCACATTATCCGTCTGTCGGTCTGTTTCCTTTTGACATTCCGTCCACTACTTATTTATTTAATTTCGCAATACAAATCCGAGCAAAAAAAATATCCCATAATGCCTAGTAAGATTTCTTTAAAAAGCGCTTTAGCATTACTTTGTTTTCAGTGTGAGCTTTAAAGCGCTCACTAATACATACCCAAGATGAGAAAGTATAGGTGTGCAAAGCTGCCCGACACTGATGTAGAGCGTACGTCAAATGAATAACATTGAAGAGAAGGAGTGTAATTTCGCTCATCACATGCGAGTTTTTGAGAACCCTGCTTAAGTTTCTCAAACAAATATTTAAAGTTAGGTCAGATTCTGTACAATCTATAATATGTATACTTCACAACTCGATGGTTGTCTGAATAACTTGTAAAAGGGTCTACTTGAGTTTTTTTAAAATCTCATCTCCCCTTAAAATCTTTAACCCCTTTTAGATCTAATCTTTAGATTAGACATAAAACTTGTTAAAAAAAAGTAACCATTTTGGGAATTTTAAGTTTTGGCTCCTTTTAAATGACTGACAACTTCTTGATATTACCGTTTAAGAGCTAATAATTATTAAGATCTGATAATTATATTTTGTATCTTAGATTTCAATTGCTTAAAAAATCTATCAAACGTATTTACCTATTCTGTATGTTTGATAGTTCTCTATTATTATAGATCGTTGAAAATTTTTATTTCATTGCCGCTTCATAGTCCTTTAGTAAGTGTCTTAGAAATTCTCTTAGCAAGAATTAAAATTTATCCTACCTAAGATCAACTTTTAGACTACAATGCCACATCAGCTGATTCTTTTAGCATTGTAAGTAATTTTGTTTTTAATATAGCAAAGAGAAAAATAAATCTTATAATGCTGTAAAAATAACAGAACTTAAATTTATTTGTGTGTTAGGTAAACCCTCACCTGAAGTACCTCTATGCTATTATTGTAAATGTTACAGATTTTGCTGTTTTGTTTAATAACACAGAATTTTTGTTTATGTTTAAATGATTTGTTATATTATTTTTAGAAACTAAGTTGTTCCTTTGAGTTCTGAAGTTTGAGTTAAAATTTCTGCGTTTTTATTGCTTACAAAAAGAAAATAGCAACCTTACACAACCTATACTAATAAAAACTGTTCTCTTTTCTCTTTCGCAAACCAATATCACACAATCAGGCGGTGCCTCCTACCATCACAATAGACGTCAAACTTCCGCCAGACATCATGAACGCGGTGGCGTTGGTGATCGTTACGATCGAGAGCGCGAACGTGAGCGCATCGATCGTGAACGCGAACGTGATCGCTACGATCGCATGGATCGTGATCGAGATCGAGAGCGTGAGCGTTTACATCAACGTGAACGCGATCTGATGCACTACGATTTGAACAGCGACGATCTGCTGGATGAACGCGGCTATGCAGCCGACTATCCGCCGCAAGCGGCACGCAGCAGTGCCGCTGGCATGCCGGGCGTTGTGCCTACACATCATGGACATCTGGCTCGGGGCAGTCGTCTAGTTGATGATCTTGATCTAATGCATGAACGTGATGATCCGCGTCTGCTGGGCGCTGGGCGATATCCTGGCACATCGACACGCATCGATCCACGTGACATGCCAACGTCGGCTCCGACGCAACGACGTGGTGCACCTGTTGTCGATCGCGATGAATACAGTCCGCACAGAGGCGGTGGGAGTAGTAGGAGAGCACTAAATGCCATGTAGGAGTCGTGGATATAGGGGTGGGATCAGATCGATTATCAGAGTTCAAGTATGAGAGGACAGCCATTAAAAAGCACAACAATAACAACAACAACAACCACAACAGCAACCACAACAACAGCCACAAGAAGAAGACAAAATATCAACACTGATCATGATACTGTTCATCATCAACATCAACATCAGCATCCGCATCAATCTCAACGTCAATCGCAACATCTGCCAGTAGATCAACATCAGCATCGTTATCATTACTATCCACCATTGCATCACAGTCGTCATGATCATGATCTAACTCAGTTGCGTCATCATCACAGTCAAGCAAATTATTATCATCGCAACACCATCAGCCAAGAGCCTTTAACACTGGAGTTTGTCGCTTCCGCGGAAGCGGTTACCGCTGCCACTAAATCGACTTTGGCGCGAGATGCAAAGATAACAAGTGAAATACGCAACAAGGTAATCGTGGAGGAAGATGAGGAAGATCTACAAAGCGTTGATAGATTTTATTAAAGAGATTTAGAGCAAATTCTGTGGTAAGATTTGTTAGTTTGTTTGTTTTTTAACAAAAAATAAAGAAAAAATAAACAAATTAAAGAAAAAACAAGAAAAAACTAAAAGAAACCAAAAAACACAGCAAGTTTAAAAATTCGCAAAAAAACTACCTATAATTTCTAAGTTCTTTGAGCCTTAAACGATTGTAAAAGTTACTTGAAACGTATAAAACATTGTTGCTAAAGTCCAATTTTTCATTTTTAATATATCAATTTATGCCTTACAATTTTTTTTTTTTTTGTAAATCAATAGCAACTTGTTCATATCTGACTAAAGTTTTCAAGTGCAAATATTATCGCGTTATGAAAGTTGACTTCGGACTATGAAGGTCATTTGAAGTCTTTCAATCTTGGGTCAGTTGCAAGGTCTTTCATAAAAAAAACCAACTTTGGCCAAATCCGTCAGTCCGAATGGAGGTTATTACAAATAACAATTGGTCACCTTCTTCAAAAAAAACAAACAATTATTCGATCGATATCTCGAAAACTTATCTTTTTTTTTGATCAAGGGATCACACTACATACGAATTTTATAAGAAATTCTTGGTCATTTTCGGTCTGTAAACTAGTATTATTTATATACAAATTGATAAAAAAATACGAATAAGAATTGCGAGAAAGTTCTTTTTGCTAGATTTTGTTCTTTGTTTAAAACTTGAAAATGCCATTTTCCACACAATTGTTCACAAAACCTAATAATGGTAAAACGTAATTAGTTTTGTTTTTATGAAAACACGAGTTTTACGAGAACTCGATATTTGGTTGATATTTCTCATTGTATTTTGATAGTTTAACCCTTTATAAGACAGAGCTGATATTTTACCACCGAAATATTCTGTGAAATACGCTGTGAGAATATGTTACTTACTATATATTCAGGGTGTTCACAAGGTGTGCTATCATGTCATATTGTCCTAAAATTTTACAACTAAAATTTACAAGATACATAAATGCAAATAAGAAACAGCTGTTTGATTACGACACTTCAATAAACAAAGCTTTCAGAGTTGTAACAATATTAGTAATTTTTTATATGGAAGGCAACAATAAAATGTTTAAACTAGTGTAAAATCTAAGGACAATATGACATTTTGACATGACACCTTGTGAATACCCTAATTGTATACTTAAAATGTACAACTTATGTTGGTGGGAAAAATATTCCCTCTGCCTTATAAAGGGTTAAAGCTGCAACGATTACACACTCTTGCATTTCTACCATAAAAAAGTAGTAAAGTTTTCGAAAAATTTGCAAGATTTTTTTAAACTTTTTTGGTGAAAACATGACAAAATGGTGAAAATAGGCAAAAATGGGCGTATAAACAACCTAAAATGGTCAGAACAGGCAAAATAAGTAAGAACAAAATTTAATAAAAACCATCTATGAAAAGAGTTTTGAAAAACCGATTTGAACAATTTCTAAAAAAGCAGTAAAATTTTTGTGAAATTTTTTTCATTGATCTTTTAAACCCAAAATGCTTAATTAAAAGCATGAGGCAAAAAGGTTTATTGAAATTTCTTTCTTTTTTATATAACAAAATTCATAAAACTACATATTTCTTATGTAAAAAGTGGAGTATATTATTTATTTGTTTTTGTCGAAGCACTCAAAATTCGTGAAAATGTTGGATATGACTATCAAAATATTAAAAAAATTGTTAAAAGAACATTTGAGTTGAATTCAGCTCCATAAAATAGAGAAAACTTGGAATAGGGGGGTTTCTGGAGTTTGTACAAAATGCTTCTTAAGATTACTTTAATTTCATAACCTTAACCCTAAGCTTGAAGACCAGAGGCTAATTTAAGTTTATTATAATAATTTTTTTCATATTTTTCTTAATATTTACTTTAAATGTTATGACTTGAATGTGATAGTTTTATATTAAGTGATAGTAGAAACCGGCTTAAGTCAGTTTGGTGTTATGATAGAATGTGTTCTTGGAACTTTTGCATTAATATTTACTACAGGTCTGACTATAAGAAAATAAATTTATACTAAAATGTGACCAGAGGATATCAGGGAGTCCAATGTTTCATAAAATTTGATCCAAATTACTTGAACAACATTTTTCAAAGTCAGATATGAGCAGTTAAAAAATCAAATTGAAGTATATTTCACAAAAAAGCCAGCAAAATTTATCAAATATTAGATTATATATGTTATAAAAAAAGTAGGTAAATATTTTACCGGCCTAAATTTTAATAAAAATAATTTATTTTTTTATACTAATAAAAATCATGAAATCATTTCAAATTCAAGTGCCAAAGTATATTAATACATATAAAAACAAACCTTTTTTTCCTTTCTATCAAAGGTAAATTTTTGCCGTATCTATTATTTTAGAGCTATTCCATAAATAGAAAATTTTACAATCGTTATACTTATTTAAAAAAAACTTTTTAAAACCTTACGCAAATGATACCAAAAAAAAATATGCAAACATAATTTAATCTTTATATATTTAAACGAATGCTAAGAAAAGCCTGATGTGTCTTAAATTCTATAGCTACATGCGTACATATTTATATATATACAGCATGGATAAATATACATTAAAATGTATATTTGTAAATGCATAAAACTTACTATTATGATATTTAATTAATTAAATGAAAGCAAACAAAAAACACACAAAAATATTTTGATGAGCAGTTAAATAGAGATTTCCCTAAAAATCTTATCAATGAAAAAAAAAATAAAAAAATATATAAAAACTGCAAGATACGTATATTTCTAAGTGTCAGCTTTAATAATCAATTGATTAACTTACAACGTAACTTAATAATAAAAATTATTTAAGCATTTCTTACTTTTTGCCTTTTTTTTTATTGCTAATTTTTGTAAATAATTCCTACAACTTCTGAATTTAGCATAGAGATATATTTATAAAAACCAAAGAAAAAAATAAACAAATATTTTTATGTTCATAAACGAAATCATTTAAGATTTTGATATTAACTACTGCACAAAAGTTTTTACAAGTAATAACAAAAATAAACAGCTTAATAATTTATAACAAACAGAATTTTGCCAGAAAAACTCTTTAATAAACTCTACGCTGCAGCTGGAAAAAAAACTGCTGGACCCGTTTTCTCAAAATCATTAACGCAATACTTTTAACACTAATTGTTAAAGTAAAAATAATGATGACATTCTTCTTTTCTTTTTCAAACAATTCTATATCAGTAATATTTATTTTTTGTCGTATTTAATGCTATTTTTCACACAAATGTTGCACACACATACGTCTTTAATCCTTGAATACAACTACTTATATAAAACAATCATATACCTAATTATAAAAACAAAGCAAAGCATAACTTACAAACAGACAAACATACATACTTAAGACATAAATACATTAAGAATACATTTAATGTTACAGCATTATGTTATATATTGGTTCCTTAAAATATATATAAAAATATTATCTGTATATTTGTATAGTTTATATCGCTACATAAAAGCATAACTATATAAGAAATTCTAGTTTATTTTTTTTCAGTTATTTTTTTAAGTTTCAATGGCGTTCAAGGACATGAAGTGCATAAAAATTATAATTTTCAATTATAATTATAATTTTAGTAATAATTTTATTAGTATTTAGAAATAAAAAATCACCTCTGTATTAAAATGAGGGTGAAATTTTTAACAATTGCTTTAAACGCATATAATTAAATGGCTAAATTTTTACAATATTCGGATTTCGAAATCAAAACCTACGATCAAAAGTTATAAAAATGATAGGTTCTTAGAAGCCTTTTAAGACGAAATATTTTTTTATCTAATAAACTTTCACAGCCAGTTCCACCAGTAGAAAAAAAAAACTGAAAAATTTTTCAAACTTGACGCAAGCCAGCAAACCATTTAAATATTACTGCACAAAAATAGTTTACATGGCAGAATACCAAGTAAGAAGCCTTACATCTGAAAAGTCAACCAGTCTAAGCGTACGAACTTCACCAAAAATACAAAAATTAGGATCCAACTTTTAGAAAAATATTTTATTTTCTGTCAAAAGTAAATTTGATATATTTGGTGTTAAAAAACCTCTAAAAATATGGCGAAGCTCTTCAATAATAAATGTGTTACTTAAACGAATAAGCAAGGTGGAGGTTTTTTATGGTTTGAGGATGTATGTCGGTATCAGGAGTCAGTAATATCGTGTTTGTCGATTCAACTATTATAAAAGATGACTATCCTATAGGCTTGGGTAGTTCACTCACGAACTTGTTCAATTGAACTATTCGTACTCAAGAACTATGTGAACTAGTTCGTTGATTCTCGTTCTTTTAGTTCTTTTAGTTCAATCGATTTTACAGCGAGTCAGATCGAAATGAACTAGAAAAAATTTTGTTTCACTCAACAATGGTTTGAGTCCGTGCGGATACAGTTTTTCACTAATGAACGGTAAAAAAACTTTTTGCAAAAACAAATTTTTGTGGCAAATATTGTGTGAAATGCTCCATATGTAGTATTTTTATGTAAATTTCTTCTATATCTGCAGTTAATGATTGATTCGGTTATTTAGTTCTTTTCATTTTATAGATCTGATCATGAAAGAGCAAACAAAACAAACTAAAAGACCTATTGAACTAAAAAAATACAACGAGCTAACATACCTAACGATGTAAAACACCAAACGAACTATAAGACCTAACGAACTAACAACATGAACGAGTGCACAAAACGAACTAAAAGAGCGAACGAACTAAATGAACTAAAAGAACTATATGAACGAACTAGTTCATTAAACTCAACTGAACTAAAAAAAGCGATATTTTTAGTGAACTAAAATGCCCAAGTCTACTCTCCTAAAATTTTGCAGAACAATATTGCCCTCAGTGTAGTGAAATTGGGTTTATCACAAAATTGGATATTCCAGCAGGACAATGACCCCAAGCATTCGTCCAAAATTGTGAAGAAGTGCTTGTAATATTGAACTATTACGGCTCCTGATCATCCACCGCAGTCCCCAGACCTTAACCTAATTGATTATTTATGAAAAATGAGTTAAAATCTCTCCTGAGTACACCCAAAAATTTGTTGGCTTAATGCCAAAAAGTTAAAATCTTTCAAGACGGTAAAATTTTTTCACACATGGGCTAATTTTGACCTAATTTGTACTTTGACTAATTTTTAAGCTATACCGTTAGTTTTGTGACATCCGACTTAGTGATTTCCTTATTGGGTTAACGAAGATGGAGACAATAACGGTTAAAGTCAAAAGGAAAGCAAATAAAGTATAAAATGTACATTTCTCCCGTGTAATCACAAAACATAGTAAACGCCATTTCTAGGATTTTCATTTGGTAATGCAACTTTTTTATTTTATTCTTTAATCCAAGAGTACAAAAAATAATAATGAAATAAAATAAATGCCTCAGCGCCAAAATGACTTTAACTTAAATCTGAACTTTTTGCTCTATTTAAAACAGTTACTCTCTTGTCTGTATAGTTTTTAATATATTGGACGTAGTATTCACACAATCATTTTGGTTTTACAACTACAGAACATAATACGTACAATAATAATATCAGAATATAGTATTTAACGGAAAAATACTATGTTTTGATATCGTAAAATTGTTTATTTTTATACTTGCGTGATGGCAGCAATCACATTTTTCTGTCAACTTTACCGCTAATTACTAAACATTTCATTGTTAAGTCGCATTATACTTGTCGACCCCTTTTTTCGAAATTGACTTTGTTATGCAAATCTGTTCAACACCTCACAACGAATTACGAATTACGAATGGTAAAATATTGTAGCTAAAATCCTTGAAGTAAATTAGTTAAGTACACAGTGCGACAAAATGGGACGAAGTTGAAATACCTGGGAAATAATGCTATTTTTCTGGTAGGTCTTTTCGAGTTAAAGCATATTCTACACTTTACCAAACTAAATTTACCGAACACTCCCAAAATCTGAACTTACGGTTATAAGCTGAGCATCTGCAACAGAGCAGCCAATGAGTAAGAGTGTTGCAGTATTGCTGCAATTGTTGAGTGTCTCGAACAAGCCCGAGATGATTGCTACTTTTGTGAAACTAATGTTTTAGGCCACAGTTTTAGAACACGTACACATATTAAGTACGCAAGTTTTGAAACTGTAACAAAGCCAATATTCGTGAGCGATGACGTGCCTGCAACTAGTAAGTCTGCTAATAAAGCTCTAAAGTGCTTGAAACAAGAGGAAGAGGCAGAGTTCCTTCCAACCAAATCGACGTCAACGGACCGTAATTTTTTATCAAAATGAGATTTCGACGATCTCTTACTATTACTTCTATCTTCTATCTATAACTTTTTATTCTGTTTAGCTTTATGAACTTAAGGTATTTTCATTGGACTTCAATTCCGAAGAGTCATGGGAGATACGTATTTTGTAAGTAAGTTACATTCCGTGAAACAACGTGCGTGGTAAAAGTTATTTTTCTTGCGCAAAAATTTTCAAAATGCACCAAATCTGACGGAAAAAGCACCAAGTTGACAACAGTGGATGTAGCGGCACCACGAAATAGACCCCAGTTGAAATAAGCCCCAACAAAAATTAAGTAAACCCTAAAAAAATTCATACATTTTTGGGTGTTCATATGACATAACTCCCCAGTTTTGGGGGCTATTTCATAAATTTTTCGAAATATTTAATTTTTTTGTTTGAGTCTTATTTTATTATGAAATAAGACCTAATGAAATAAGCCCCAATGGAATTTTAGTTGGGGCTTATTTCAATTTGATTTTTTCTTGGGCTTTATTTCATTCGGTTTTGGGAATATTTCATTTCTTACATTTTTCATTTTGGGGTTATTTAATTTTATTTGGGAGCCTTATCATTTTGCTTAATTTAGGCTATCAAAGAGTTGCTATAATAAGTAATATTAATTTTAGTTATTTTTTGGGCCAATTTTAATTTTTATTCTTTTCTAATTTTGTAATTTTTGATCAATTTTTGCATTATTTTTTCCGTGTAGTTGCGCCTTTTACAAATTATTCCTTCTGTAAAAGTCGCAAATGAAACCAACTGTATGGTCGAAGTGGGTAAAATTGAATTGCTTTAAAACTTTAATAAAAGCTTTTTTCGCATTTTTCATATTTGATCATCGTATCAAAGAAAATAACTGAATTGTACTTAGACCATTCACAAAACCAAAAGTATTTGTAATTAATCGGGACTTATAGGTTCCCTCTCCGAAAAAGGAATTAATTATAAATTCTGGAACGGCATGAAAATTAATTATATCCTCCGTATTAAGAAGTTGCCTTCGGACTTCTAAAAGATTCTATTTCATGTGTTGATTTATTTCATGTTGGTTCATAATTTTTTTTATTACACAGTACGACAGCGGTTGGTACACATGAGAAATGTTAACAGAATATGAAAATAGACTTAAAATAAAGAAATAAGTGTCTCGGCGTTTTGCTGTAGCATGTCAGAATATTGAGAAAATCGGTTTTTAAGTTTCGAAGGACCGTGGAGGTTCACTTGTAATGTAATACTATTATGAAAATTTCTATAAAAACAGAATGGGTTAACCGATTTTTATGCTTGAGCCAGCTTTGAAAAGGGAATTATATTTGGATTTTTTTTTATTAAAATAACTATTTTTTCTCCGCTAGATGGCGCTTTAATTTTCATGCAAATTTAAAAAATAACCAAAAATGTACGAAATTCATTAAAAATACAATGTTGTTAATTTGAAATCCATTAACTAAAGTGGAATGTGCTTCGCTAGCACATACATTTACATTACATTACATTACATTACATTACATTACATTTTTGGTTATTTTTTAACTTTACATGACACTTAAAGCGCCATCTAGCGGAGAAAAAATTGTTTATTTTAATAAAAAAAAATTCAAATTCAATTCCCTTTTCAAAACTGGCTCAAGCATTAAAATCGGTTAACCCATTCTGTTTTTATAGAAATTTTTATAATAGTATTACATTACAAGTGAACCTCCACAGTCCTTCGAAGTTTGAAAATCGATTTTCTCAAAATTCTGACGTGCTACAGCAAAACGCCGAGACATGTATTTCTTTATTTTAACCCTACGGCCCATAACCGGGTACCCGGGTACTTTTTTGAACTTTAAAGTGCTGCTGTTTCTTTATTATTGAAGATATCAACATAAAACTCCGGATCATCAGAGATTTCGGCTAAACTTAGAGACTAGAAAAAAGTTTATCAAATTTGGTTAAATATATTAACTAAAAAATGAGTTTAATGTTTTTGCATACAGGGGTCCATGACCAGGGTACCGCGGTACCTTAGCGCAAATTACCTAATATTTCAAAGAAAAAACGTTTGTTTTATTTTTATTTTGTTTCAAAATGTTTATTGATGTGTAAAAAATGAACTGTAATTGTTTTTTAGTTAAATTAATTATATTTTATTCATTTTAACTTATTTCTAATATTTGATGTGTTATGTTGAGTCATTGTTGAAACATGGAAAACATTTTGATATTGTTTGAGTATGTTGATCGCAAATTGGTTTCTTGCAAACGTTGCAGACTTTTCTCGTCTTTCTTCTCCTGGACCTGTTGTCTGGCAAAGAAGCGCACAAATAGCAGCATCCTGTTATTGGCTTCCTGCCATCAGTAGAAGCAGCCGTAGAAGTAGATGGTTGCTCGGTATAGGTTACCATCTCCACTGGTCTTCCCAAAAAGCTCTCAATTGCTGATTTGGTGGAAAAATGGCGCGTTACTTGGCGATTAGCAACTCTTTCTTCTATTATTGGCGCACACAAATCTCCAGCAAGTTTACGCAAAAAGCGTTTTCTCCGTATTATTTGATATGGAACACTTCTGTTATTATCATAAAATATAGTGTATGCCGCGAAAGCACTAACATCGAGCATATTGTACAAAAACGACAAAGGCCACCTTTTTGTGTGTCTCTGTGTGGTATACTCCCGAAGCGTCTGGTCCATAACATCCACGTCACCTTTCGTTTTATTATAAAAATTGATGATTTCTGGTTTGCCGTTTTCTTCTACAGTTGCATCATCATGCAGAGTCGACAACAATATTACGGAATTTGTTTTCCTCTGTTTGTATGAAACCATAGTCACCTTCTCGTGGAAACCAAATTTGCTTGTCCCAACGGTCCAACTCTTATCGTCTTTAATTTCTGTTGGTATATAGGCTTTGTTTCGCCGCAGTGTTCCAACAATGCTAAGTTTGACGGATATCAGCTGCTTTTCCAGTGGCAGCGTCGTAAAAAAATTATCCATGGTGATATTACGTCCGCTATTGTGGTATGGCCCAACCAAATCTCTGACTACTCTTTCGCCTACACCGATTTCGCGACCACTGTCTTGTTTGCCAGTATATATTTGGCCATGAAGAGGATATGAATTTTTAGCATCGCGTATCCACCATACCTTGATCCCGTATTTCGCAGGCTTCGATGGAATATACTGGGTAAATTTTGTTCTGCCGCGGTACGGATACAATTGTTCGTCGATTGTTAAATTTTCTGTAGGCACATAATATTTTGCGAAATTGGCGTTTAACATTATCCAAATATCTCGTATTGAAGCAGCTTTTTCTGTGCGCTGCCTCTCGTTTCTTGTTCTCGCGTCATCAAAACGTATAAAACGAATAAGATCCCAGAAGCGGTTAAATCCCATTGTTGCACGAAATAGAGGATGAGACAATTGCGTCCATAAGTCCCTTGCATTTTCATCATTGGAATGATTTGCGCCTGCCATTATCAGCATTCCAATGAATGCGTATATTTCTGCCACTGTCGTATCCTTCCACTTCAATTGACGCTTAGTTGGGTTTGCTGCATTTAGGCATCATGAGTTGAATTGGCTTTTTTGTTGGTATGACGCACGATTATATCGACCATTTCTATTGTAAAATAACTCTTGAAGCATTGCATACCAGTCATACTTTCCGTCATTCGTAATGGACCACTGCGAGTTCTTACGATGTTGTGACTCCTTATTTGTTGACAAACAGGTGGTGTTGGTTGCCATTGAGTACCATCACGTGCAATCATACTTTCTGTTGTGCTTGATGTTGGTGCATTTTCTTCAACCATATCAGTTTCGCTGTCACTTTCATCTTCAAATACATCTTGCTCAATTTGCATTGGCGTGTCAATAGCGGCTGGAGTTTCGTTGTCATTGTCTTCACTTTCTGAGTCTTGCACTTCTCCCGTAAATACCTCTCCTTCTTCCTCAATTGGCTCTAAAGCGTCGTCATCCACAGTCATATTATCAAGTATAGACTCAATATATCTGCTTCTGGCTTCTTCACTCAAACGCATATATTTTCTTTCAGTTAAATATTCTATTTTGCGGTTTATTTTTCTTCAACTTCATTGTTCAACTGTTCAACTTATACTGACGAAATCATTGAAATGTATTCTTTTTCTACCGTGGCTGAACATTTGCTACCTAAAAACACAAACAAAAAACACAAAAAATACAAACACAAAATTTGCTACCTAAAAACACAAACAGAAACATAAAACCAGTTTCTGTTTACTTTTGTGTGCCTTTTAGGTAGAAAATGCCCATAGAAACCAATTTTATCCTACAAACATGAAATTAATACAGTTGAGATGTAAAAATTAAGCGTTTCTAATAATCTGTGCATATATATATTATTTTATTTGAATATAAACGAAAAAACTTCACTAGGGTACCCGGGTACCCTGGTTATGGACTCTCGTTCGTCCAGGTGGTTATGGACCGTAGGGTTAAGCATATTTTCATATTCTGTTAACATTTCTCATGTGTACTCAAAAAAAATTTGATTTTGTCGTACTGTGTTACTTGTACTAGTCAAACTTTTCACACAATCTTCCAGTTTGTAACTGGAGTACAGTAATGCCCAATTTTTGTGGGTTACTTCATTCATTTTGGGGATAATTTCATTTTAAGTTTAGAAATCTTTTACATGGGGCTTATTGAATTTTTTGGGGGATATTTCATTGGAGCTTATTTCATTTTTTTCGATGGTAGTTATTTCATAATAAAATAAACCCCAAATGGTGGGACTTACTTCATTTTCAATTTGGGAATTATTTCTTTGCGTTTGAGATTTTTCATTGATTTTTTCGTTTGGGGTTTATTTAATTTTCGTTGGGACTTATTTCATTGTGTGTTATTGCATTGGGGCTTATGTCAATTGGGTCTTTTTCGTGGTGCCAGATGTAGCGTCAGCCTATTTTAAAATAATGAAAAAGCAGATCGTAGAGTGGAATACTTCATAATTTGGGCTAACAATTGTCCAGCTCAAACTAAGAATTGGACATTTTTTCTAAACTTTTGTCAATTGTCGACCAGAGTTGGGGGCACAAAAAAGTTAAAATGAAATACTTTGAACTAGGTCATTCATTTATGAAAGCAGAATCGGTTCATGGTAGAATTGAAGCCTAATGGGAAAAATAGGTGAAATTCTAGATATGACCTATGTAATGGATGTTGCTTATTCAGTTGACAGTAAAAATGAGTTGTTATATTTAACGTCGACCGATTTCCAAAAGTTTGTTGATGTCGCAAAAATCCGCTGATAAGTTAAGAGCAAAAAGACGAAATGCCTCTTTTAGACAGTATACGCGTTGCCGAATCTTGACAAGGTTATCAAACTCTCTTTTTTAAGACCAAAATGGATAGAAAGCCTGTTTTTAGGAAGAGCTGCTTTTTAAAGAACAAATTTAAAACTGAAATACCAGCGTGAAATAAACTTGGAACTAAATTTTCTTATATTCCCTCTACTCAATACAAATATTTTTATATTGAATCAAATTACAACAGAACTTTTGCCACACATGCAATCCATGTACTTTTCCCTAATAGTAAAATACTGATTCCACTCTCTTCTATATTCTTAAAAATATAATAGATTGATACTTCTCTAACATTTTTGTAAGCTGTTAAGTGCTATGTTTTGCCAATACTTTTATTAATCATTCTTTAAGAAAATAAACTAGTTTCTTTGAAATATTTCTTGATACTTAAATGGCTCATTCACATTCTATGTTTTGATATTTTAAATTTTTTTTTATTATATGTCCAAAAAGGTTTGTACACAACACAACATATTATACAAGAATTTTGAGAGTGATTCCCGAATTTTGAGCATTTGTGATACTTATGAGCATTTTAAGTATATAGATTTAGACGATATATAAGTGTATTGATAAGGGCAAGGCAAAAAACAGAAAATCTCCTATTTCTAAAAACTATGAAAATGGATATGCTACTATGTTTTGTCATTGTACGAGAGATTTTTACACTGCATTTCGAAAACTGTTTATTTATTTTGACGCGTAAAATTTGATATATATTATTAACAAGTAAATTTTTTTTCAAATATGTTTTGTTTAAGTTTATTATTTTTTATGAATTTAATATTAATCTATTAACTAATGGATTCTGTAATATTACTTTTTATTTATCATAGAGGCTCTGTTTTTAATCAATGCGCTTGTGTAAGAATACTTGATGTTTACTTTATTTTGACGCCTACAGTATGTAATTTTCTATACCTGCCACGCCTCCTTATGGGCATTACAAATGGAGTTACAAGTTTAAAATACTCCTTACGCAGTACGCGTGGAACAAAATGAGAACGAGCGTCATCAATTTTAAAACATGTGATTTTTTTTTGTTTTTTTTATATCAAAAAACCTTAGATTTCAAGTGTAAAATACATCTTTTTATATTTTTATGTTCGAACATAAGTTGATAACAATTCCTTGAGTATAAGTAAATCAAAAAAAGTGCTTCATGTTCTTGGCGGTATTGAAAAAATTAATTAACTATTGTAAAAAATTATTTTAATTTGAATTTAGCAATTTTTTTAATTCATTCAAAAGAAATAAAAATTTTGATCTGATACGCTTCCGAAGTGCTTGACCTACAATTCCAGCCGTACTCAAAACTGAAAAATGTTACAGGAAATGCTGTATTCAAAACGAAGGCACGGCTTGTTTACATCTTATTCTATTCTTCTTTTTTTTTCTTGTTCAAGCTATTTATATTGTTAAAATCATTAAAAGTCACTTTAATTCAATTTGCTGAGCAACAAAATTTTAAACAATCATATTAAGAATACTGAATAATCGAATGATCGCTGCACTCCTAAATTTAGCAAACTAAAAAAAAAAAATTGTATGAAAAAATTAATGCCAACAAATGCTGAGAATTGAATGCGAAAAAATTGTATATCAAAGCATTTGTGGAGCAAAAAAAAAAACAAAATTCGTAAGACAACAATTCGAAAAAATGAGTTCTGTTTGGTCCAAAAAATGTGCAAAATTATGCTATTAGTTAAATTTTTGCTTATAACTAATAAAATGTAATAAAATTTCTGTTTTATATAAAAACTATTTTTTTTATATACCTGTAGATTATGAAATCCGAAAAATGTTTAGTTATCTAATATAAAGCTTCATACTTATTTTGACAAAATATTTTTTATTAAAAACTATCCAAATTTTCTTGTGCATGCAAACTTTTTAAGTTTAAGGTTGTTTTTTTTATTTGGCAAAATTGTAAAAATGCTATGGAAATAAATTTATACATGAGCTATATTTATATGTATACATATATGAATTTAAATAAATAAAAAACCTTAAATATAAATTAGATAAATTACTTAAATTAAAAACAAAAACTTTTTAAAACAAGTTTTGCCACTTTGCGAAAAATTAACTGTGGCAAAATTTAAGTTACCAAAAACAAAATATCTAACACAACTTTAAGATACAACTTCTTAAATAATGCAATTTGATTTATTATTATGAAAACAACAACAAATACTTTGCATAATAAAATCTACTGTATAAAAACAAAAACAACTTAGTTCAAGTATTGTAAAATATTTTTATTATTAAAAATAATAAACGCCGCAAACTTACGAAATAACTCAGTAAACAAATAAAAAAACAAACAAAAACACACACAAACCTAAAAAATGCATTAATTAATTATAAATATATATATTATAACAACAAAAACAAAAATTTACTTAGTAAATCGCAAAATCTTAAAATTCTTCTTAACATTTTAAGTAGTCAAAATATTTGCCCATTTTGATATATTACAAGAAAAACAGAAAAAACATAGCAACCAAAGAAAACAACTAAATAATTTCAAAAATTAATTAATAAATTAAAAATAAAAAAAAACCAAAAACATAAAGCAAGTTAAGCAAAATAATTATATAAAATTCTTTTTCTAGCTATTTTCATAAATGCAAGTATTTTTTTTAAATATTATTACAAAACCAAAAGAAAAACGAAACAAATTAAAACAAAAAAATCAGTAATAGGCACTCGTCAACAACAAAAATAAAATAAGTCAACCTTAAAAAAAAAAAACACAAAATTTTGAACTTATTGTTAAAATTCTTATGAAAACTAAAAAAAAAAAAAATTTTGAAATGCGAAAATTTTGCCGTAACTCGACATAGTATAAAAGCTATAAAAATTGGCATCTATAACTTTTGTTTCTGTTGTTTATTTCAGTTATTTCAATTTATATTAGTTGTTTGTTTTTATATCCACAAAAAAAGAAAGAACACAAAAAGGAAAAGCTACAATTTGTAAAATACTGTCTATTTGTTTAGTACATAAAAGAGAGAGGAAAAAATTTATTAACTAAATATACCTACAAACGTTTTTTTTTTTGTCATGAATTTTATTTTTGTTGAATTTTTTGTCTGCTTCTTTAAGCATTAAATAAAAACAAATATGTTATTGTAATAAATGAGAATAATGAAAAAAAAAACACAAAATAATAAAAAAAAAAATAATAAAAAATTTGAAAAAGTTTTAATTTTGTTGTCTTTTAATTGATGATTTTGAGTTGAAATAGTTCACATTTTCAAATTGAATGCGCATTTTGAACCATTTCAAAAATCAAACGATTTGTTCCTAAAAGAAAATATTGCTACATCAAAAACTTTGATCTAACGAACCGAAACTTGCCTTAATTGCCGAAAAAAATTTACTTTTCTGCGTGCCTCCGATATATTGGTCAAATGATCATCCATAAATTTGCTTCCATTGCAGGCATCCATTATAAAATCATTAACGGGCCTTCTATTGAACTGTTTGTCAGGAAGTCCAGCAGCATGCTTATCCTTGGGCTTGCAGACGCTTATATTTGGCGCTACATACGAGCGACCATAGGTTGTCAGAATTTCTGGTATAGCCGGTGGATCGAAATGCAAGAGCTCAAAACGAAAGCTATAAATAGTTGAGTGACAAATTGTAGATAATTTTGTTCACTATTTTGCTTTATTTACCTACTCATTCATTGGATAAGACTGGAAATTTAATTGTTTTCTAGCAATAATACGTGTCTTGGTCTTCAGTTGGATGCCCACCTTAAGGCTTTCGTGTGTCGTGGACTCTGGTGTCTTCAGGTTAGTATCATATTTGAACCAAGTGTCGGAATGCAGATTTTCCTTCACCATTTTTTAGTTGATATCAAATGAAAATAAATTCTAATAATAAACAAAACAATAAAATTAATGACGCTTTGATGACAAATATTTTCAAAATATTTCAAATTAAAATATCCCTATAGGAACAAACTAACTTGTTTTTAAAAACTAATTAAAAAACTAATTTAGAATAAACTAGTTTATGAACTACTTTGAATTATATGAAGGTGGCATCCACTTCAATTTTGAATAGTTTTTATTGCATTATAAATGAAGTGATTGAAAAACTACTTAAAAACAAGTGGTTTAAAAACCAATTTGAAATATATTAAGGCGCCGCCTATTATTAGATTACAAGTTCTATATATTTAACCATGCTATTTCATCAAATATTATTAACTTTAGGCTTTCACTTATATGAATTTATGTATATATTTTTCAAAACAATAAATAAATGATCTCTTTTGATGCACAGAAATTTAAAATTTTTATGCTTTTAAATTCATCTTCAGTAAGTGAAATATTAACTAGTTTTCAATTTATTTATTTTAAAGCAATTAAAAAATAATTTAAATTTAACTAATTTAACAAGTAGTTGAAAATATATGCGGTATGCAATTGATCTATTTTAGAGTAGTTAAGAAATAATTTAAATTCAATTAATTTAACAAGTAGTTGAAAACTAATGCAGACGAAAGTCAATTGAGTTATTTAGCGGACATCACCATACAAAATATGTTAGTTCATTCTATGGAAAAAAGTCCGAAATTCAACAAGTTGTGGTTGATAAAAAACTACTTTTTCAACTACTTTTAAATTAGTTGATTTTCCTAGAGGGATATTTCAAAACGAAAAATCTGAAACTTTAAGAAAACTGTAATTTGCACTAAGAGTCATTTTAAAAAACTGTAAACCTGTTCCAAAAACTTTAATTTACGGTTAAAACTGTGAATATGGCAACGCTGCTGGTGTGGTAAATCTAGTGTTAACAGGCGCGTACGCAGGGGGGATTTTGGGGGTTGAAACCCCCCGAAATAAATTAATTTTAACGAGCTTCAAGAGAAACACTCAGCACAACATGGCAGCCGTTGTGTGTTTATGGTCACCACAAAAAGTTTTAGATGACATTGCACATTGGAAAAAAATAAAAAGACTCAATTTAAAACACTTATTTTGAAAGACTATAATATATAGACTTAACATTTTTTTTAAGTACGCTCAGGGAATATGTATTAAAATTTAATGAAACTGTGTTCATATTAAATGAATTTATTTTTGAAATAGAGCTTGAAACAATTTCATTTAACCTAAACTCAAAGGTTTGTACAGTTCAATTTAAAACTAAAGTTTTTTTTTTCAAAACAGTGTTTTTAAATATTCTCGTATAGTAAACACTTACAGTTTAAAAACACATTTGCTAAAAAAAAAATTTAAACAAAAATTTTAGCATTAAAACCAAATATTAAAAAACATAATTTTATATTATAAAAAAACAAATGGTTTATAGTTGAAAATTTAATACGCTTATTTTAATTTTTTTTTTTTTTAGAAACGCAAAAGCGTTAAATTTCTATTTAAACATTTTTTGTTTAATTTTAAAGATTGTTTTCATTCTCAGTGTTAATAATATAAAAAGTATTCCAAAATAAATTTTTTGTTTGTTTAAAATTAATCTTCTTCTCGATAGGGGGCATAAAAAAAGCAGTCAAGTTATTTTGGTCCCAATTCATCGGAAACAAGAAAATCAAAGTGCATTTTAATAAGGGTACTTGTAGCTACAACCTTTACTAGAACTAGTAAGTTAATTATTAAAAACTTTAGTTATTTTCAACGCTGTTGATATTGATTTTGATATTGATATTGATATTGATTTTTTGTTTCCGATTAATTGGGACCAAAATATCTTGACACCAGCTGAAAAGGTCTATTGTGTAAGCCACCTAGCGAGTAGAAGATGTGTTTGAAAATTAACAAAAAATGTACTTTAAAAATTTGTATGTATATTATTTACGTAAAAAATTTTTAAGTCTCTTAGTATTGTAGTCTTTTCATAATAAATATCAATGCTAGTTGAATTCGTTGAAAAATTTTATGTGCCATAACTTCTGAACCCTCAAAGGACGTAAAAAAATGAAAATAATGCAAATGAAAAAGAATTACAGCACCTGTTGCTGGCATGGTATTAAATTCTCTGTGAAATAAGGCCCCAGTAAATAAAGCCCCAAAACAAAAAAGAATTAAGGCCCCAAATATGGGGCTTTATTTCATTATGAAATAACACCCTACGAAATAAAGCCCCAATTTGACGAAATAAAGCCCCAACCGAAAATGAAATAAGGCCCCAAAAAACGACCAAATTTTTTTAATGTGAAATACAATGTACAAAAAATATTTACTATTTAAAAGGTTTAAATGTGATCTCTTAAATGAGATATCAATAAATGAAATCCTTTGAGTATTTTAAGAAATACGAAGTATAACTCGTATCTCCAAATGTGAATATTTGTTTTTCTATATATGAATGTATATATATATATATATATGTGGCTGGAAGTCTAAATTAATTCTTTTTTTAATAGGCGGCCTTCGACCGCTGCTCAGTGATTACAACCCTCAGTAAGTCAAACACCGGCTACGCTGTCTACAGTACTTTTGGATATAATTATATTTATAATGAAACATGAACATAATGTATAATGTGTAAGCAGTGCATAATACGTAAAATAATATATCTTCAAAAGTAATTCATGGATTTTTATGATAAATGGCTCGTTGAATGGCTCGGTAACAGAAGAAATAGCCTTTCTTTTTATACCCATACTTATTAGTTTTGTATGAAAATAAAAAGTTATCGCAAGTTTTTCAGGCAAATTTTTACAATTTTGGAATCCTATAACTTCCAAACCACTTGAGAGCGGCCTGAAATTTAAAATGAAATGTAAAATTGTAAAACTTGGGCTATCACTATTCTTCAATTATGCCAAAATAAACCCCAATATGATGCAATAAAGCCCCAAACTTAAATATGCCAGTTTTTTAAAAGGCTGCGCAAAACAGCACCCCAAAATAAAAGGCCCCAAATCTTAAAACGGAATCAAGCTCCAATATTAAGGAAATAGCACCCCAAAATTTATGAAGAATGACCCCACAATAAATAAAAACACTCTTCAATTGCTATTATTTTTATTCGTAAACATGATTGATTTAATATCATCAAGAATTCATTAATCTTATCAAGAATTTGTAAAAACAGTATTCCCCTGTACGAAATATTTTTATAAATTTGTAATGCAAATCGTTTGAGCTTAGATGATATAATTATAGTTTTGTGAATCTCTCTAAATTTACAAATATGCTATTAAAAAGAAAACTTTGTTAGTTCTCTTATATCTCGTACCTAAAGTTTAATTTCAAAAGAGTCCAATTTATGTGCAAAGAGTTGTTTTCCCTACTCGTAGGAGATCTTGTGGAGTGCGAACGTCGCAAAATTTTCCTTCCGACAAAAGGTTTACTCTTGCTTTACAGGTCTCTTGCCGACATTCATATTTTAGCTGCGTTCCATTCGCTTCAAAATAATCCAGATTATTTTTTTTTTTACATGCAAAGCAAAAACAAAAAAAAATAATTCTGTAACAAATAGGATTATTTTTGCTATCCATATAAAATTGTGATATAGCCTTTAAAAAATTTGAAACACAGGTGCCGCACCTGTATATTTTTATGAGCTGTCACTTCAGTTTTTGAATTATTTGTTTGTTTGATACAATGACTTTTAGGTAGGCATGACAGCTACCTATTTTCTCACGAGCTACCACCATCGAATGTTAAACAAAAGAAAACAATACAAACCGCGTGTGTCACATACATTGAACGCATTCAGCGCAGTCAACAATTGCGCTTAAATTATTTATATAATTGCATAGTATTAATAATTAAATTAAATATTTTACAATTTTTCTGACTTTTAGAGTAAAACACATTCAGAGAAAAACATCGTTCACTAAGATATCGATACCATAATAGTTCACAACAGCTTTGAACGACTCACGTTCTCATGACACCTAATAGTTATTGTATCATGATTGCTTGTTTGAATTTAATTTTGACTGCAACGGTAGTGCCCTCTACGAGTCGTTTTTCTTGCCGTTCCTTTGAGAAAATTTGTTATCGCGATTATATTAAGGCGAAAGGAACGCAGCTTTTGTTATAGTTTTATAAGTGGATTTTTTTTAATATATCAGTTTTTATAATCGAGGACATAGATAAGTTCACTGGTCCTTCTTTTTTTTTTTTTTTTTAATTCGCCCGGAGGTATGAAATCTTCCAAAGATACGTGTACCCGTCCTATACGCATGCACGATTCACATTCTAAAATCTGCCCGAATCAGCCGGGACAGACAGAATGCACCTACGTACTAAAACATACCCCCTATTGGCAATTAGGATTTTCCATTAAGCACATTAATTGGCTTTTCAGCGGAATTTAAAAATTGAATATATATATAAACGCGTATTTAAGTATACTTGATTCTATATAAATAAGCAACATCGAATTAAATAATTCTATCATGAAATTTTTCATAATCTATTTTATTTTCTAATTTTTTATTATGTCTCACTAAGTGGCAAAAACATCAAAACCTAACATATTTTTCAAAATTTTTCAATTGAGAAATTTTTAATTGATTTTAAATAACAGAAATCGAAAAGTTGTTATAACAACCGTATCCAAGTCTGATCCTCAAGGAGTATTGAAATTTTTGGTGGCCTATTTTACTAATTATAGTAGAATAAAACCCTAATTTAAGGCCACAAAAATCCCATTAAGGCCATTAAAATAAGGCCACAAAAATCGAAATAACACTCCAAATATTCATGCTTTTAATTCCTAATATAATTTTTGGGTCCTTATATCATTTTACTCTTGGGGCCTTATTTCATTATGAAATAAAGCCCCATTTTTCAAAAATGAAATAAAGCCCCAAAATAGGAAATAACATTCCAATTATTTGTGTTATTGTCTTGTATAGAAATGTTTGGGGCCTTATTTCATTTGTAGTTTTGCGCCTTATTTCCTGGGGCCTTATTTTATAGAGCCAGTATTAAACTTTGAAATTAATAATGGATCATGTAACTGCAATTTTTTCAAAAGTTCAGTATATTTCCCTCGACATAAAATTTCCAATGATACCAAATTTACGAAAAAAGTATTTAAATTGACTGAGCTAAGTTGTCTCAAAATATACCCTATTTTGTCATTCGCATGGCTATGAGTCCACGAAAAAAATCTCAAAACATCAAACTCCGGATTTGGTTTTCTAAACAATAACTTAAACTAAACACAAAATTTTGAGCCAAATCAGAGATGGTCAGTACAATTGATATTACACTTCAATGTGAAATGGGCGACATATTGAAAACAATTTGTTCCTACTTTGACGATATATGTTTAATGCAAATTTTTTTATAACATATAGTTGTTAAAAAACTGCTTGAAATATTTTCTTAAATTTTGTATGAAAAATAATGCATAAATATTAACGGCATTGTGTTGAATTTGACAAATATTTTGTGCCCCATTTTTGTAGGCACTGCTTGAATCAGGCAAATTGACCTGTTACGTTAATATATCAATACGTTATATATCCATAAATAAGTCGATTCCTGAAGATTGGTGCAAAGTTTCCGGTTTGAGTCGCTTGAAGCGAACCCTCGTTTTCGTCGCTTCGAAGACTCAAAACATACATGAGAAGTAAGACTGGAGAGCAAAGGCTCAATGGGCTAGCTCTTCTAAATGTTCACAGGGATGTGGAAGTGACCACGGAAGAAATTTTAAAGGCACTACCCCGAATAAAAATATATATTATTAGCTGTGTTTTTTTCAAAGCGAGTTGTAAAAAAACGACCGCTTATTGTATGAAAAGTCGCTTATTTAAGCCACGGACAGCCTTACTACTATATAAAAATTTTCATGCTAATCGGAAAAAAATTTATATTTTACCCCCTCAATCTATGAAGATTTCTTTCAAAATATTTTTTATTCAGATAGTATTTTTATTTTGTAACTATACCAAACTTTATTATTACATTTAAATTGAAAATTGTTGATGTAAAAATAAAAAAAAGCACAATTGAATGAAAAATAATCCTCAAAAAGGATATTTAATTTTTTCTTTCAATGTATATGTAGAGCTGTAGCTAAAATAAAATAAATTTACTTTTTTTATGTATGATATTTTGTTTGATGGGTCTTGAAATCTTTTTAAATGCCTGCATTTGAGATCTTGCTACCCGATTTGGTTCATCCGTACATCCGGTTCATCATAATGCACATTATTTTCATCTTTTATCACTTCATTATATTTTATATTATGGGTTTTAATATAAAAAAACAAAAAAAAACATAAAGAAATATATAAATTAAACTTATTAAAATAATTAATATACACTTAAAATACATAATAATACACACATACATAAAATTTGTATTCACATTCATTTCATTGAATTTCATTTACATTATTTTCACTGTTTGCGTCAATTATCATTGCATTATATTTTAAAAAAAAAACTGAAATAAGAAACAAGAAATTTTGGACGATGCAGTCCCACTCATGATAAAATAATTATTAGGTAGCCTTGACAACTACTTATTTTCTCACGAGCTGCGACTATCGAATTTCAAACAAAAGAAAACAATATAAAGTGCGTGTGTCACACATATTGGTAGCTTTCAGCGGAGTCAATAGTTGGCAGCTGTTTTTTTTTTAAATTTGAGTGAGAAACCTTTGCAATTAAATGATATATTTACAACAGGTGACTCCTCTGAATGCGGCCAATGTGTGTGACACACGTTCTCTATTTTGTTTTCTTTTACTTGACATTCGATGGGCGAAACACGAAACGTCACTCTTACCTATTACTTATTATACCATGGTCCCAGTCAAAGAATATGCTGGTGACATTTATAAAACCACAAATGTTTTTATGTTGGCCATGAAACTCAAATACACGCTCTTGGATATTGGCTACAAGGCACTCAGCAAATGCAGCAAGCATGGCAAAATTAAACAAGGTAGTGTTAGGGCGGAGAGCCGATGACCAAAACTGTCAAAACGAGGTTGACTTTTCATACAAAATCTGCAAGCAATGAGAGTGCAATATGAAAGCAAGAATTGGCAAATATATCAAAATGGGTGAGTTTGACAGTTAGGTGACTTAGAAAGAGAACACATTCAGCCCTAACACTACCTTGTCTTATTCTACTATGGCAGCAAGCAACCATCAATATGTTTATCTGCTGACAAATCGTTCCTTCATAAAGAAATCATGAAGGATATTTACTGTTTTTTTGTGAATGTATGTGTAGATATGTAACTGAACTAAAATTCATTAACAACAACAATTACCAAGCAAATCTGCTACAACGATGAACAGAGATGAGCAGTATCACATCGGTTGCACAACATTAGAGGGGATGAACCGAATTGGCGGCGGAAAATAAACAGCACTTTGCTTGCTATGTTTTTTGTTTGCCTGGTAGCAAGATCTCAAGTGGAGGCATTAAAAGAAACTTCACGGCCAGTCAAACAAAAAGCAAATATCAAAAATTTTAAATGTATTTTATTTTAGCCTACAGCTAGCTCTACATATACATTAAAAATAATTAAAAAGTAAGAAAAAATTTAAAAAATAAGCTTTTATTTAAAAAAGACAAACTAAAAAGAAAAAATAAATTTAAGTGACATTTGTAATATATGTATATAATAGGTATATTCTAGGTGCAGAAGAACCCCCTCTCTTGGTTACTCCCTCATCATCATAATATAAGCGTACGTAAATTGGCAAGTTCTAAGGACTTATATAAATTTAGAATTTTTCAAATACATTTACTTATGTATGTCATTTAAATTTAAGTCATGACATTTAAATTTATTTTATCCTTTTAGTTCACAAGTTTCTTAAATAAGAGTTTATTTTTTAAAATTTATTTTTTTACTTTTTATTTATTTTTTTCTTTTTAGTCTTAAAGGTTTATTATTTACATCTTTTATTTTCAAAACTTTGCAAATACTACAGCATTTTAATTTTTTAGACCATTAACCTTATTACAGTATTAACATTATTTACACGATTTACACTACTTCCGTTATAAACATTATTTTTTTTAAAGTACTTACATTATTTACACCATTTACATTACTTACACTATTTACATATTATCAGTACATTATCACAAGCTTAACACCGATTGATATCTAGAGTGATACCGTTTGTAAAAGTTATTAAATTCGTATTTTAATTTGGGTGTTGCCGAATTTTTTTTCTAACCCCCATCTTTTACTTCAAGAAAGTTTACTACCAAAATTTCAGCTGAATCGAGCCAGTAGTCTTGGAGATATAGCATTTTTATTGATTTGTGGGCGGTAAAAGGGGGAGTGACAAAAATTTTTCCTTAATTATCCTCTACTCGAAAGAAATTTACTGCCAAAATTTCAGCTGAATCGGCCCAGTAGTTTTAGAGATAGAGCATTTTTATTGAATTGTGGGCGGTAAAAGGGGGAGTGGCAAATATGTTTATTTAATTATTCTCTACTCAAAGGAAATTTACTGCTAACATTTCCGCTGAATCGGCCCAGTAGTTTTAGATATTTAGCATTTTTATTGATTTGTGGGCGGTAAAAGGGCGTGTGGCAAAATTTTTTTCATACATTGCATTGTCACCGGACTTACATATGTATGCTAAATTTCAGCTTAATCGGATACCAACAAGTTGTCGAAAAATGGCTTGCAAGTTTTGAGGACATAAATACATACATACATACATACGAACGAAGCAAGTTAAATAGAAGCTTATAAAAACAGTAACATTCAATAGCTGCATTCCCGTGGTCGTTGATCTAGAGCGCGGCTCTATTTTATTCACAAAACAAAAACAAAAATTAAAACCAGCTCGATTTCTAGCTTTATTTCTGATCTTAAAATGCTGCCAAGTTTCAAGCATGTTTTATTAAATGGAACATAGTTGGCAAATCTAAATCATTTTCCTATTTTGACGTTTGACACGGGAATGCAGAACAGTGGCGTAAAACGCGGGCCCGCAGAGCCCGCATTGCGGGCGGGCGCAACTAAGCCAGGGGCGCCCTCAAGTCCCTTGATGAAAATATAAATGAAGTGGAGAACGACACACAGTGTAAAATATGCGGCCGAAAATATGGTATATCGATGTTTTAATTTTTTCCAATTTTTTATAGCTTTCAATAGAAAATATCCTGGGTGAAAAAATCAAAATGAATTTTTTTAATAGTTGCAACCGTTTCGTTATGACAAGCCGTCAAAGTTACATTTTTTAAAAATTAAATTTTTCTTGTTATTCACATATTATTTAACCTATTTTTTTTTTTTTTTTGTATATCAAAATAAAGTTTAAATTTCTTATATCTGGCAAATTACTGTGTTTGTTTACATTTTTAACATATGGTTTGAATCTTATCATAAAAGTAAACACTAATAGTGGGATACAAATTTTTAAAAATGTTTAAAAAATAATTTTGAGAAAGATTGACTATAGTTTTTCACGAAGAAAATTATTAGAACTACGTTACACCAAGTCTTACACCAAAATTTCTAGCTAATACTTACTAAGACGGAAGATATACAAACACAAAATAACTCAATTTCTAAAATTTTCTTGCTGTAATCATAAAAGCTTACAAATTTAAACAAAAACGTAGTTAACTTGTGTTGGTAGTATTTTTCAAGGCTGAGTTACTAAAATATGATAAATGGGAGTGGCATTCGCCTATAAAATTTTCCTTTTATCTATAATCACAAAAGATATTGATGTAGCAAATTTCGCTGTTTTGAAAGAAGACTTAATGAAGTTTCAGGCAAAAATGGGTTTCGTTTATATGGGAGGTGGGTGTGGCAGAGGGCGGATTTGTATAACTTTTTCAAAATTACTTAACTTTGCCTTAGCTCTATGATCACTCCTTCTCTTTTTGGCCAAGAATGGGGACGTTAGACTGTGCGACGTTTGTTTTCAAAAAAAATTAAGATATACCAAAATATTTATTTCCTTTGCAAATTATTATTGTTTAAAATGGACAACAATAAATGAAAAATTATTAAATAATATGTGCTTAAATAAAATATAAGTCATGTACAGACGATTTCTCAGGGTGCAATAAACGACGTGAAAAAAAGCCGATTTTTTTGAGCAAAAGTCACCTTTGTTTGGCAAAACTTGATTATGGTCGAAGTCGATTTACCCGTTAGCTTTCATATTTTCAGCAAGTCAGCTGCTAATGAAATTTTAATCATTCAGTTGGTCATATTTTGTGACGTTAGTTAAATTCTTTAGTTAACAGGTAACATTTAAGGTACTATTACAGTGTGTAAAAAATTTAAAATCCATTTTAGTTTTTCGATAGAATATGATTCTGTAAGGTCTTAAGAATACGTATACAAAATTTTTGAAAAAAATATCAAATAGAAAAAAGTTATAACATATATTATATTCGCATGTCGCGTAATATTCAAGAACCTTTAAATATTTAATCGCGTTTTTCCCGAAACAAGGTCTTTCGAATTGGCTTCTAAGATATCTGGAATTCTACTTGATCAATTTCAATGAATCTTGGTTCATTGTGATTTTTATAGACTATGTTAAGCACTAGACCTATAAATAGCCAAAAAACTTTTATTGTTTTTGTATGGCCGAAAGTTTCGGCAAAAAAGAGAGTTTTTTGTACATTTTTTTTTCAACGCATGCCATTTTTTATTTTTTATTTTTTTTTTTGCGGAGGTTGAGTGCTCAACTACAACCCTTAACTCAAGAATGCACTTTAATTTTCTACTTTCAGACGCTTGTAAATGCTGGAGACGAGAAACCAATCTTGTTATGTGCAACAATTCTTTAAACACGCTAACTTCAACGCCCTGTAGGAAATTAACAACAACTTTAAAGACAAAACATTTTTTTTTATTTCCTCTTGAATAATTCTTCATCATGTAAAAAATTTGAATCATTAAAGTTAATAATGCTAGGTAAAAAAGGTGTTTATTATAGCTACACACTGTAATAGTACCTTAAACTTAACATCTTAAAATTATCATTTTACCAATAAGAAAATTATTGATCTAATTTTTCAAACTTTAAGTTAGTTTAACATTTTTAAATAATTGATATATGTTTTCTTTTTACCTAATTTGTGGTCAAATCTTATGATATTTATTATAAATTGTATTATATTTGATATTATAAGAAGTGTTTTTTACGTTATTGCTTTTTTTAACAGAATGAATTTTTTAATAGAATTTTAAAATGATATATAAATTTATTTATAAAATAAGATATTTATAATATATAACTGTTGTAATAAATGATGACTAGAGAGGATAAAAATATGCATTTGCATATTGCATCGTAATGTAGGATTTAAGGACATAAAGTCTTCGAAAAATTTTGTTGAAAAACAAACGAGTTTTTAGTGAGTATGCGAGCAAACTTTCGCCCGAAGAATTATCAAACCTAAGATATTGCCCGGCAACATCTTGCGATGTTGAACGTAGATTCTCTACATATTCATCGTTTCTAACTGAAAAACGGAGAAATTTTTCAATGGAGAATTTAAAGCAACACTTGGTAGTTTATTACCATTCTAAAATTTGAAAAATATTTAACTGCATTTTATATTGTTTTTTTTAAGTTAATTCAATTGTAACAAAAAGACTGAAAACGAAGTTGCTCAGTACAAGTTAATATTATTTTTAAGTTTTTACGTTTATTTAAAAAAGGGTTTTTTTTTACTTTATTAGGTATACGTAAGAAATTCAACATATTAAAACGCTTAAAGCAAATGCTATTCAAAACATTTATAAGACTGGAAATATATATTCCGTTCCAAAATATGTACAATTTTGTTTAATTTTTCTCTTAAAATATTTTTATCGAGCATATTTTTAAATTCATCGAGCATATTTTCGATTTTTCGTGCTTTTTAATGCGCAAAAATCAAGTTTTATCGTGCATATTTTTATACTCTCTAATGCTGACTATTGAATTAAAAAATTCTCTTCTTGTTCTCTTTTTTTTTTGTTAAGAGTTCTCTTGTTTTCTCCTACGCTTCTAGTAGCCTACCATAGTTTTACTCTAAAAGTAAATAGCAGGGCGCTTTTAGAAAACTGCGGGCGGGCGCATAAAATATAGTTACGCTACTGATGCAGAATGTTTCGCAGCGGAGCAAAGGGAGAGGAAAGAACGATGCGTCAGCAGAGGAGCTTATTGATGGTTGCTTGCTTATGTTTTCTAAGTTTCCTATCTTATCTTTGCTGTCTGTATTGATGACGAGAGCTACTCGGAAAAATACAATAACGCAAACCAAGGATTTACCCTCTACCAAAATCGTTCAACGCGCCTAAAGAAGTTTTCACTTCAAAAAATGGGAATAAGTTTAATAAAAAATAATAGAACCCCCGAATTTTTTTCCCGGGTACGCGCCTGAGTGTTAATATAACTCATTCAAATTCTCTCTATTCTTCGAGCCCCGCCCTCCTCTTTCCAACTAGTTTTTTGTGTCCTAGGTATTATAGTTAATGATGTACTTATAAATAAATACGCATTTGCATTGATTTCACACTTGTAGCAAATCTGAAAATACATCAAATATTCCTCAAGATTAGAAAATCATAATTTGAAGTTAAAATTACGTATTTAACGATAGCTCTGGCAAGGCTATTTTATCTCTTTTAACTTTTCGTACTTGCAGCGCACTTAAAACTGCGTATAGAAAAGAAGCTGTGTGTCAACTGAGTGCTACAGTGCTTTGTCAACTGCAAACAGCTTTTAACCGAATAACGTTGCTGGTGTGTGTCTTAGCTAATTGGTCAGAAAAAAATATTGCGAAGACAATAAACTGTGCAACAGTTTGGTAGGCTTCACATTTTTTTAAGAAAGCTCTCAAATGAACTAAAAACAAGTTTTTGCAATCAGCCATGGAAAACAACTGAAAGACATCAAACTGTTCAACAGTTAGGCAGGTTCTGTGAATTATTCCACATAAGAGCTTTATTTTGAACAAAAAGATAAGCATATAGACTATCAGCCGTAAAGTCCAGGTTCAATGCCGGCAACAGCCCAATTTTTTTTTGTTAAAAGGTACATTTTTTATATTATTTATTTATTTATTTTATGTTATTTATTTGAAGAAATTGATATAATCATAAATTTTTTATTTCATTATTTTCATTAGATATATCATAAATTTTTTATGATTATATCAATTCTACACATTATAATCAATTATAATCATAATTATAATCATAACACATGATATAAAATTAAATACGTATGTTACAGTATGTGCTCATGAAACATTGTTAGAGGTCCTTTATTTATAGCAATCGTTTTTAAGAACCGTTTAAAAGGAATTTTCAAAAAAATTGAGTTTTTAAGATTGATTTTGGTTCAAAAGACCTCAAAGAATCTATTTTTAATAATATAAAATTTGAAATTAATTTCTATGTTAAATGGTGAAGGTTTTCAACGCAGAGCGTCAAGGTGTTAAAAACTTTAAAGCGCTTTATCTAGAAATCACATTTTTTGGGTCCCTCAAACGATACTACATTTCGGATTTACATGTAGTTATATAAAGTAACGTGTAAGTAACTTTTTCGTTGCCCCTACACACATCGCACATGTCGGATGGACGTCGAATGGGCTTCATTATTTTTTAGCTGCCGAAGTTACTTTTTTACTTTAAATATTCCAAGCCATCATGATTTTAGGTAAAAATAAAAAAAATTCGCGCCAAAATATAACATTTTTTACGTTCGGTAGTTTTCCGTGAGATGTGCTCCTTTGAAAAATGTTCATCAAATTGCAAAATGTACTAAATTGGATGGCCACGTACACAAACGGAACTACATGTCAGACGTAAGTAAGTCAAAAATTTTTGTCTTCCATCGGACATGTCTATCCGCCTTGATTTTTTGAACACGATCGATACGTATGTGTGATGACATGTGTGATGACTTGACAGGTCGGATGGACATGTAGTTCCGTTTGAGGGGCCCTATAAACAAAAAACTAGTGGACTGATTTTTCTGAAATTTTAATATGTCATTGTACACATATAAATCTGTAGGTTGAACTACGGATAGAACGATCGGTAAAGTATTTTTTGGTTTTCAAAGGATTTTTTGGTCCCAAAATCGGCTAATTTCGAAAAAACTCCGCCATTTTGTCAATTTTGGCCAAAAAATGTGTTTTTATTTTTTTTCAGACGTTCCAGTGAGCCAAAATCACGCCCGCCGTTATTTTTAAAAACCTGCAGCAGCCAGAAAGAATGGAAAGATTAAAAAAAATTGTTTGTATACTTTTTTAACATAAATTTATTTATTTCTTTCCTTTCTTAAAAAAATTTGCATTTAAAAAATTTAATTTTTTAAAAATACAGGGGTCCCCTTAATACATTAACTTTTTTAATATAGAATATTTAGTCATATTTAAAAAAAAAAATTTTTTTAATTCTTTAATTTTTATGAAAGGAAAATGCATTTTTTAAACTTTTAAAAACATATTTTATTTAAACGACTCTAAGATTTTATCTAACGTCCGGAGACGTACCGATTAAAACTTAATTTGAAGAATTTTAAAATGTTGACAAACATATCCGACATTTTTTTTAAAACAAAACCAAATGAATCAGCGAATTTTAAAATTTTTTTTGTACTAATAAATAAGTTCTGTACTAATACATTATTTTATAAAAAAAACACGCGTCTTTTTACCAAAAATTATTTCAGTAGAATCAAAACTCTGTTTCCAAACCAAAAATCATGGATGGTTTCGAAGAGCTCAGACAAAGTGTTAATAAATTTTGTCCCATTAACCTTTATTGGTTCTTTGTGTAAATTGTAGACACTTTTCAACTTCAATCTGATATTTCTTTAGTATAAGTTCATCAAGTCGAGTGAGGATTTTGGCGCAATGTAAAAGTCATATGCGAAATTTATGTTTGTGACGTTTTTTTCACGCTAGGTGTCGCTGCTACCCTACAGAAAAATGTTACTAATAGGCTCTTGAGTGTAAATTCACGGTTGCCATTTTGGTAAAATATTACCATTTTTGGTAGAAAACGTTTGACGTGGTAAAATGGTAAATTCTTTATCGTTTTGGTAAATTTTTTTTGTACAAGCAAATTTTTTATAAAAAAGTTTAAGAATTATGAATATGGGGAATTTTCATACAATATTTGGCACTAAAATATTGTTCCATGAAAGTTTTTTTTATGGTTCATTAGTCAAAAATATTTCAAACGCATTTTTTATTTCACTATACAACAAGGAATTTTCAAAAAAAATTGTATTTTACGTTTGTATAAGAGGATAATTTTTAATCGCTTATACTGCATTAACTGATTGAAATCTCTATTTTTCGCAATCAAAAAATTATATGACTAAGTTTTAGTGAGCATCATTCGAAAGCTAAGAAAAAGGCTCGCATAAGTTTATTGGCACAAAATTTTCTATCTTCGTCAGTTATTGACAGTACCCAGCAAAAAAGTGTTTCCAAAAGAAGGTAAAGTCTTGAATTCCATCCCTTCCACTTTCATACCCAGAAAGTCAACATATGGACATTCCTTCAACATATAGGCAAATCCACAGAAAAGTCAACCGTGACCAAAAAATTAACACTTATTAAAAACGTATTATTTAATGATATTAAATAAGAGAAATATTTTCATTTTATTAATATAAGCAATTTATGCATAAATTCATTTACCATGATGATTAAATCGCCTGCACTGTTTCACAAATGTAGTTTTTCTTTTTCATAAATGTTTAGTAAATGTTTCGTACACTTTTTTGTTTTAATAAAAATGGAAAGCATTGGCTAAAGATAATGAAAAAAAGGTTGAGGTAAGGAAAGGACAATATATTAAATATGGTTTTTAGTTACTAAATTACATAATTACTTAACTACCTAATTACTTAATAACCCAATTAAACTACCACAGTTAAACTAACACACTTACCCAATTAACTAACACACAGTTAAATGTGTGACGTCCAACACATAACGTCCGAACAAATAAAATTGTTAACTGTGACTTTAAAAATACGATATTTGAGATGATGTTGGCTTTTTTTTAAACTTATTTAATTTGCAATATTTTTGTTTCTATAGACTTTTGGGGAGCGATCGACCATTTCGCAGAAATATTCTAAGTTCGAGTGTTAGTCTCATAAGAACTTAATTCTTTAGTAACCCAGCAAAAAAAAGTGCCTCCAGAAGAAGGTGAAGTGGAAGGGAAAGTACTAAATTACATTCCTTCCACTTTCATATCCAGAAGGCATTCTTTTAACATATGCATGTTATTGGGAGGAATATTTTCCTTAGTCTTCTCTAGAAGTGCTGTATACCTAGAAGTAGGTGTTTTCTAGGAGAACTTTAAGAAGGCATTCCATGGAATGAAATGGTTTTTTCCCGATTTTCTCGCGATTTTGGTGTTGGAAACCAGAAATGGTTGGGTTTTGTTGTGAGTTTAAAAACCCCACGAAAACTATCTAAAACATATACATATTATAATTGTATGTATTTTTTTTCTTTAATTGAATTTAAATGCAATTTGAATGTCTTCAGAAGTAATATACATATAAGAATGCCTTATGAAAGCACTGCTTGATAAGGCTAGGAAGAAGCCACTTGGATCCATAAAATGTCTTTTGGAAGCAGTGTCCATAGGAATTTATGTCACATTTGAATCAAAAATTTTGCTGGGAACGTCCGAACGCACGAAAAAAATAACAAATTTCAGGTAAATTGCCGTAAGATGCAGGAAGTTATAACTAATATAAGTTAAACTCATGAAGAGCTATTTGACTAGTTACATCTTAATTCAAAAACTGTTAGTAAAATTTGCGAAACTTATGAAAACATGTATGCGAATGTGACGTCCGAACGCTAGGATTTGCCCATATCCATGTCATTGGGAGGAATGTTTTCCTTTGTCTTCTGTAGAATTAATTCGAGAATTTTTTTAATGGAAGATTTTTTTGAACCTTTCAGTGGAAGGATTCTAGCAGGTGCTTATCAGGAGAATTTTAAGAAACCTTTTAATGGAATGGATTCGCCCTTGTGGTTAGGTGGGTGTCTCGCATCTCACGTAAAATATCCCTTTTCCGGATTTTTACTGGAAGTAGGAAGTGATTGGGTTTTGGTTAAAAAAATTCCTTGCTTTATATTGAAATAAAAAAATTTTTATAAAAAACCGCGCGAAGTTTTAATATATTAAGCTGAAAATCCAAAATTAAATTAAAAAAAAATAAACTTATTTCTAAGTTAATAGTGTATTGAATAAGTAATAGCATAGCCTTTCTTTTAACACCCATATTTATACTACGTTTACACATAGAGATTTAAACGAGGTAAAGGCCCTCGACGAAATTTACTCCTAAATGTTATTGAATTTTATTAGATTAGCCATAAAGAAGCTAACCTCATCCTGAAGAAAATTAATAATTAATCTTGTTGCTTATCTTCTAAAAAAAGTTTGCAACTCTTTAAATATTGGGAATTTCTTAAAAATTGTACTACTATAAGTGGAAATAAATAAAACTGAATTATTGAAGGCCAATAATGGCTTTGTTATGGTGGCGGTCATATGATCCCCGGTCACTTGTTTTCATGCTAAAACTCAAATGTTGTGAATACACCCAAAAAAAGCGGAGTAAATAATGTCATATTTGGAGTCAATTTAACTCTTTTCGTGCATGGTATTTTGCCAAAGCTGTAAAAACTATATTTAACTCCGTTTGTGTATTCAATTTTACTTCAATTTGTTTGAAAAGTCATACTGACTCCGTTTTGAGTTGTTTTAAGGTTGAGAAATTGAGAATTTTTAAATTTTTAGTTCACTCAAAAACAAACTAGTATCAACTCATTTAAATGTAGCATAAAGCTTCAAAAATAAACAAACTCACCCACAAAAGAGTCAAATAAAGAAAAGAAGAGTCAAATTTCTTTTGTGTTTTATTATTTTTATTTAGTTCTTATTTCAATTGAACACAAAGGAAATTAAAGACATGGTTAACGCCGAAAACAGAATCTCTTATCCATACTCACAGAGCAGCTTATCCACGATTTGACAATTTTTAATCTCTTATTTCTCTTATAATTTCTTATAATTTCTTATAAAAAAAAACTTTTTTTTTTACTTTTGAGCTTAAATTGCGCTAAACTCTCAAAATTTGTTTCAAAGGTGTTTCATTTCTTTGATTTTAAGGGGAATTTTTTAAAAACGGAATTTTTTGTATATAAAAAGGGATTTAATTTAATATGCTTAAAAAAGGCATTTAATTTAATATGCTTAATTCCGATACATATTGATGCTATAATAATTAAATTTGGTACAACAATAGGTAGAATGTTCTCAAGGCGATTTGTTGGCAGGGCAGGGTTGCCTTAATGTCGTGATACATACATTAAAAATTTGTTTATTAAATATGGTAATATGTGACTTTAGTATGTTTCAAAAACTCATAAATTCCTTTAAAAATGTATGTATCTTGACTTCTATGCAAACAGCAGTTTATACCAAATTTAATAAAATTGTTTAGTTTCCCAAAATTTTCTATAAAAAATACATCGCAGATTAAAAAAAAATTACAGTATAGTGTGTATACAGTACAGAAGGCAAACTTCTTAATATAAAGAATAAGATAGATTTTTGTAAAAAAAAAACAGAGAGAAAGAAAGAGATAGCATCTCAAACGAAATATAATACAAAATTTTCATAAAATATATTCTGTTTATTTAATAATTTCATGTCATTTTTTGGTGCTTCGTTTAGTAATATTGGTCTTAATGGTTTCCGATGTATGCGGAATATGCCCGTGATTTGACATTTACGAAATAACGTGAAAAAACCTATCTGCCACCCTTCTAGGGGTCAAAATCTATCTGCCACAAAAAAAATATCATTGCTTGTGTACACAATTTTTCGTGACGAGATAAAAAAAAATTTCTAACAAGACTCGAAAAATTTTACCCTCTATATCAAATAACCGCATAAGAAGTTTCACTTCGATAAAGATATACGAAAACATATAACTCGCAGTAGTAAAAACGGCCCTTTCTTATCATTATGTAACATTTAATTCTACAGCACACTTGATTTGCTTGTTAAAATATTTGAGTACTTTCTCCTTATTCAAAGTAAAACGAACAAACGGAAATATTTGCTTGAGCAGACTCTGTTTCGTGCTAAACATAACTCCGTTTCAGCTTTAAAATAAGACGTTCTTCATAGATGGTTGCAATAAGTTTTAATGGAGTTAATAAGACAAATGTTCGGGGAAGATACAGAGTTAATTTGAAACTGCTTTTAGTTTACTCCAAACTTTGAAAATGAGTTGTATCAAGCAAAAAAGTTTTATATTAACAAAAAAAAATATTGATGCAATTCATTTTGTGTTTTACGGCGACAAAACGTTTTTAACAGAAAAAACTCAAAAAGTCAAAACTCTTTTGACTCATGAAAAAACTTGGGTTAACTCCGCACATTTTTTTCGGTGTAATTTCACAACGCAACCTGCTTTGATCCCATGATTTCGTCAAAATTTATTCCCTTGCTCATTCTCTCAAAATTCCCATTTACATTGAAACAGTAACAATTCATGACGTTCCCTTGGCCGCCACCATAACATAGCCCTAACCTAAAACAAAACAAAACGAAGCGACGAAAAGTCAAAATTAATCTCTTTCACACTAGTGTAAACAGTGTAGATTACAAAAGGTGATTTTCTTAATCTCTTTTGTTTTAATCTCGTATGTAAACGTAGTATTAGTTTTGTATACAAATTGAAAAATAGCAAATTTTTCGAGCCCATTTTTTCAGCATTGGGCCCCTTTAACTTTTAAACCAGATGAAAGCGGCCGTTAATTATTTCCGACTTTAAATAATGTTTCACCAGTGAAAATATATTTTAGCTAAAAGTAAATTATTCCAAATTTAAAAAAAAACGGTTGAAAAAAATGATTTTTACATTAAACTTCTATTTTAATTCATTTATTTTAACTTTATAATTTATAATATGCAATTAGTTCCTTTTTGTTTTCAATACAAAGAGGCAAGTACTTTTAAACTTTTAAAGTTTTTAAAAAAATTTTATTAATATATTTTTATTCAGCTTGAATGGCAAAGTTATGTAGTTAAACTTGAAATAAAAATAAAAATGTGATTTTAATATTTAAATGTTTTTTTTACCGTATTGTATTGGTTTATTTATGTTTTTTTTTTTTATAAATTAAATAAGAAATTAATATTAATTTTATTTAAAACTTTCACTTTGATCTGTTTCTGTTTGAGGAGCCACTGTATCCATATTTTTCATTTGCTGGTGAAATTTTTCTCCATGCTCTTGGCTTTCAAAACCAAGATGCTTAGGAAAAAATATTGTTTAGTTCAAAACAAATAATTTATAGGTACTTACCTTGTGGAGCCCAATGTTTTTCCAGAAAGTCAAGACTTAAGTGATTTTGTATTAATCGATTTTTTTTTTCTATTTTCACTCAGGTAGTCTTTTCACTTTTATTTAGTGACAATTTTTTGGAGTTGTATGTAATTTTCTTCGTTATAAAACATACCATAAAATTAATGATGAAACCACAAAATTTATTTGATTTTTATAACTTTGTAAGAAAACATATTTTACATTTTATGAAAATTTTTAGAAAAAAAATAAAAAATTCAAATGTTTTAATTAATAGAGCGTAAGATGTTTATTCAATTGGAATTTAATGTAGGAATAAATAAAAGGTATTTCAATTAACTTCAATTAAAAATACCATTAATTTAAATCAATTCATAAAAACGTGTCCCAATTACATGGATCACCTTTTTGAAATTCACTAAAAATAATAAACTATCGATAACTTAAAAACGATGTTACAGAATTATTTTTGTACCTCATATTTGGAATCAGCGTCCTGTTTAAAATAAGGATTTCCTAATGCTTAGCCCAGATCAGAATGGCTGTCGCATAGTGTAATTATTCCTCTATTTGTTGTTTGAATCCAAAAACTATATGGTCCACTCCAGCATTCACCAACACCCAACAAAAAAACACTAAAAATATCAGAAACACAACTTATCAGATTCCTATTAAAATTAAATTTGTTTGCGGTCAGCGTGGTGCTGTGAACGCTGTGATTAAATTACACTTAGGACGCATTGACGCATTGAAGGCAACTGTTTTTACCTTAATATTTTTTGTTTTTGTATGCTACTACCAGTGATGCCAACATCTAATTTCACCCTTTTTGGAGTTGTAGAGAAAAGCAATTTCCTTCTTTTTTAATTTATACAAAAAAAAAAATACACACATTACGCAGATTTCATACTGTTTGGCAGCAGATGCAGCACAAATTTCAAATATATATAATTGGGGTAAAAATGACCCAGTCTTGGTAAGCTTTAATACAATTTTTCTAGTTTGTTTAAAGTTTTTACTTGTCTCAAAAACAAAACATTTGGAATTCGGTATGACAGCCATTTCATTGGCTTCGCACGACACGCCACGCTTTTTCACCTACCTATACACAGACTTAGTGCCAGTTTCATAGGTCAAGCCAATGCTATGCGACGATTCACCGTGGAACGTTGGTCAGCAGGATATTTGTTTGCTCGTGTGACTTTTTTGTTTAACCAGCATTGCTTGCGTTTATTTTTTAACAGCTATTATTTGTTTAATATTTTGACAAATTTATTGAAAACATAAAAACGTTCAAACAACAAATAAAGGCAATAAATTAAAAATCGACCACAACAAGGATAACAATAACAACAAGCCAAACAACATGGCGCATACGTAACTTGCCGCACTGAAACTTTTAATCAAGTTAAAGAAAAATAAACAACGAGGATTAAGAGGCACGAGAGTATTGTGGCTGCAACTGAAATCCTAGATATGTCAGCCAGCCAGCCAACATGGGAACATATTCACACCTGATCGCGGCCAACAGCAATCTGAGCAACACACATACAGACACACGGTGTGTGGCTGTGGTCGGTCAAGCTTACGTTGGTGATGGGCGAAAGGTGGAAAGGAGGAAAAGCGGTAGGGAGGCAGACGATAGCAGCAAATTGCTTGTTCATCTGGAATCTGGAGCAGCTGTTTTGCCACTTTGTGTGGATTATTTTGGCAGTGGATAAAGCACTCGAATGAAGTTTTTGTGAATTATTTTGACTTCTCTGAACTTGAAATATAGGAAATATAAAAGCTGTTCAGAAATATTGGCAAAGTTTTTTGTTGAGGGCCAGCAATCTTAAGGTCTCCAGTTATGTGTCCAATTTGAGGGTATTTGCTATAAAACTTTTTTGGAAATAATCTTTGAATCTGGAGTGGCACACCGAGTGGCTCAAATGGCTTAATACACAGTGCGACAGCCAAAACGTTAGTAAGAAACCCGTGCTCCTAATCACGAATCTATCACCCAAATTTCTCCATCAAGTCAGGATTTTGAGAAAACTGTAATTCAAGGTCAAAAAATTCTCCTAAGAGAAATCAGCTTGAAGCGTCGTTATAAGTTGATAAAAAAATTTATTTCATACTCCAGTCCCCCCATCCCCCTTTTTCACCCTCAATTTTACATTTTTCAAAAATACTTTATTTTAGCATAGCTATAGTCGGCAAACCATTGAGAAATGTAATATTATGAGTTGACAAAAAATCATCCCCATTAAAAAACATATAGAGTCTTGAGACAGCAAAATTACCCTAAGTCCACCATATCCAAACAATAGACCCCAAAATGCAAAATTTTTTTTTCACTTATATGATGAAAGCTGTTCAGATATGGACTAAAGCATCCAATCTCGGGACCCCAGGATCCTAGACTTTTCTTAGTCCCGAAAAATCCGGGACTGCATACACTGCAAAATAATTTGAAAATACTCCAACAAAAACTTCAATGATACTACCTAAGAAATAATTTATGTGATTTTTAAAAATTTTTAAATAAAAACCTTTCTAAAACTATCTGTACAAAATAACACAACGGGCCTTACCAATAGACATTTTAATGCCGACTCTAAATTAAGTGTAGGTTTTTTGACAGCTAATTCTATAGAAATAATGTCAGAAAAGCTCACACTAAATTTAGAATAGGTATTAAATAGACTATTGGTAAGGCCCAATGTGTTAAACACATGATACTTCCTAAGAAATATTGAAATGTGATTTTAATAATACAAAAATAAAAAACTTTTATACAAGCTGTACAATATATAACGTGAAAATACCCAAATGTGACCTTAAAAATTAAAAAACAAAACTTCCTTAAACAAGCTGCACAAAATATCACAAAATTCTTACTTAGACATACTAAATTTATTATACTAATCAATTATTTTTTTTTAATAATTTTATGAACATTTCAAAAAATTTATTGATGCTACTTGAGAAAAGCCTGACATTGAATGCAATATTGTATATTTTCTGACTTATTTCTCAAGAGGCTTCGGCTCATTTGTCTGATGCCGTGGACATGACTGCTTAAAAACAAACAAATCTGAATAAAAGCCTCTGCAATGTTCAGGTAACTCTCTTGACTGCTGTCTTTAAAAAGGAGAAGTAGTTACAAAAACAACAAACACAACAACAACTGTTAACAACCTAATGTTGTTAACCAATATTAAAGGATCTTACATTTTGTAATCCTTTTCAAGCACTGGTTTATTATTTCTTATGTAAGTTAACACCTCGCACATTAAAAGTTTTCACAATCGTTCCCACAGTCAAAACTGCTGACGCTATGTCTACATTATTTCCTGCAGTTGGAGCGCGTGCAAAGTCGACTGCGCTGCTACCTGTTGCAGCTACGCTAGACCTCTTATTATTAAGATATAGAAAATGTTAAGTTCAGTTTTTAAGTTTGTGTCATTCAATAAAGAACAGAACATCAGAGCCTCTCTCTGATGTTTCTTTTTTAAAAAAACATTTAAACATAAAATGTTTTAATTGGCGCCCGAGCAGGGACCCGGTAAAAGTCGCGTGAAATCGTTCAAAAAAGTGATTAAGCACCACTATCGGTTTAAAAGTGACTAAGCACCACTCCACGAAAAAAATATTTTTCTATTGAAAAAATATACTTTGCCGGGTTTCCTTATTGTAAGATTGTGAAGAACGAGGCCCCTCAGTACCTGCGTACCTGCAGCAAAAAGGACGGTGTTGGACACCAGCCGCTTCACGGACACGGACAGGATAGGACAAATCAAATCAACAATCAACAATGATCCTGAAATTTTTATCGTAAGCATTACATTGTAATTTTTATTGTATGAAATTTATTATTAGAAAATTTAATAGTTTTGTGAATCTTGAAAAAAAAGTGCTATCAAAGAACATAATTAAATAATAAAGTAACTATAATAAATGCAAATTTATCGCTTAAACTGTGAAGAAGAAAATTTTAAATTTTTGCATTGCCAAGAAATACATTTTGTTACATTTTGAAATTAATTTTATTAAGATTTAAATGAGAAGACAAGCGAAGAAAATTTTAAATTTTTGCATTGCCAAGAAATACATTTTGTTACATTTTGAAATTAATTTTATTAAGATTTAAATGAGAAGAAAAGAGAAGAAAATATAAGAAGAACTCAATCTAAACAAGAAGAACTATTTTATAAAACTGGCTTGTGCAGCCCATAAAATAAATTAAAAACACGAAGCCACGGTTCACCACCATAAAACGGGACCTCCCGGTTTCAAGAACAAATTTTTAACAACAATTCTCATGCTAAAATTCATGTAAAAATTTTTGAAAAAAAAACACAATTTCATTTTACATATATTTTTTCTTTTTTTACATATATATATTATTACACATATATATATATATAAACAAAATTATTACAAGATCTTTTAAAAAGTTTTTTTGTAAAATAAAATTTTCTAATATGTCTAATCCTGATAATCTTATCCGCCCCCCCGTGCTAAATCATCCTCCAAATCAAAATCCTAACTCTAGTAATACGGTACCGACACAACAAACGATGAATAACGAACAAATAACTACCATGATAACGCAAATAGTTCAAAACGTCCTTCAGACACAGTTTCGAAGTTTAATTCAGGCATCTGAAACTCATAATGCCAATCTGCCAAATTTCTTGGATCAAACTATTGATCCATCATTCAGGAACAACACCAGTGAGCTGGACAAAATTCCAGATGTTGTTCGCTGCTTGCGTGAATTTTCTGGGAATCCTGGAGAATTCAATTCCTGGAAAAAAAGCGTAGATCGCATCCTCCAGATCTACGAGCCGCTCAGAGGCACTCCCAAATATTACGGAATACTTAACGTAATCCGCAATAAAGTTGTCGGAAACGCAGACACTGCGTTAGAATCTTATAACACTCCCCTCAACTGGAAGGCGATTTCCAAGTGCTTAACTCTGCACTACGCAGACAAAAGAGACATTCGAACACTCGAGTATCAGATGGTCTCGCTAGTTCAAGGAAATCATACAATACAGGAGTTCTACCAGCAGGTCTACACGCATTTGTCGTTAATCCTTAATAAAATCGGCTGTATGGAACTGAGCCAAGAGCCACTTGAACTCTTTACTCAAACATATCGAGATAAGGCACTCGATACATTTGTACGAGGCCTAAAGGGTGATTTGTCCAGACTTCTAGGGATGAAGGAGCCCGTGGATTTGCCTCAGGCACTCCACCTTTGTTTAAAATTAGAAAACCAACACTTTAGGTCCAATTACGCTAACCAAAGTCATGCAATATCAACCAAAATCAATAACCAACCGCCACAAATTCCGCGTAGAATTATTCAACAAAATATTCCAATTCATTCGAATAATCACGGTCAGAATCGTTTCCATCCTCAGTTAGCATACATACCACAACCACAAAGAAGCCCTTACCAACAATATAATTTCCATAATAGACCACCTCAGCAATCGTTTAACCAATTTGGACACAACCATCACCAACAAAATTATATGCCTCCACGTCCACTTGCACCGAAGCCACAGCCAAGGCCTGAGCCAATGGAAGTTGACTCGACCATACGCTCCGCTAAAATGAATTATATGAATCGACCAAGACCAAACGACCATTTCGGAAAAAGACCAAACCAATATCCTCAGCAGGACCAACGAAAATTGCAGAGAAATTTCCATATTGATGCAGACATGGATAATAACCGTCAAATTGAGCAATATAATGAGACCTTTTCACGGAACGATGGACATGATGAAACCATACAGGAATATGTCGATCAGGGTTATTACGATAAAAACGATGAGCAGCCGCTTGATGTAAGCGACCTACATTTTTTAGGCTAACTGACTCTTCGTTACCTTACATTCAATGTAGAACGGAGAGTGGGAAAATTTTTAATTTTCTAATAGACACCGGATCTACAAAAAATTATATTCAGCCATCCATAGTGAAAAAAACTATATCAAATGAACAACCCTTTTTTGCGAAGTCAATAGCTGGCGATATAGAAATAAAGCAACACACATTTTTAAATCTTTTTAATCTTGAGGATATAAATCTTAAATTCTACATTTTACCTACTCTTAAATCTTTTCACGGAATCTTAGGCAATGAAAGCCTTACCCAATTAGGCGCAATTATTCACACAAAGGATAGTTATATGGTAGTTAGAAATAACATCAAAATTAAAATTAAACAAATGAAATCACAGACTATGAATTCAAATAATATTAAAGACGAGCAAATGACAGAAAATCAGAAAAAAAATCTCCACAGTTTAATTGCAACGGTACCAAATCTATTTGCCGAACCAGACAGAAAATTGACGTATACAACCAAAGTAATTGGTGAAATAAGAACGAGTAACGACTCTCCCGTATATACCCGATATTACCCATATCCAATATCTTTAAAGTCCGAAGTGGAAAATCAAATTCAAGCAATGCTTGATGATGGCATCATTCGACCTTCTAGATCGCCTTATAATTCGCCGGTCTGGATCGTCCCTAAAAAATGCGATTCTGCAGGTAATAAGCAATATCGAGTAGTAACTGACTACCGAAAGCTTAACGCCGTCACTATTGCTGATAGATATCCAATACCGGAGATCACCGAAGTTCTTGCACAATTGGGAAATAATACATTTTTCTCCGTGCTAGACTTGAAAAGCGGATTTCATCAGATCCCGCTTAAAGAATCTGATATTGAAAAAACGGCTTTCTCCATAAATAATGGAAAGTACGAATACACGAGACTAGCTTTTGGCCTGAAAAATGCGCCATCTATTTTCCAAAGAGCTCTCGATGATATATTGCGTGATTGTATCGGTAAGTTTTGTTACGTATATATTGATGATATTATCATCTTCAGTAGAACCGAAAGCGATCACATTCGTCACTTAGAAAAGATTTTCAGAACTCTCGAAGAAGCTAACATGAAAGTGCAATTAGACAAATGTCACTTTTTTCAAAAATCGGTTGAATTTCTTGGATTTATCATTTCTTCGGAAGGGATTACTACGAATCCCGAAAAAATTAAAGCCATAGACAAAATTGCACCACCCACAACACTGAAAGAATTAAGATCATTCCTAGGTCTGTCAGGGTACTACCGACGCTTTGTACGGGATTACGCAAAGCTGGCAAAACCCTTGACATCCCTTTTAAGGGGGAAGGAAGGACATGTGTCCAAAAACCAGTCTGCAAAAACTCAAATTATTTTAAATTCTGAAGCACTTGATGCTTTCCATAAAATTAAATCCACTCTTGTTTCCAAAGATATTATGCTGGCATATCCAAACTTCGACAAAGACTTTAATTTGACGACTGACGCATCTAATTACGCCATTGGCGCCGTACTATCCCAGGACGACAAACCAATTACATTTATATCAAGGACATTAAGCAAGACAGAAGAAAATTATGCAACCAACGAAAAAGAGATGATGGCCATTATTTGGGCTTTGAACTCTCTAAGGAATTACCTTTACGGTACAGCTAAAGTGAACATATATACCGACCATCAACCACTAACCTACGCTCTAAGCAACAAAAACAATAATAGTAAAATGAAGAGATGGAAAGCCATCCTTGAAGAATATAACTATAAGTTGCATTACAAACCCGGAAGAGCAAATGTTGTTGCCGACGCTTTATCTAGAATGCCACATTCTCAAATTAATGTATTGACATCTAGCGTTCATAGCGATGAAAGTTCCTCCCATAATTTGATTTTTTCTGTAGATGTACCCATTAACGCATTTAAAAACCAAATATTTTTTAATACTGACCAAACAAACTCTGCATACGAATTCAAAATTATTTTTCCCACCTACCATAGACATACGATTACCGAGCCACATTACGATTCCTCTAAATTAATAAGACACCTAAAAAACTATCTTAACCCCTCTGTTATTAACTGTATCAAAACTGATGAAAGTATTATGGGACAGATTCAAGAGATCTACCCGTTACACTTTAGTAAATATAAAATCAGGTTTACTCAAAAACAAGTAGAAGACGTAACTGATGTACAAGAACAGGACAATATTATAGCACGCACACACAACCGAGCGCATAGAAATGCTCGTGAAAATAAAATTCAAATAATCGAAAAATACTACTTTCCTTCCATGAACAGCAAGATAGAAAGAGCCGTTAAAAATTGTGTTACTTGTAGGGAAAACAAATACGACCGCCACCCCGCAAGGCCAGAGATTCAAGCCACTCCTATCCCACAATATCCCGGACAAATTGTACACTTAGACATTTTTATAACTGACAACCATTCCATTTTGACCGCTATAGATAAATTTTCAAAATTCGCTGTAGCAAAAGTAATAAAATCTAGGGCAGCAGAAGATATAAAGCAACCTTTAAGAGACATACTATTCTTCCTCATACCCGAATCCATTATAATAGACAACGAAAAATCCTTCAACTCAGTTTCCATAAATTATATGATCGAAAATGAATTTGGAATAAATATTTTTCGTACACCCCCATATACAAGCTGCTCAAACGGACAAGTGGAACGATTCCACTCAACAATCCAAGAAATAATGCGCTGTCTGAAAACAAATAATGCGCATGGTTCGTTTGAAGAATTGGTAGAAAGATCTGTTAAAGAGTATAATCTATCCATTCATTCAACCACTGGAAAAAAGCCAGTTGAAGTATTGTTTGGTAGAAGAGTTAGTAGCGACCCAGAACAATTAGAAATTTTCCGTCAAGAGACAATAAAAAAATTACAGGAAAAACAAATTACCGACCTCAGTTACCATAACCAAAAAAAATCCCCCCCTAAGACATACGCCGAAGGAGCCGTCATTTATGTCAAAATAAACAAAAGACTCGGAAACAAATTAACACCCAAATACAAGAAGGAAATAGTTGCTAGAGACCTGAACTCCACAGTCGTAACGAGATCCAGGAGAACAGTTCACAAAAGCCTTATAAAAACATAAATGATTTTATTTTTCAGATTATTCTTCGCGTTATCACTGGCAGACGTACAGATACTCGACTACACTTCCAGTCACCTTATAACGATAAACAATGGACGAACCAAAATTCAGGACGGAATTTTTAGGATAATACATTCAATAGACCTGGAACTGTACAACAAATTTTTACAACAAACTCAAACGTACATTGACGACAATATCCCTAAAGAAAATATTTTTTATCCTCTCCTACAACAAGAAATTAAACAAACATTGGAAATAGTACAGAGCATTGCACCTCTGAATATAACTAGATTTAAGAGATCTTTCAATATTATCGGAACAGCGTGGAAATACATTGCTGGTACGCCAGACCACGATGATTTTGAATTGTTAAAAATGAATTTAAATGAATTAAACAATAATAATAATGCACAAATAGTAATTAATCAAGCTTTAAGTGATAGAATTAATAATGTAACTGAAATTATAAATAAGATTTCAAACGCAATACGCAAAGACGATTGCTTTGTTGATGAAATATCTATTAATATACAAAACAGAATTAGACTAATAAAAGAACAATTGATAAATGTAAAGTACGCCATTCAATGGGCGAAAACTGGAGTAATTAACTCAATGATATTGAATAAATTAGAAATCAAAATAGCATTAAGAAAACTCGAAGAGGAGAAAATGCCTTTTGCATCTCCTGAGGAGGCGGTGGAATACGCAAAAGTAAATGTAATATATAAGGATTCTATGATTTTATATATAATCAAAATACCACTTACAAGCGGAACAATTTATGAAAACATTTTAATACGCCCAGTAAAGAAAAATGGGAAAGTTATAAAATTAAAATATAAGGAGATAATAAAAAACAATAATGAAATATACGGAATTAAAAATGATTGTATTAGATATAGTTCTATTAATATTTGCAATAATAATAAATTAATTAAATTAAGTAACGATACTTGTATACCTAATGTTATAAGAAGTCTAGCATCAGCATGCACATATATTAATGGACAACATATCCCGCTCATAGAGGAAATATACCCAGGAGTTATCCTACTTAACGATTATAAGGATAAAGTAATAATTGGTAATACGAAGCACAACCTGACCGGCACATTCTTGATAAAATTCAGCAACACATCGATTATAGCCAAAAATAAAACTTACAGTAACTTAGAAGCACCCCCAGTTAAAACAATACCTGCAGTCCTACAACCGACACCATTAGAAGAAAAATTAGAAAATTTTTTGTCAATTGAAAGTTTGAACGAGCTACATATAAATAACACACGTGAAATCCAAACTATAAAAATTAGGACTATAATCAATGGATTTTCAACTTTGCTATTCATACTGATACTTGGAGCTATCAGTATCCCGGTTTTTTACATCTTCAGATCTTTGCAGAGGACAGATTATATTGAAGAAAATGCTGCAAGAGTTTGTTCACCCCCTGCCCCAGCAGTGATCCTTACCAACATTCAACCCAAAGGTGGTTTACAGTCATCAAATCTAAGGTTGAACGACATTCCATATTTCTAGGAAAACAATTGAGGGCAATTGTTCTTAAGAAGGGAGGAGTTAACACCTCGCACATTAAAAGTTTTCACAATCGTTCCCACAGTCAAAACTGCTGACGCTATGTCTACATTATTTCCTGCAGTTGGAGCGCGTGCAAAGTCGACTGCGCTGCTACCTGTTGCAGCTACGCTAGACCTCTTATTATTAAGATATAGAAAATGTTAAGTTCAGTTTTTAAGTTTGTGTCATTCAATAAAGAACAGAACATCAGAGCCTCTCTCTGATGTTTCTTTTTTAAAAAAACATTTAAACATAAAATGTTTTAATTTGTATGTTAGGATGAGTGTGTGTGTGTGTGTGTGTATGCGTGGTCTTATTTGCTTTTGTAAAACATGTCATGTACGCATTTAACCCGATTTTGAATAAAATCTCTACTGCAAGGAATTTACTTTCTGGCAGGATTGTTATTCATATGGGTCACCTTTGAATTTTGTGGTAAGCATGTTAACGCATTGTTGATATTGCTGTTGTTGTAGATGTTGTTGGCGGATACAAGCTTAACAATGTTTTAAAACGATGTAAAAGTTCACAACATTTTCGGCAATCTTAATGCTTTAATAGTAAGAATCATAACATTTGAGTGAAAAGAAATGCATATGTATGAGAAATGCGCCAGGTAAATGTAATAGAAATGTTTTCTTAGAGTGCAAAAATCCTAAATTTAGATTAAATAAATCCGATATCCCTTTTAAAAATAATGTAAAATATCTCAGAGTCACTTTTAATAAATTGTTTAGTCCTTAACATGCAAGACTAACTATTAATATAGCAGCTATGAATTGTGTTGCAAAACAGCAATTTCTGCTAGATTATTTTAAAGCAAGTCACGTAGTATTAAAGAAAGTAGGAAATATAACATATATTTTGACCAAAAGCTCTAAATTATAACCTGATAACATAATCAGAGATCACAATTACTTGCTTAAAAATATTACATATAGTTTAAATTTGCGCTGCGGTTTTACATGCATTTCCCATTTAGTTCTCAATTCCCCAAACAGTTGCCAGAATATTAGAAATATACAAGTAAGGTCCTCACATCCTTGAGGATAGATATTATGAATCACCAACTAAAAGATTTAGCAATTACTATATATACAAATGGGCTCTCGTGCAATTTCGCTTTTAATCTACAAAAAAGATTTATCAATAAACTTGAATTTCATGAAAACTCCTTAACTAATACAACATAGTATATATGCGTGAAAAGAAATATTATTGGTCTAATTCATATTAGATCTCTCTCCAATTGGTATCATAAATGATTCGTTTTCGTTTTCTGAAAACTCCACCTCTCTGCCCGAATTTTGCAGCCAAAACCAACTATGACTTAAGTGTCTGTATCATTTCCTTAAAACAGTCTTAAACTGTTGTATTTCCCGCGAAAAATGCCCCCTTGACACCCATTTAAATTCAATCTCATTATCGCGCATACCGTCGGCCATCGGCCATAAATTGTTCAATAATTCACCATAACTCGGAACAAAATTAATCCAATTGTTTGCAAGCCATCCACCATCGTGCTAAAATGTATGTCTCCATATATGTTTGTACGTTTAATAAATCAATTTAATTGACAATTGTTTGAGACCATTTCTGATGCATACGCGACCTCAATGAAATTTATGCGTATGTCATCAAAACTACCTGAACGACTATAAATTGTTCCAATTGCTAAATATAATTGAATTTAATGGCCAAACAAAGAAATATTTTATCCATAGATTATATTTGGGTTGAATAAAGAGTATGGTTAAAAAAAAATTAATACATTATCGATGATATATTAATGAATACGGCTTAGATTTTAATGGCACATTAAACATAAGCGAAAAGTGTGGTCAAAATTGAGTAAACTTTAAAATAATAGTAAGCAATTATATAAATAATTTATCAAATCAATTCTGTGGTGTTTGAATAACGGGGTATATGCTAATTTTTTGTGAAAATGGGTGTAAGTCATAGATGTCTTCAATCAGGTGAGTTCCATTTTTAGGTAAAGAGAAATAATTCAGTATTTTAAGACTTTAATGACAAAACAGAAGTGAAAAGAGATACAACTGAGAAATTTTAGAGTTCGGTTTGGGTGGAAGGGTAGGCAAGTAGACTTGTACCTTTTTACTCGCATGACCTTGATCAGCTGATGTGGGTAAAAGGATACATGAAGAAGAGTGTATTTTATCCGCATACACACTGAATATCTTAAAATGTTAAACTCATAGCAAAGATAATTCAAAAGAGCGGGAGTGAACTCTAAAACCCATCAATGCACAGTTTGAAATGCACAGATTTCATAAACACTTCCACCATTTTTGTATGACTTCTGTTGCTGATAAGCCTTGTGAAATAAAGAATTTTATCTATATAACTATATTTGCAATGGCAATATCCAATTCCTTAAGCAAACCAATGTGTACGTTGACAACATTTTAAAGACGCATAAATCAATTTAAATGACGACAGGCTGACTTCATCTCTCCTGCCTAAGTTCACTGAAAATGAAAAAGATACTAAAGCAATTTAGAGTTAAAATCAAACACAGTCTAGAGTTGGTATTATTTGAAAATCAAAATCAAGTATACAAACATCCGGTCTAGAAACAAAAGATGGATTGATGATTTTCAACAGTCACGCTACTAAATGGGAGAAAGGGAGAGCATTCATGTCACTTGACTTTGCCAGCTAATGCCTATGTAAGTGTCACAAAACTATACAGAGTTAGCTATAGTACACACTTAAAGCATTTGCTTTATTTTCATTACTCTGCGTGCGAATTCTATTTGCAATGCTAGGTTTTTGTTTGCCTCTAAAATAGCAAACGGCTCTATAAACATACACAGCGGATATCCAACAAGTGACATTTTCAATTTATTTCCCTGGCAGCCACAATGTTATGTTGTCTTAGTAGAAGTTATACAAGTTGGAAGGTAGGTGGGTAGAAATGAATTAGATTTGTGACCGAGCGTTTTATGAATGCAGTTACTGAAAGACGCAGGGAAAGACATTAAATTTGTATAATATTAATTTAATTTTACAAAATCATATCGTTGGCCTAGTTCTAATACGACGTAAGTAAAAATTATCTATTGCTCAGGAGGCAAAGAAAACTGTTTATTATTTGTATGAAGTTCATACGATAATGTATTGTTTCAAACGTTCTACCTCCCTTTTTTCACTAAAAACTAAAAAAGGACATAGCTGCAGTTTTGACCAATCTACCTAAACCACTAATGAACGTTGCTTTGCCCAATTTTGACTTACATCCTATTAGAATTAGGGCGACGATATTCATTCTTAACTTTTTTCCGGGTAGATACTGTTAAACTTTAAATAAATTTTGTCTTAGCTGTATCGTTTTAAGTAAACAAATATTCTTCGTACATCGAGAAATTTGTTGAAATTCTGTTAAGTACAGGTATTTGCTGAGTCAGACAGGACATTTCCAAATGTTTTTCTGCTAAACCACATTCTACATTCACGAAAGTATGCGTAAATTAACAGATAGAACACAAAACGCTTTAGGCACTACATGCATGAGCTTTTGTATACAAAAACATGCACTTCACTTCACCCCAAAACCATTCCACCAACACATTCATACAAAACAACCTATCCACTAATTGTTAGTCTTTCGTTTGGTGACTCAAAATCACTACCTTTACATGTTATCGAGTCAACTAAATCGTTCATTCATTATTAAAGGCTTAAATCCACCAAAGAGATTTAGTCACCTTTTTGCTTATGTACACACTCCCACTTCCACTTCCATACCCACACCCACATTCACACACATTCACAAATATACTCCACTCACGCGCACACCCACGTGCATAGGTCGTTGCTGCCATGGGAAAATCATGCCTGTGTTCGTTGAGGTTTGAGCTTTAAAGCGTGTGGATTGAATGAAGTTGCGTTGCGTTACATTAAGTTATACGTATATTGTGACCGGAAATAGGGTAAAACATGTTTTAATCCCAGCGGATTAAGTCTCCCAATGGTACTTTAGTATTTTTGATAATGTGCTTGGGTGTGTGTTTGCAAGTGTGTGTATTTCCGGTAGCAACGTTTATTAATTGGTACCCTTTGGTTATGGTCACTGATTTTGAATTAACATACGAACGAACGACTTCCTTACTTGTTGCTATGTTATTATAGCATATCGTATTGGAACTACTGGCAAGTTCTATCTGACCGCGAGAGTCATTAAAATTGTATGATCAATCAAATCGATTTTATTTCATAAGAGTTTACAAGTGAGTTTTCTGGTTTTATTACTCTGAGAGTCTGGCAAATAGCAAAGGGACAGTTTTTGTTGACAAATTGAATGGATCTTCATTAAAACGCATAAAGCAATTACGAATACAACTGATTTAAATTTCAAAATTTTCATAAGAAGTTTATCTCAAGTGATTTAAAAATGAATGTATGGTATTTGTCTATCGGCTTTGTGTGCATCTAAAGGACCACAAATATATTTTTATGCACATATATTTTTAAATATGTAATTAAAAAAGTTTCTTAGGAATTCTTTGTGAGTCATCAATATTATTGACGGAACTTAACATATATGTACACTTAAATAAGTTAAATAAATAATTGGGTTTTTTTGATCAGTGTTGTTCTTTTGATTTTGAAACCAAAAACTTTACGAAAAATATGATTTTTGGAGGTATTTTCAAAAGGGCTTAGCTCACTGACGGTTATTGTAACAGCCAAAATATTTTTGGAATAGTCATGAAATAGACCAAGGTTCATTTTTGGGGGGTGTACAAATAGGACAATTTTTTCAAGGCACCTTTATATACATACGTACATAGTATACTTAAATTTTTAATTTACTACTTATTTATTTTTAATGTTCATATACATTAGGGTGATTAAAAAAATCAACTTGTTCCAAAAAAAAAAAAAATCAAAAACAAATCCACCGAGCTCGAAAAGAAATGGCATGGTTATATTTATATATAAAAAAAGAAATTAGAAAATTTTTTAATTTTTAAATGGTGCTACCATAGTTTTCTGTTTTGGCTGAAGAAAATCTACGCAAAAACCTTAAAGTTCGAAAATTCATATCTCACTCATTTTTTATCTCACTCAAAGTTTATAAAAACATGTTAAAATTTTGGATACTAGATTTATTTATTTTTTGTATAGCCCACAGATGGTTAAAAGGGATAATTGCTTGTAACTTTGGTTTCCATGGGAAAAAATATTATCTTTTCTTATTCTTAGGCGACCATTTATTCCTTTCTGCAATATCGAATAAACTTTGATAGTACAGTTTATTTATCCTTTAAGTTGTGAGGTCATACCGTTGTTCCGGGCTGTGAGAATAATCGCCCAAGTTACAGTTGCCCAAAAGTTCGGAAATGAACAATCGTCCCAAAAACCGGTTAAAATTTTTGGGCGATTTTTCATTTTGCGTTTAATCGATTGTTGGTTTTTTTTTTGGGGCGCCCAAGCCCAAAATGAACTATCACCCAAAAAAATTTGGGCGATTGCAATTTTGGCGAATATTCGCAAAGACTAATACGGCTGTGCGAATAATCGCCCAAATTACAATCGCCCAAAAGTACGAAAATGAACGATTGCCCAAAATAACCGTCAAAAATTTTTCATTTTGTTCGTTTCGTTTTTTTTTTGGGCAATTGCCCATAATAAGCAAACGCCCAAATTTTTTTGGGCGATTATTCATTTCACGATTTGGGCGGAAGTTCACAGTTTTGGGCGATTGCTCATCGCTTTTTTTTTGCGATTGTACATTTTGAACAAACGCACAACTGTTTTTGGGTGATTGTTAATTTTTGGGCTTGGACGATTGTAACTTGGCCGATTATTCGCACAGCCGCTGTTGGCTGTCCAAAAGTGCAGAAATGAACAATCACCTAAAAACCGGTTAAAATTTTTGGGCGATTGCTTATTTTACGTTTGGGCGATTGTTTGATTTTTTGGAGTCACTGTTCATTATGAAATTTATGAATCATTATGAACTTCAATGAAATTTGGAAGAATGAATAATCGCCCAAAATAAAGTTTTTGGGCGATTGTTCATCGCATTTTTAGGCTATTGTAAATTATGAACAAACGCCCAAATTTTTTTTGGGCGATTATTCATTTCATGATTTGGGCGAAAGTTTCCAGTTTTGGGCGATTGTACATTATGAAAAATTTAAAATTTATATAAATAATAACAGCCGTAGTAGTCTGTTCGATTATTCGCCCAAGCTGCAATCGCCCAAATTGTGAAATAAATAATCGCCCAAAAAAAAAACGCTAAAATTTTTGGGCGATTGTGCGTTTTGCTTTTTGGGAGATTGTTTATAATGAATAATCGCCCAAATTTTGAAGAATGAATAATTGCTCTAAATAAACGATTTTTACAGTGTCTTCAATAAGCCCAAAATATAGTTTATATTGTTCATTTCACGTAGATTGCGCTCCACAGTGCAATTAAAGAGAGCTAACGTTTTGACTAAAGTAATTTTGAAGAAAATGTATGTTTGGTTTTTTGGTGGGGTGACGAAATGTCTTATTCGGGATGGACATTATGGTCGTAAAATGATTTTTCCTTGTTAGACACAGTGGATCTGCCAGTAACAAATCCATGCTGACGAGTTGTCATGACCTTCCCACAGCGAATTTTCACACGACCATACACGAGCCGCTCAAAAAGTTTTGGAATTAGTTGTTTATATCGTTCTTACAACCTTTTTTATTAATACGACTTATAAAAGATTTTTTCCAAAAAAGTGGAAAAATACTTTCGCTAATTGATTTATTGAATAACATGGACAGTGGTTGACTTAGAACGGAACCGCATCTTGTTAACACTGCGGCAGGAATTCCGTCAAGTCCGGCATTAAAATCCTCATCGATCAATCCAATATACTTTAAAATATCCTCTGAAGTAAAGGATATAGAATCCAACGAAACCCTGGGTGTAGAGTTCATATATTCAAAGTAATCTTCATCAGGATTAAAAGAGTCTCAACAAAATGACCCTTTAAAGAGATTGGCAAATAGACCACAAATTACGACAGGATCGTCAGTAAATCCGTCAGAGGTTTTAAATGATGAAGGGAATCCATCAGATTTTTTTTTAGTGTTTATGAAACCCTAGAATTTCTTCGGATCAGACAATATTCTCAGCTTAATACTGTCTAAATAATTTTGATATAAGGTAGCTGAGCAATTTTCAAAATCGAGAAACAAACGCTTGTAGATTTCTAGGTCGTTCAAGTCTAAGCTACAGACATATTTTTTCCATGCCCTATTCCTGCTGTTGCGTAGAATCTTTAACTCCTTTTTGTACCAGGGGTAAGCACAGTTTTTCGTAAATTTGAGGCTATATGGCACGGGCAGAGAAAACACAGCAAAGATTTACATAAAAAAAAATTAATTGAACCATCAAGAGCGTTGTTATTAACATATTCTAAAATAGCATGAAGTTTACTTTGAAGTAAATGATTTAACTTCAAAAAGTCAGCTTTTTTAAAATTGAATTCATAAACTTTATCTATTGAGTTAGACTTAACTATATTGTCCCTGTCCGATTTGTACCATATGCTCAATGGTGGATGGTATTCATCAACAGCAGTCAAAGCATGAGGGGCCCTCTCAACAATCACATTGTTGCTGTCTATAGTTAAGACCAGGTCAAGAAGTCTTTCTCAACTATTATAAATACAACTCACTTGTTGTAAGTCAGAACATATATTATCAACAAATATATGCTCTTGGCGAGTCTTCGAATTAGATGCACAAAAATATGTATCATCGTCAGAAGATTCCCATTTGAAGTCAGGCAGATTAAAATCACCTAACATTAAAATGTCGTCATTAACGTCAATTATGCTTATAACGTATTCTATGCAATCCGCAAGGCTTGCATAAACTTCTACACTGCTCTTAGGAGGAACGTATGCATTAAGGCCCTATTCTCCTTCAGCTTGCTGTTTTTGGACCCTTTTTGAAAAAATTCTCATTTGAAAACGCAAAAAGATATTTGAATTTTGTTTTTTTTATTGAATTAGTAATGAATTAAAAAAAATAAAAAAATTTTTTTCGCCGTGATATAGGGGCTGTCCATAGATGATGGCACCGTCAAAGTTGGCCCTCAAAAAAAAAGGCATGGTGCTGGCGGCCACGATTCCGGCCCTCAGGTGCGTCTGAAAAAAAAACAAATATAGGGTTATGATCAGCATAGATGTAATTCTGGCCCGTAGTAAAATAAAAATTTTGCAATTTTTTTTGACAAAATGGCGGCCACTTGAAATTGACAAATCGAATTTGGACCCATTTTTTTGTAGTTTAGTGTAAAAAAAAATATTAAAAAAAATCGCAAAATTTTTATTTTACTACGGGCCAGAATGGTGACAATTCTACGTCGATTAAACTTTGTTTCATCCAAATCGGTTTAGTAGATCTGGCGGAATCGTGGCCGCCAGCTCGAAAAACGTGGTTTCGAGATAAACGCGTTCAAAGTTCAAAGCAACATAAAAACTACTCATTTTAGCAAAGACATGACCCCACAAAAATGGCCATATCTTCTAAAGTATTTCGAATTTCAAAAAACCCTTTTAGGGTTATATTCTTAAATGTCCAAGCTATAAAAAAATGCAAAAAAAAAGTCGAAAAAAATTTTTTGCTGAAAGAGAATAGGGCCTTAATAAGATATACATTAGTTTATGATATACAGATATACATTAGTTTATATTGTACATTAATTTATGAAATAAACATTGTTATATGTATATGCATACATTTACATCTACTTTTATTTGGGCAATTGTTTATAGCACTTTTGGGCAATTTATAATAATTTATATAGACCCAATATATTTAAACGATTATCTATTTCACGAATTGGGCGAACGTTTGTAGTTTTGGGCGATTGTACATTATGAACAAACGCCCAAATTTTTTGGGTGGTTGTTCATTTTCGGTTTGGATGATTGTAACTTGGGCGATTGTAGTGCCAGCCGTATAAGTCTGTGCGAATAATCACCCAAGCGCAAAATGAACGATCACACAAAAAATTTTGGCGATTGCAACTTGGGCGAATATTCGCAAAGACTAAAATAGCTGTGCGAATAATCGCCCAAGTTACAATCGCCCCAAACAGCGGTTAAAATTTTTGAACGATTGTTAATTTTGCGTTTGGGCGATTGTTCGTTTCGTTTTCTTTTTTGGGAGATTGTTCATAATAAACAAACGCCCAAATTTCAAAGAATGAACAATCGTCCCAAAATATTTTTTCAACGTCTCTGTTGAAACGTGTTTTGCTCTATTTCTTCTAGTTTAGAAGTTACTTCCTACCAAGTAAATTTCTGCCGCTGTAAATTTTAGCTTGCTGCAAAGTTCTTCCCACTTTTGAAAGTTCTTGTTGTTCCGTTCTAAAAGATTTAGTCCTATAAATGACACAACTTCGACTACTATTAATTGTGAAAAAACGTTCTAAATTAAATTGGTCTCTTTGATCAATGTCAATAGCAGCTTTAATTTTTCTTTTGTGGCATGTGTTTTCTATATTGTTTTCATGAACAGAATTGGCTTTTGACATTGCTTTCAACATGTTGCTTTTCGTCTCGGAGAAAACTTTTACTTTTAATTTTTACCACCGTAGTTTTTTGTCAATTTAATTTTAAAAAATTTGTATTATTTTAACACTAAATATATTCACATATCTCAAAATTGTAGACACTTTTAGTAGAACAACTTACCTAAGAATGATTAAATAACGACATGAAAATCGAAGTTTTGACTTTCAATGTAAATATATCCGCTGTTTGAAAAAAAATTTGATTAATTTTTTTTTCAAAAATAAAAAAAAAACAATTGACAAAATTGGTCAGTGTATATATTTTTTATCTTTTTTTTCAAAAAAGGTCCACATATGGAATTTTTTTTTAATTTTCATTTTCATATTTTAATATAACCATCCCATTTCCGGTTGGGCAAGGTGCTTTTGCGAAAAAAGTTTTTTTTTTAATCACCCTAATAACATACATGTATAATTCGCCCTCTTCCACTCTAGCTGTGGCGCTGTTCGAACCTTGTTTGGCAGAGATTATTTAGAAACGGCCTCTGCTTTACCCTTGTTCGGCCGCAGTTTTGCCTTAATTAAAAAAATTATTCTTGCTCTGATACACTGAACAAGCATACTAAACAAAAATGGGGTTAGTAGGTATGGTAAAAGAGTGGTATTCTAGGTGTGGTATGTTGAGCTGATAGCCATGGTAGCTAATGCTCATTTCTTTATATTAGCTTTGTAATTTATTATAGGGTTAATAAATATTAATAATAATAATAATAGGTGTGGTATGATATAGAAGATATACGACCACTAAAAAACCTATTTTAATGCCAGAATTCTGCCTATGAATTACTATACATTACAATAACCTGAGATCGTGAAAGTAATCTGGCAACATGACAATATTAACACTTAATGTCACTATTTATTTAGTAGGAGCTTACAAGCTTTCAAATTTGTAACCCATGCATGACCAGCAAAAATTATTTACGCGTGTAGCTGCAAAAGCTGTAGCTGCGGCCAAACTCATTGTTATGCCAGAATAATAACAGCAACAACAAAAACATACCAACAACGGAAGTTGCATTGATTTACTATGCAATATACGTACCATGCATTGCAAGTTGCAGCAATATATGTACATACATGCGGTTTATTTGCTGCTAGTAGATGTTGCTGCTGTTAAATAAAATAAGTCCTTGCAGCACGACGCAACAGCAAATATTCAACATATTATAATGAATACCAACGCACTTGGCACCAGTGAGTAGTGACATCAGCCACCATGCATCAGCTGGATGATGCAAGCAATGGATGGTGGGTTCTCAGTTGTTGCTGCTGTGCAGTCGAGTTGTCACCGCATCTTGACGTTGCAATTCGCTCTTCTTCTCTTTCACATTCTAATGCAATTCATTGCATTTGGTTTTGTTTGCATTTTTCCAAAGGTTTTGTTTATTTTTTGCTTATAACTTACTAAGTATAAATTTTATTTTGTTTATTTTTTTTTATATACTTATGTAAGAGATGTTTGCTGTTGTTTCTTTCACAGAGCTGCCCATGGAAATTGCAGTATTTTAGCATTATTCATGATTAAACAAAGAATTTTTGCTTAAAGAAAAAAAAAAGTAGAAACTAGTTGATATAAAGGGACATTTTGAAATGTTTGTAAATTGCTTGTGGTGATGGAGGGATGAACGGACGTTAAGTTAAAATGTATCTTAGAATACTTTTTATTTTTGAGGAATGCAAATGTTACTTAATGCTTTTGTTAGCAAATGATTTTGTTCTAAGTTAGTTTTTATGTGCATTGCAGAAAAGATATTTCAGAAGTCAAGTTTAAATCAACTTTAAGCTTAAAAATCATCATGGCGATTAAATAAATTGGTTTTTAGTTTCTTCTGATTAACGTGTCTGCAGTTAAGGCTTGGAGAAAGTGTTATGGCTAAAAATAATTTACTAAGAGGACGAGCAGATAAAAGCCACCAATCTAAAAGGATCTGATAAGATTTTTAAATAAATATGTATATAAAAAAAATTTCCTGTTTCGTATGTAGTCAGTTTATACTGCACAGTTATTGTATAAGTCATCTCCAACACATTATTAATAGCTGTTTTTTCAGGGAAATGATTACAATTTTGATAATAGCATCTGATTATGCATTTAATTGAATGAGATTATATTATTTTTTTAGAGTTTTTTCTGATTATATTCGTAATAAGGCTTCTTCTCTGTATCCCTCATTTAGAGCCCGGAAAGAATAAAAAATCGTTGCGACCGGCGATTCTCTCTGGTGACCAGACACAGAGAACCCGTCCACAATGAACGCGATTGCAACCAGTAGTGCCAACTACACGGAAATTACGGATTTCTATGGATATTTAAGCCTTGCACAGATAAACGGAGAACATCGGCAAAATAAGGTAAATCTACAGATTTTTAACAATTCCACAAAGAATTTTCCTAGATTTAGCTTTTTTCACCAAAATCTATATCAAATTCAATTTGAATCTTTAAAAATATGTAATTATCAGTCAAAACTATGTTTACTTAATTTGTTAAAATTTACGCTTGTCCAAACTTGCAAATAATAAAAATGTGCAGCCCTGAAAGTTGCACACGTTAGCAATGATTAAATTATCATTCGTTTTGTCAAGTAGAAAAAGAAAAAATGCCATTTTTCTTTCTTAACTTGAAATGAAAATTTTTTTTTGTAATTTATACAAAGTTCGCAAAATTAAATTAACGTTGAACTTTTAGTGGTTGGCAGCTATGTTTTTGTTGTTGTGTAAGTGCAACAGAAACAAAAAAGAAACGTGAGAACATAGCAAAAACTATGAAGCTGGCTTTGAACATACCCAATTGTTAGCAAAAATATGGCAGCGCTAATTGTACTTAGTGAGGAAATCGTCGGTCGTAAGAGAAAAAATAGAATAGATTCTATTCAATTTTATTCTAGCGATAAATCGCCGCGACTCTTGCTCAACGATTTAATTTTGGACGGCTTCGTTAATGCCCTGAACACATTCACGACTACACGATATTACGATTCAACATGAAGAAAGAGTCAACAATCTGGAAAAATTACACAATTGTGTCATTCACGCATACACAAACCTTTATATTTGCGCTGTTGTCGCTCGTCAAATTAGAAATAATTCTATACCGACGACAGCAATATTGTCATGTCACTGTTACATTTTCAACAAATTCACCTCCATAATAATAGCATGTAAAAATAATTTGACAGTCACAACGTCGTTGCCGTCGTGAATATGTTCAGTGCACAACTTGCATGTGTTCTGTTGTGTGTTCTATATCGCCGGTCGTTACGACTTTTTGAATCAAAGCGGATGTCGGGTGGCGGGCCTCTCTCGGCGAAATCCGCTGAGAACACGTCCAGAATTGGAGCGGTGGCGGTTGTCGGATCACGGTTGCATTAAATTTTGGGAATGATACAAATTATTTTATATTTTGCTTTGAATTCCCATCAATACAACACAGGCACAAAAAAAGAATGTCAGATCATAGTAAAATCTAAGAAAATAACACTGAACGTGCCCAATCTTGAGCAAATATATGGCAACATTTAAGTCACTCAGAGAGCGATCCGCCAGCCGTCAAAGAACAATAAGAATAGATTCTATTCTGGCGTTTTCCCGTTGCGCATTTCTACGGAGGTTTTCTACGGAGCCGTCTTTTTTGGGCGGCTGCATCAATGCACGGACTTGAAAAAAACATTTTAGTGGGATATTGGACTCAAAAAGTGTAGTAGATTGAAATAAAATGTGGCAGATTTGATATTTCATAAACGAACTATATACTTATGATACATTTTTTCATAAATTTCGCAAATTTTATTAACAGTTTTTCAATTCAGATATATCTGAATAAATAGCTCTTCATGAGTATAATAATTATAACATCCTGCATATTACCGCAGTTTACCTAAAATTTGTTATTTTTTTCGTGCATTCGGGAGTTACTAAAAAAGAAAGTTCTTTGTGATGCTAATGCTAAATACACACTGAGAGCGAAATGCGCACTTAGAGCGTTTACTCTATATATTTGTCCCTGTTACTCCTACAACGAGTAAAAGGCCGTTCGTAAATGTGGATTTCGTGAATGTGCATTTAGCTCTCAGTGTGAATGTAGCATAAGAGCCCGAACAGAATCAAAAGTCGTTACTTCCGGCGATCCTCTCTGGTCGCCAGACACACAGAACTCGTCCAGAATGAAAGCCATTGCTACAGACGATGCAGGGTTGCTTTTATATAGCATAGTTTTGCTAGCAGTCATGTTTTCGTTGTTGTGTAAGTGAAACAGAAACAAAAAAGAAACGTGAGAACATAGCAAAAACTATGAAATTGTCTTTGAACATACCCAATTGTTTGCAAAATATGGCACCACTAATTGTACTCTGAGAGGAAATCGCCGGTCGTTAGAGAAAAAAAATAGAATAGATTCTATTCAACTTTACTCTAGCGATAAGTCGCTACGAATCTTGCTCAGCGATTTCATTTTGGACGGCTTCGTTAACTTGCATGTGTTCTATTGTGTGTTCGACATCACAAGTCGTTACGACTTCTGGTTCTGTTTGGGCTCTAACACTCGAACTTAAAATATTTCTGCGAAAGGGTCGATCAGACCTCGAAAGTCTAAAGGAACAAAAAATTGCAAATAAAATAAGTTTACAACAAATGCCAACATCATCTCAAATATCTTATTTTTAAAGTAACAGTTAATAATTTTATTTTTTCGGACGGTACGTGTTGGACGTCACACATTTTTCCATTTTAGTTAAATTGGGTAGTTAACTAATTAAGTAGTTAAGTAATTGTGTAATTTAGTAATTAAAAACAAAATTAATTGTTTTTCTTTAATTGCCCCAACCATTTTTTCATTATCTTTAGCCAATGCCTTCCGTTTTTACTAAAAAAAGTTTACTTTAAAAAACTACACTTGTGAAACAGTGCATTTAATTTTGTTAAATTTTGTTGGTATAAGCTTATTATATAAAACTTTTATTTTGTTTAAATATTTATCTTCACACCTTTGGTTGATTATTTAAATGCTAGAAACTGAATCTACTTTCATAAAATAATACATAGTAAAACTCCTTATTATCTATATGAAAAACTGCAGTTCAGTTTGTCTAGATGATGCAAGATACTTATAATTCCAAGACATGGCTCTCTAACTTCTTCCAATCTTTTTTACTTTAGTGCCATAAGACTGTGGAATGCGTTACCACGTAACTTAAGAGAAATCGAACGGGCGGAAAATTTAGGCAATCTATTTTAACTCACTTCTCAACATCTTAACTTTTTCAACTTCATTTATTTTTCTATCCTTTCTCTTATTTCTTTACATATTCTTAATGATACAATATTTTTTGATACAATATTTTTTATTTTGTTTTTATTATTATTAATCTCTTAATCATTATCTAATGTAATTCATTAACTTGTTTTTAGTCACTATTATTAATTTTGTTGTTACATCTAAACAATTTGTTTATTATCTTAACTTATTTATAGGTATTTTTACTTGTTGTACTGTAAAAGAACTTAGCTCTTATTTGTACTAATGTCTTATGAATAAATACAAATACAAATACAATTTTGTTAATACACTATGTCGTTAGAGCAGCTTTACAAGAATATTTCATCTTAATGTCCTAAAATGTTAAATAAATAAATAAAATAAAGTGCAGGCGATTTAATCATCATGGTATATGCATTTATGTATAAATTGATTAAATTAATAAAATTATTATATTTCTCTTAGACAATGGGTGGTGTGAATACTCCACTCCTACCTATTGACATTTGAGAGGTTTCTCAACTTAGGTGTGAATAAAGTTCAAATTTGAAATCTCTCTTTGAGTGAGTACTCAAGAAAAGTTGAGGGTGGTGAATACTTGCCTCCACGTGCTATTCCTTGTAAGAAAGTTATATTTTTTCACAAATATGTATTCAGAAATGTTTAGTGCAAGAACGGATGAGGAATTTCTCGAAAACAATGTAGAAAAAAAAGAAAATATTATTTTGTTAGTGATGACTAATTTGTTAGTTTGTAGGCGAAGCATCCTTTTGTATTTGAGAAAAGCCAGACGCCTCAAATGAAGCAGAAAAAGAAAGAAGCTTAACTTCAATTGGAAGAACAAATAGCAAAAACAGTGGAGTTGTATTAACTCCTCTTTTGCTTCTCTCATTTTTTTAAGTGAATTTAATCCATTCTCTTCTGTAAATAAATGTAATGATGTGTTAATTATATGTATTTTATAGAGAACAATTTCATCAAAAAATTTTATGATGGTGGAAATAGTGGTAGATTTGAAGACTTCGGTGGTAAAAGTGGCATAGAATCCGACAACCGACATCCGCTTTGGTTCTGTGCGGGCTCTCAAGCACAAAATTTAAAATAAAATCACATGTATTTATTTTGTAAATATCTTGTATTTAATTTTGTGTTTTTTTTTCACAATTTCAACGATCATATTTTTTTACGAATACAAATTTTTTATGATTGAATAAAAAAAACCTCAAGCTTTTTTCCGCTTTTTGTCTTAGAATTATTTTCTTCAATTTGTGGCTGCTAAAACAAAGGGTTCGAACTGACTACAAATGTCTTCATTTGTCATTCAAAGAAAAATGTTTTTGTTTCATATTGTATAAATCATTCATAAAAAAATTCTTACTTTGAAGAAATATGTTGTTAGTTTTATTTTGAACACAAAATTAAAAACACAATTTAATAACATATTTCGTCAATTAAAAACATGTTTTTTCTGTATAGAAATTTTCTTGATCAAATATTACCTCTCTTGAGACCTCAGACTTCTTCAAATTTCAGAGAGTAAGAAATGCTATGTTAAGCTCTAAGAGAACATAAAATTTAACCGTTCGAAGTCCGCATAAAACATTTACCTGCAACTCTCGATCAATTAAAGGCCTTTAGATATAATAATATATGTTTTTGGGTTCCATCCACTGACCAAAAAATCAGTGAAGAAATTGCTGCGAATCCACAGAATAAGTTTTAGTCAAAGGATAAAAAGATCGAATATTCTTCGGGGTCATCTTCATTCGGCAGAAGAAATTAATTTCAACGAGCTGAGATTGTTTTAGGTATAAATATACTTTTTTATTGCGTATCATTGTTTGCTTTATTGATGCTCATAAGTTTTCAGGTCTAAAACTAAGTGCATGTGCTAATATTGTTGATCCTTTTACTGAAAATCAAATATTTCTCAAACCAGTTGATAATATTATTTTGAATAAAACAAATTTTTGTCTCGTCCGAAAGTAAAGACATCAATGGGAAAATATTAATTTTGTATTTTACATGCATATTATGTATGGTTTTTGACTGCTGCGTATATCGGCCATATGGTGAATGTGTTACAGAACTTTGGAATGACAAATCTGGTCGGCCAATATATAGAGATAAAATATCATTGAAGATGTTCAAGAAAATATGTGCTTGCATTAAATAATGAAGAATGTTTAATTTCAACGGTTCTTGATAAATTTGCACCTTTTAGAAATGTGTTCGATCGATGAAATAATAACTTGAAAAAAGCAAAAATGTAACAGTCGATTAACAGTTGATTGAATTTCGTGTGCGATGTCCGTTTCGGCAGTACATTTCATCGAAACCAGCCAAATATGGAATCAAAATGTGGGTTTTGTGTGACTCCTCCAACTACTATGAAAACAACACACAAGCCCATGGCAGAATAACCAGGTAGGGTAAAGAGATTCACCACACCGACAGCTAATGTCAAAATTAATTTTAGCGATGCCACTTTTCAGTATTGTTGATTATTATGAGGCAAATGCTTTGAGGGGAATTCGTATTAGTGTAAATGGGATAAAGTAAGAAAAAATATATATTTAATGAAACAAATAAGTTTTTTTGTGATTTTGAAGTTTTATTTTCGCTAAATTATTATTGCCTATTATCTTTTGTTTATTTTTTTGAATTCTTAATTTCAATATAAATATTAATTAAAAAAAAACGAAAAACACAAAAGCGCGACTGTTTGAAGCAATGAAATTATAGCGAACGGCCCAATCTACCTCATTACATTAACAAATTCTAAGACGCTGCTTAAAATTTTGCTTAAAATTTAAAACTTGTACTTCCCCGTTTTCCAGTTTAGTATAAAGAAAAATATTTAACAGATTCCGCTCTCAGTGCACATAAATGTGTAGCCTACATCACATGTGAAAATACATGCACACAAAAAAACACATACACAACAAACGAAACTAAGCAAACGAAACTAATTGGCTTATTGGAAAAAAAACGAAATACAAAGAAACAGTCAAACTGCTGTAAAAACACATAAAGCAACACCTGTCAATGGAACTTTAAAAACCACGTTCATCAAACATATCATTGGGCTACTTAAAACTACCAGACTTTTGGTTTGTAGAGCTTTCATGTAAAACACCAACATTAGTATATAAAAACAGGTTGGTAAAGTGTGGTATTAATACTACTAGGTATTTTAGCCACACTGAAAACGACGCAACTGTGAATACCCTTAATGATTCAATCATGGATTTTGCTTTGAAAATACGGCAGCACTGTATTTTGTGATTCTGACATGATTTTGACATTAGCTGTCGGTGTGGGGAATCTCTTTACCCTACCTGGTTATTCTGCCATGCACAAGCCTATGTTAGCTGCAATCGAAACATCGTTCCTGAGTAAAGGAAAACGCATCGTTTTGGATTTGACGCAAGAATTCTCCAATAGAAATTCGTCGGCTTTTTATAGAGCAGTTTGAAATTGTTTTTGTTGATCCATACATTGCAGAACTATCATCGAGACCAAAAATAAGTGATGCCTCTGCTATACTATGCGATGAAAAGCGAGCACTTCGGGATCTGACACCAACCAAGAAAAGAGGCCGTTGCTATATTTGCGACTTACAAAAACAACAAAAATATTATTCATAACCTTGTGCAAAGTGTACGACCTATGTTTGTGCTGAAAAACACTTTGATATTGGTTCAAAATGTGTTAAAAAATAAATGAAGCCAAGACATATATTTTATTTCTGCAATTTTTTGCTTTTCTTCGAAAACTTACGTTTTACTCAGTATTTTTTTTTATAATTGTTCACATATATTTACATAAACTTGATGTAAAAAGATAAAAAACATTCCAAAAAAGATAAAAACATACAAAACATCCATTGGTTTTCACTTAGCTATATTCTACATAGGTAAAGATTCGTTGTGTATATGGTCGTATACACGAGAACCAATTCGACAAAGTTTTTGGGGGACCGATGAGGGTTAAATGAGTTTAAGTACTTAGCCCCATGCCACACACAGCGGACACAGACAAATTTGTTGTTGTTTTCGCGGGTAAAAGAAAAAACTGGAAATTGAGAGGGCTTCTCACTCATCAAAGCTGAAAACAATTTGGATAACGGTTGCATTTTCTTGATGTTTTACGTTTAATAGTAATAAAACTGCACTGCAGTAGGAAATGTACTATTTCAATTCATCAGTAATGCGATGTTTGTTGTTTAGTATTGAATTGTACGCTGCTAGTGCTATACATGGCTTGAATGGTATTTATTTATAAAAAGAAGAAGAATACTTGACGAACATGCAAAATGCAGCCCGGCTAGCTGCAGCAAATGGATTCAACTGAACAGCTGAATATTATTAGTGATTGTTGTGAATGTAATATTAATGATTTAATATATTGTTTTTTTAGTGATTGTGTATTTTTTATAATTAAAAATATGAACGTAAAATGTGTATATGATGTTATTTATAAAAATGTATACATTTTTTAACTATATTTTCATTTATAAACTATTCCATTGCAAATATGAAAGTAACACGTCATTGTATATAGTATTTTTAGTGCTTGTATGTACAGCTGCAGTTGTATCTTTCACCCTTGTATTTTAGGATAATCGTCAAAAGAGCGGTAGATTTACTGATAGTAAAACTGATCAAGCTAGTCATACATTACAGCCGCGTAGTTAACAAATAAACTGTTTAAATAAACATATATCTTGTAATATCGTTTAAATCGTTAAAATTTACATTATTCTTAGAGATAAGGTTATGGCTATTAATTGAAGTGAAAATATTACTGAAATGCGCATAAATGAATTTCATAGCCAACCGGCTTTGTGACATATTCTTAAAAAAATTTTAAATGCTTTATCATCAGTGCATCTTAGCTCCTTTGATAAATTTATCATCCCTTTCTAATGTCTGCCAATTCTCCATAGCTTAATTCAGCAGGATCTTTTTTCACTTTTTTTCAACTCCATCCAGAGTATCATCAACTCAACAATTGTTTTTATTGGGACCATATCGTTGTCATCTACAATATATATGTAGATACACTTCCTGCATACATATTGGCCAATGTAATTAATTTTAAACCTCGAAAATCAGAATTTAACCCATCAATTTTAAATGCAAATAAAACCACTTATAAACAACCTATAGAGGGTAGCCGTTTTATTGAATCGATTGCATAAAGGAGCATTACCTGCATGAAATGGTAGCAAAAACGTAGTAAATTTAGCTTCCGCCATTATCGAACAGAAAACTACGTGTAGCATGCCGTGGACAAAACAATGAGAGAGAGGAAAAAAAATGGCGAAAATTCCAATGCTTGATGGACAAGCAGACACCGTGTGACATGCCCCTTAGAGGTGACTTTTGACAAGCAACTTATTTTGAACACTTAAATTCCATTACAGGCAGGATAACGTACAGCAGCAACTAGCTGGCAAAGCTGCAAAGAATGGCGTGCATTTCTATCACTCGGACAATGAGAACGTACCCAACTGAAGCTCTGGGTGTAATAACTGGGCTACCCCCCTCTACGAATGGAAGAAATAGGTGATTATGAGTCAGAGAATTTTAGGGACACGTGAAGATACTTAACCCGTCGTCAATGAACATATTTTTGTCACACCGCCAATGAACTCTGTGTGTCACACCCGAGAAAAAATTAATTTATATCTATACTATTATATAAAAGGAGACTCACGAATTTGATCCAGAATAAGCTCGGTAACCGCTGAACCGATTTTGATAATTCTTTTTTTTTCGATTCCTATGATAATATAGATTGTTATAGCTTACCACGGTTTTCGAAAAATGTATTCTTTAATTATTGCAAAATCACGCATTTTATTTGTTGCCTTCATTCAACCAGCAGCGCAATATAACAGCAAACAAAGCTTTTCTCTCTTTGTCGAGAGAGCTTCTCTCAATATAACACGACAGCCATGTTGTGTAGTTCAGCTGAATTCACTGATAACCTTCAGCATATTTTTGTGTGATTTAAAATAATGTTAATCAAGTTAAGAGCGTGCAGAAATTTTTCTCTCTGAGCGAAAACTTCATATGAAAAAAAATTTCCAAACATGCTGAAGGTGATCAGTGAATCCAGCTTTACTCTCAGGGAGATTCTTGCTTTCATACAGTGTTAATTAATTCTCTTTGTTAATGTCTTGAGGAAGCTGCCAGAATTTAGTTATCAGCATTAATTATGTTTTGCAGCCTTGCCAGCCAGCTTTTCCCCACTTGATATTGTGTTAGTCTATCTATACGAATATATAAAAGCGTTGTGACACTGCACGGATGTTTGACAATCACGCAAGAACAGATTAACACGATATAGGTATCAAACGATTTGTTATTCCAACTTTATCGTAAAACGCTATGTTAGATTTGCCACGTCTACTTTCCATGCCTTTTTTTTTGCAAAAAATGATATATATCTGACGATTTTGGTCGTATGAGACTAGAATTTGGTAATCTACGTTGTATGGCTATTTTCACTAACTTTACTAAAAATGGGCATAACCCTCTTTAACTAAGTCCACTTTTCGGGGGATAAGCTTGGAGTAAAGCAAAGCGCACTAGGTTTAGGCTCAATTGAGCTGAGATTCTGGCATTCTATTGTTTCGAGAATGAGATGGTGTCAGTAAAAAAATCTTGCCACACCCAAATTACCGCCCAGAATTAATCAAAAATATTATACTTCGAACGGTTTTGGTGTTATCAGACTAAAATTTGTTAATTTAATTCATACGGCTACTTTCGGCAACTGTACTAAAAATGGCGAATATCAATTTTTTTTTCCGAACAGCATGAAAATTCGTATTTAGCAGTAAGGTGGTCTGCGGCAGGACAACGTCTGCCGGGCAATACTATACATCAATAAGAATGCTGTATATAGCAGAAAATTCTGATCGTCATGCATTGATGTTTCAAACGGAAACGTCTAGCATGTGTTTTGTTCGAAGGTCAATTTACACTTTTACAAATTCACAAAACGATCATACAAAAAATTCATTGAATTGGGTCAGGACAAATTATACTATAACTATAACGTTAACTATGAATATATAAATAAGGAAATAGATAAATTCTATTCCCTAAGGATAAGGAAAAACATAGATTTATGTATATAACTTTGGAATAGTTTGAAATATTTGAAATATTTTTCACAGAATTATTTTTGAAGCTATATTTGAAAATGTTTTTCACATGAATTAGTTTTTAAGCTGCAACACATTGCAAAAAATATAACAACATTTTAAGCAAATTAGTTTTCATCAAAAAATCATAGGGGGCGGGGTAGGTGGCCCATGATTTTTAATGATAGAAACTGTTTGTGTCAAAATAGAACAATTTTTGCAGGTAAATTACATTATATGAAAGAATAAGGAAAATGAATATTAAAAAAAAATTAAAATTAAAAAAAAATATGTACAACAAAAGCTACTCTTGGCCTATTGTTAAGTGCAAGTTGGATATTTTAGAGGTTTTTTGAAAACAATATAAAACATTGTATTAGTGAGGTAACAGTTAACCTTTTCTCATTTTCCCAATTTACTTAATTGAACTTTCAAACAAAGAAAATTGGATGAAAATCGATTTGTAAATTTCAATCGTTTTTTTTTTTCTCATTCTGAGGCTTATGAGTTGTACTGAGAAAATCTATACTTTTGAGATATCGCAAGAATTTTAATATCATAACAACAGGTTTTTTAAAACAAACCTTATATCCGTACAAAAAATTTCCGAAAAGAAAAGAAAATTACCGTTAATTTTATTAATCAACGACTGTCCATACAAAAATGCATTGTAATGCATTAAGAAAGTTTATAGTTTTTGAGATATCGCCAAAATTTTGATGTCATTATATCGGTTTTTTTTTTTAAATTTAAGAAGAATTGTTGTTTGGCCGAAGCCCAATAACAACAATTAATAACTGAAGAAGGCCGATTAACTACAACAATTTAAGAAGAATATATTTATTTTCAGAATATATGTAAAATATTACATTTTTGATTACAAATTTTAAAAATTTTTACCCAAATTTTTTTATAACGCTGTTATGCAGGACTTTTTCAAAAGTAAAAAAAAAGAAAGCCAGGTAAATTTATGTCATCATAACAATTACCGTTAAAATAAGTTATTCAAATTAAATAAAGTAATTTCTTAATAATATATACCATTTTTTCATAATCAAACAAAACGAACACAATAATTTTTATATTTTGAATTTGTTTTAATACATCTAAATAATTTCATTTTAAGATCTAAGATTTTTAAATGGTATGTAATATTGTTATCGCAGGCGAAGCAGCAGGTATTTGCTAGTTTAAAAATAAAAACTATACACAAAATAATGTTTTTTATTAAGTCAATAATATATTAATTTGAAAAAGAAAACATTTTCTGTTCTTTATTATTATACCCAACAGTTTGGTTATTATACCCAACAGACAACTGTGGAGGAGTGCTGGCTTAACAGCAGATCCTGGCTCACAGTTATGGATTGCTGATGGGTCAAAATTTGAAAATGGAGTAACAGGAGCTTAGATCTGCAGTCCCAATTTCCAAACAGCTCTTCCAATGGGATACGAGCCGAACATATTCCAGACGGATATGAAATTGAGGTATGTGTCAGGGAATGTCTTCGTAGGAAATCAAAGTGAGCACATACCTACATAACTTCAGATATTCAAGTGGCCTTAAAGTCCATGCAAGCCTACCAGCTTGAATCAAAACTAGTTTGCAATTGTGTTAAGTTACTAAATGAACTGGGAGGACAAATCAATAACATAGAATTGTGGTGGGTACCAGCTCATGAAGGATTCGAGGGCATCGAAAGGTTAGATTGCCTTACCAAAAGAAGAGCATCTTGAAATTCTTATCGGACCCAAACCATTTTGTAGTATGTATAAAGGCTACATTCTTCAAAAGGTTAGGAGCTGGGAAAACAAAAAATTTCAGTGCCACTGGCCAGCGGCAAGCTAAGAATTTTTTAACTCCCAGTAAGGCTAAATGGAAAGATTTACTTAAGCTTACTAAAGCAGACACAAAAATACCAACAAGCTATTTCACAGATTACTGTTCACTCAGATGCCATCATAAAAAGGCTCTAGGATGGGTCTATCTGAATCTGATGTCTGCAGACTATGCGATGAGGAGGAAGTAACTCCTGAGCACATTCTATGTGAATGTACGGCAATTTGCAGTGTTAGACTTCTTCACTTTAGAGAGGAATTTGTGCTTCCATCAAAAATTTGGGACAACAAACCAGAAACAGTGTCAATTAATCAAAGGAACGCTCAATAGTTGCTATGGGTCGCGGTGCACATGGGCACACCACTAACTAATTGAACTAAAACAAAATACTAATCCATTTTTATATCAACAAGAAAGTGTCTGATCCTAAATTTTGTGATAGTCTCTTAAATAAAAGATCAAAGACAAAAATGCCTTTGCCTTACATTTAATAAAATATTTAAGAACTTAAGTATTTTTTTGAATATTTCTTTATATTTTTATAACTTTAAATTCTTTTGCATTAAAAACAGCGTATCTTACTCACAAAATACCCGCTTCTATTTGTATAAAAAAGAAATTATAGCAGGCTAATTTTTCATATCATTGCTTATATGTGGCACTACTGTCAGGCGTTAGATATTTATGTTATTTTTGGAACAACGTAAAATCGCACAATAAATACTTCAGTAGCCTGAAGCCAAAACAGAACTTTTTGAGCAAAAATTCTTTACAGAATGATAAATGAGATTCAGCCCCACAAGAAAAAAAAAATAACGCAGAGAAAAGAACTTCAGGATAGCTACTACTTTACTTGCAATGGCAATGTTTTTGGGAGTGTGTTTTTTTTTAATGTTTTGTATAATGCCACTAAACTGTGAACTATTCTGTTTTTCAGTAGCTTTTGTAGAATTTTTCTTTATTTCAGCTTCAGCGCATTCAGTATTGGTGTGTGTGTTTGTGTGTGAGTGTTAAAGTGTGAGCTTTTGCTATAGCCTGCAGCAAATGCTGCTGCTGCTGCTGCATGGTTTTTCAGTTGTTGTTATGGGTATTTTAGAGTTGTTTTTTCTCTTCTTAATTTTCTACCCCAATAAAATACGTGCTGGCTGCAGCTGATGTTAAAGTTGTGAAGTTGTGAATTAGTGCTTTAATCTTAAATATTAAAAAAAAATCTTTACGTCACGAAAATTTTATTGATTGTTAATAGCAGCTCTTTCAAGATATTGGCTAATTAAATATTTTTATTTGAACAATTATTTGGCAGCTGTCGAACGACACTTATGTATTTAAGTAGTGCATTTTACTGTCGCCTGCAGCATGCTCGACAAGAGTGCAGTCAGGAAACGGAAATGAGTCAGAATAATGGGAAGAAGAATGAACACGGAGACGGTTTGATGGCTAATTTCATTTTAATCGAGGGTATAACGTCCTTTACATATCAAGTTTCAACAAAATTGTTCGTATAAAGTAGAGGCATCGATAATCGACCGATTACCTAAATTCGACCACTTTCTTGTTTAATAAATACATATGCAGAAAAAAACCATTTAAAAGAACTTTTCCAAAAGTAATACTTGTAGCTGCAAATGAGTTTTGCAAGTTTTTTTCAAAATACATAGTTTAGCTCACTGGCGGTTATCGCTACAGCCAACATTTTTGGGATGTGTCATAGATGTAAATAGAGCAAGGTTAATTTTTAGTCAGTGACATATTGCCAGTAGCCTATTTTTTCCTATAGAAATTGAGGCAGCCTATAATTTATTATATCAATTAATTAGTTATCATATTTACAAGCAGAATATTCTATAAATATAATAACTAATTTTCTTACTTTCTATAATGATTTCAATTTATTATCAAGTTTTATTCTTACAAAGAGTTTACGGATCGGAATGAGGGGAATCAGCGGTCGATATACTTTTCAGCTCTAGTTTGTAGACAAAATTAAGGTCCTAGTCTGACGATGGCTACCTTAAAAAAAATTGTAAAATAAGTATATTTTTAATATAACTAACGAACAAGAATCAATTGTAGTTATTAAGAATTGTTCCTAGTTATGGTAAACACTGAAAAAATTATAAGAAACTAGTACGTTCACTCAGAACATATAGATTAATGTAGCCTTTTTTTAAGCGGTCGATATTTGGTGCCATTACGTTATGTATCTTGAATTTAAGTCATTACCCGCTCTTGGCCTGAATGTTTTTTTCAAAGATAAAAGCTTTCATCTCAAAATTTTAATTCGACTCAACGCTTGACACTACGTTAGTGCTAGTTTAAATAACCTACAATCGTCCCACATTCCTACGCGCCTCATTTCCTTGATAACCCATTCCACAAACATTATCACTCCAACATGTCTGCAAATCAGTTTTCTGTTTCGACATTTCGTGTCTGTGGTTCATGTCGTTTGGTTTTTGCAAGAGAAGAAATCCTAAGCACCCTCCAAAAAACACCATCACTAAAGGAAGGACATAATTTTCAGCGCAAGTTTCTTAATTTAAGTTTTAAATTAGTTTCAACTCCTTGAAAGAAACGCGCGTTTCTTCGCCTGCAACTGATTCGTTGCTATTGCAAAAGAATAAAAACTCCAAAACGAAAGCTATGGCAGGCTTCACCCGCCCATGAAGCTGCGGCGAGTTCATTTTAATGATGACTCATTATGCTCCAGAGATGCTTAGCACGAGCGTGCGTAAGTTTTTATTAGCATACGCGAAAGATTAAAAATAGACAAACACCGAAAGACAAAATACAAAATACACAGAACTCCCAAAAACTTATATTAAAATATGCAAAAAGTTTTGATTTTTTCTTTATATCTATCTTTTCTTTTCTTTTTCGTTCTTTTCCTATTACGGTATAATTTTTATTGCCTACCTCAGGATGAAGTCGATAGATACCATGTTGCTTAAATGTTTGCTGAGTGTATGTTTGCGAAAATCTTCCATTATGTTTTTGCATCTTTAATAAAATAAATACGAATGCTTCAACGGCAAACTAAAGCACTTCATAATCGTTAAGCCGCCGGCAACAAATGCTTCATAGATACTTAGGTACACTTTGGCGTATTTCATAGAAACTCGTACGTAGTCGTTTTCAAAGTATTCAAAGTATTCAGCAATGAAGGCAGGCGGTAGGCGACTCGGTCTCAGCTCGAATTCGACATTTGCATAAAGTGCCAGTTTGACTCTTTTATGGTTGCATACATACATGCCTTAAATGCTGTTATTACCAAGACCATATGGTACATAAGTACCGACGTTAATATTATGCTTTGCATCATTCACATTATCCCTAGGGCTTAACCAGTCCACAAATATTGTTTCGTGCTAAGAAAAAGATGAAAAGAAAAACAAAACGAACGAAAAAAATTACTGTTGTTGGTGGTAGATATAGTTTGTTGGGTATAAATTTGCTTCAGAGTGTGTAAAACAGCTGGTAATATGTTCAGAACTAATGACAAACAGGCTGTTGCGAATATTTGGTGACTAAAACTTTTTGATTTATTGCACTCTGCTAGCACCGAATATGGAATTTTGTACCACAAACTTTGTTTTTATCGATTATTGGAGCAACAATGTGGATGTGAATGGTAAAGAAACCATCAACACCAATAATAATAAAGTATGCGCAAGATACTTGTAGAATGAATTTTCAATGGAAAACATTATTTATGTTCTAAAACCAATTTTTTAAAAAACCGTGTTAATAATTTCATGTCTTAACTTAAATGGTATTTCGTTTTTACACATTCCATTACTTAACTTTTCTCATTATATCGTAAGAAACAAAAGCATTGCACCCAACCCAAGTGAATCGTGATATATAAGATCTATAGGGTTTATTATACAAAATACGGTTAAAAAAACTCTTAATAACGTGTTGCACCTCAAATTAAAGCTGTTTATTTTACCTTTAAAATGGGCTATTAAACATCAAGCTTATCTACAAAAATTATAAAAAAAACAACATATTTAAGCTCCCCCTAGTGGCAAACAATTTTTTTTTAATTCTAAAATCCGATTCGAAATCAGCGACTCCTTAATATTGTCAGCACATATACAAAAAGTATGAGTTTAAGGATCCACCCAGTCCAAAAAATTTTTTCAAACTCTAACATAAGATTCGAAATCATACAAATACTATTAATATTATTTATAATAATAATAATAATAATAATAATAATAATAATAATAATAATAATAATAATAATAATAATAATAATAATAATAATAATAATAATAATAATAATAATAATAATAATAATAATAATAATAATAATAATAATAATAATAATAATAATAATAATAATAATAATAATAATAATAATAATAATAATAATAATAATAATAATAATAATAATAATAATAATAATAATAATAATAATAATAATAATAATAATAATAATAATAATAATAATAATAATAATAATAATAATAATAATAATAATAATAATAATAATAATAATAATAATAATAATAATAATAATAATAATAATAATAATAATAATAATAATAATAATAATGATAATAATAATAATAATAATAATAATAATAATAATAATAATAATAATAATAATAATAATAATAATAATAATACTAATAATAATAATAATAATAATAATAATAATAATAATAATAATAATAATAATAATAATAATAATAATAATAATAATAATAATAATAATAATAATAATAATAATAATAATAATAATAATAATAATAATAATAATAATAATAATAATAATAATAATAATAATAATAATAATAATAATAATAATAATAATAATAATAATAATAATAATAATAATAATAATAATAATAATAATAATAATAATAATAATAATAATAATAATAATAATAATAATAATAATAATAATAATAATAATAATAATAATAATAATAATAATAATAATAATAATAATAATAATAATAATGATAATAATAATAATAATAATAATAATAATAATAATAATAATAATAATAATAATAATAATAATAATAATAATAATAATAATAATAATAATAATAATAATAATAATAATAATAATAATAATAATAATAATAATAATAATAATAATAATAATAATAATAATAATAATAATAATAATAATAATAATAATAATAATAATAATAATAATAATAATAATAATAATAATAATAATAATAATAATAATAATAATAATAATAATAATAATAATAATAATAATAATAATAATAATAATAATAATAATAATAATAATAATAATAATAATAATAATAATAATAATAATAATAATAATAATAATAATAATAATAATAATAATAATAATAATAATAATAATAATAATAATAATAATAATAATAATAATAATAATAATAATAATAATAATAATAATAATAATAATAATAATAATAATAATAATAATAATAATAATAATAATAATAATAATAATAATAATAATAATAATAATAATAATAATAATAATAATAATAATAATAATAATAATAATAATAATAATAATAATAATAATAATAATAATAATAATAATAATAATAATAATAATAATAATAATAATAATAATAATAATAATAATAATAATAATAATAATAATAATAATAATAATAATAATAATAATAATAATAATAATAATAATAATAATAATAATAATAATAATAATAATAATAATAATAATAATAATAATAATAATAATAATAATAATAATAATAATAATAATAATAATAATAATGATAATAATAATAATAATAATAATAATAATGATAATAATAATAATAATAATAATAATAATAATAATAATAATAATAATAATAATAATAATAATAATAATAATAATAATAATAATAATAATAATAATAATAATAATAATAATAATAATAATAATAATAATAATAATAATAATAATAATAATAACAATAATAATAATAATAACAATAATAATAATAATAATAATAATAATAATAATAATAATAATAATAATAATAATAATAATAATAATAATGATAATAATAATAATAATAATAATAATAATAAAAGAATTAATTCCTATAAATGTGAAGTCATATATAAGTTTAAGACAGTGAGTTTATAACAGCTTAATCACACAAAGATTACTGAAGAGGAAAAGGTATGGATTTCCGAAACAAACTTTTTCTAGTCAGCTAAGTGATTGAATCTATACAGAGTTGTTTTGTTGCCTTCTTAAAAACTAACTTGATCCAAAGCTCGCAATTTAATTCGTGTAATAATTTAATAGGTAATAAAACTAATTAACTAATAATAATAATAATTTGCGAATTCATTCAAACATCTTGCTTATATGATTGTTCATAGATTTTTAATCTATATATATAAAATAGGATGTGTGTATGTATGTAACGTATGGACTCCAAAACGGCTGGGCCGATTTTGATGAAATTTTCAGGTAATGTTCATCTTGGTACGGTGGGTTAACTTAGGCTATATTTGGACCCGATAGGTGGCGCTGGGGTGGACTTATATCGAAAATTTGAATTTATGGACCAATTTAACTGAAATTCAGAATGTATGTTTGTTTGATCATAAGAAAATAATTTGTTTACAAATGGACCCGATAGGTGGCGCTGGGGTGGACTTATATCGAAAATTTGAATTTATGGACCAATTTAACTGAAATTCAGAATGTATGTTTGTTTGATCATAAGAAAATAATTTGTGTATAAATGGACACGGTAGGTGGCGCTGGGGTGGACTTATTTCGAAAATTCGATGGCGTGAAAAATATATAAATACTTTTAATTTTATTTTATAACGAGGGGAGTAGCGAAGCACACCGGGTTCAGCTAGTATTTAATATAAATGCACATCTTGTTGAAATTCAAATTTATATTCGAGATTATTGGGAAACAATTTTCATTGCTCCATGGATTTTTATAAATAACATTGTATTAAAAATATTGAAAGTTTGGGTAAAATGTATATATATATTTAGATCCTTTTTTAGTATATTTTCATAACTGTCTGATCTGAATTGTTTATTTTAATACTTATTAATACTTACTAAGTATTTAATACTTTTGGACCCTATGTATTGTAGAGGTTACGGGTAATTGTAGAGGTTACGGGTCTGATTTCCAATAATTTCTACATATTTTCTCTCTACAAAAAAGTCACTTTACTTTAAGGCTAATCTTTGCTACAACGGCAACAGCGTTAGCAGCATCTCCATTTAACCCAGTTTAAAGTAATCGCCAGTAAATTTTCTGTTTTGCTTAAACTCCTTTTTGTAGCCTCTGCTTTTCAGTAGGTTTTCCTATTTTGTTCTTTTTGACTTTCTTTGTAGGGCGTAAAATGACGCTCGTTGCTACATTGTTATGAGTTCTTTTGTGCATTGTGTTCATATCTTGGACTGAGGAGATTATTTGATGTGTCCTGTTTGTGTGTGAGTGAGTGTATTTGTGTTGGTACACGATGTGCCTGCATATTTGTGCTTGTGCATCATTTGCATTTTTCTGTTCTCAGCTATTGTTGACTTTGACTTTGCAGCAGCATTGTGCGAAATGTTTATTCCGATAAAAGCTTTCAATTGCTATACCAGAAGAATTGAATTAAGTGCGAGATGCTTTCAAATTATCAAAAGTCAATTGGGGTAGGATCAAATCATTTTGAGCAGTTCAAACAATGAAAATATGTAGTTGCCAGATAGTATGTACAATATACTTTTTATATTAAGGAGCATTATTCTAACATGTTTCCCTATGAAATTTTTCTATATGAACTTATTTTAAAGCAATTGTAACACTATTTTTTGAAAATTATAGTTTTTTCTGGTTGGAAGTAGTCAATTTGTTTTCAAGTATTGCCTGGTAAAATTTGTTAAAAAAAACAACTTGATTTTAAGTCTATCTGACAAATTTTAAGCTCATTTTAAGCGTTTTTTTGTCTTTTGCTTGCCTTCATGTCCTTTACACACATTCGACACTCAATTTAATGATTCAATATTTATCATAGCTACACTGATTTCCAAATTTATTTTTACTTGATTGGATTCACACAATTACGACCGTTTTTCCGTTTTTTATTTTTTTATTTTAATAATAAACGTGCAATGCACCAGTTTTTTTTTTTTTACTTATTTTATAAGGTCCCATACTCAGTATAGTAAAAAAAAAAATAAATGAAAAACATCATGCAATTATAACAATCGCATGCCAGGCGTTATTCCCAAACTATTCAACTTCGGCTCAATCAGCAGACAAGTTAAATAAATACAGAGGCGCTCATGTCAATATGTGTGCGTCTACATTTGTTTATTTTGTCTGTTTGTTTGGATTTTTCAACGGAATTTATTTTAAGCCCAAAAGCAAATATGTACAACAAAAGTCATGCAAAACAAACAACAATAAAAAATAAACTTTTATTTATTTGTTGGCTTAAAGCGATAAACTTCGCGGTGCAAAACTGTCAAAATAAAAGTGCTGAAACATGAATTTAAAAATTATACATATATAAGTTTTTTTTTTTAATTATTAAAAAAGTTCAACAAAAAATTTGTTACAATTTATACATTCCCCTGAGTTTCTTACATTGTCGGAACTATATGTTACTAAAACTTACTAAATTAAGCCCTTAAATTTTACTTTATGTATATGCTTATGTTTTAAATTTAATACAGCCGCGTCTAATGAATAAGTGAGGTGATTATTATGAATTTAAATTTTTAATGTGAACTCCCGAGTAAAAATAATAGTGGGCGAATAGCGGTCGAACATGGGCCGTATTGCCGTACAAGGGTCGAACATGGCCTAAAAATAATCCAAAAGGCCTAGCGACTGAAAGTTGGGTCGGACAACGGCTGTACAGTTGTACGGCCGCTGTGCGTTCGTTGTTTGCAAAAGGAAGCCTAACTTGGAAGACAACAACAAAAGGAAGCCTAACTTGGTATCGGTATTGATGAGAACTTCCATTTTTTGAGCTCAAAATCAGTTTCGGGATTTCGAGATTGATAATTAAGATTCGAAAACAGGTAAAAAGTAATTTTTTGAACAAAAAAAATTTCATGTGCAAAGTATGAAAGTAAGGATATTTTTTTAATAAAAAATTGTCGAAAGGAATTGAAAAAAACACACCATACTGAAATTTTTTATAAAAAGTAATGTTATTTTATTTCTTTATATATATAAAGGACCAGAATATATAATATTTATTACATATATCTATAGTATAATTCATTAAATTCATATACTCTGACATCACTGAAGTCTTTGAACGATTAGTTACGCTGATTGACTTTGAAAATATGCTCTTAAAAATACTAAGGCATCTAAGGTGTCATCCCCCGGGCTCGACCGAATTTTGGTCACAAAATTGGGATTTTAAGCTATGTAATCCTGAGACTGTCGGGACTGGAAAAAGTCGGATATCCCGGGATTGAAAGCCTTAGTATTGATTTATGTATTTTCGACAGGTTAGTTTGGTTTTTAAATATCTTTATTTTTAACCCTCCGATGGGTGAGAAGGTCCCTGCGGACCTTTTTCATTTTTAAACTGAAATTACTTCTTGATGGTCCATGGGTCCTTATATATATTCCAAGGGAATTGTATGCAGAATCGTTTAAAAAGAAAATCAATTCGATCCGACTGACCAATAGCTTAGTATTTATAAGGGTTTAAAAGTGTTTAGTACGGGAAAGCCTTTCCTTGAAAACATATATACCTGTCTGGGGGAATTCAACCCTTTTTGAATTTTGAATTTTTTTATTGTTTGAACACATCACAAATGTATTCTTCGAATTTAAGGTACCTTTTGGACTATTTTTATTGTGCCTTTGCTTGAAAATATAACAAACGGTCCATCCCTTTTTGAATTTTATTGCCTGCTTTATGGTTGAACTCAGGTAAACGTAGAAAAAGAGTATAAAAGCGGCTTCAGTTTCGTAAACCTAAACATACAAAGCTTACACAGTGAGCAGAAAATATCGTGTGCTAAGTTTTATACTGAATTACATAAAGAAAATACAATGGCAGATAGAAATTTTGATATTGCTGAAATTATGGTACGTCGTGAGGAAGAAAGAAATGCAGTGGATGGGAGCTTTGCAGACTTCATGAGTGAGGAGGATGCATTTGATCTTGAAGGTGCGGAAGATGACTTGACATTTCAATTTATTTGATTAATTTGTTAGCATATAAGAACATAGGTCTTTTGCATACCTCTACTATAACAGTAAATAACAACTAAAAAATATCATTGAGCAATGACTATAAAGTAATTTAGTAACTTTAATTTAATTTTAAAAATTTATATAGTTTAAATAGGGTTTAATATAATTTAAATAAAAATTAATTTCAATTTAAATTTATATAATATTCAACAATTTTCATCCTTTTTTGATAATATAAAGAAAAAACATAAACTGAAAAGCAAGAATGAAGTAGTTAAATGAAGGAAAGAAAATAGAGAAAAGATAGAAAATAGCTATGAAAAGTGTTCGAAAATGAAATGCTTAAAGGCCTTTTGGTTGGAAATAATTTTAACATGGTTTGGCAGTGAATTCCAGAATCTGATAGCGCTGACGAAAAACAGCCTACTAGACCTTTTGTAATAAAAGCGAGGTATCAAGAGGTTGAGGTTTCTGCCCGACCTACAGAACTGAAGTTTCTCAAAAAGATAAAGTGGACGACGTGAGTAGATGATTTTGTGCAAAAAGATACAATTTCTTGCTTCAAGATAGCTAACAAGGCTACGTCCAAGTAATTTTGCGCAGAAGGAAGAGATATGGTCAAACTTCTTTAAACCATAGACGAGCCGCATTATTGGGAGCAACTAATAACTTGTGTAACGATCTCGAGCCGAGTTTGCTATAAACAACTTCAGAATAAGTTATAATTGGCATCAGTAGCTGCAAAACCAGTTTTCGTCTCATCTCAACGGGTACAAACGATGCCGTCATCCTAAGGTTCCTTAAAACAAAGTATATTTTGCTCACACAAGAATTGATGTGATCCTCACAGGACAACGAGGAGTTCAATTGAAAACCAAGATTTGATACCTTGCTTACGATTTTTAATTCAGTATTATTAAGGAATATCAAAGGGAATTCAATATTTATGAATGGAGTGCTAGATATCGGTAAAACATATGATTTTAAGGGACTTAGCTTGAGTTTATTTGTTCTGGCCCATTCTGCTACCATGTTCAAGTCTTCATTCATCCTAACACATAAATCTTCAACGAGGCCAGTAGGCCTAGACAAATACAATTGAAGGTCATCAGCATATGCATGCATGGTGATATTATGACATTTGTCGAATATATCATTGATGAACATGATTGATGACATATCAACCAAATTTTCATGTTGGTGATTCTGATGCCGAAAGTAAAGCAGATGTAGAGATCAATGAAGATATTAGTGATGACGACGATGATGAAGAGGAGAAAACTGATGCTCCGCAAACAAGTGACAATTACTTCATTTCCAAGGATGGCACCAAATGGTGTAAAAATGCACCACCGACTCCCCGCACTCGTGCTCATAACGTGATCGACTTTGCAAGGAGGAAACCGGGACCAGTAGGAACCACACATGATCCCTTTACCATATATATTCACCGAAGACATGGCGTACATCATAATACGCGAAACAAATCGAAAAGGCCGTGAAGTGACAGCTGCATGAAATTTGGGAAATTTAACGAACACAAAAGAATGAAAAACAATCACTTTGAAGGAGTTCGATGCCTTTTTGGCTATTATTTTGTATGCTGGACTCACCAAATTGAATAGTGAACCTGCTTCAGAGCTATGGGGCACAACGCGCAGTCCAATATACAAAGATGCATTATCGTATGATCGCTTCAGATGCATGCTACAATGTCTTGGATTCGACAATGGAAATACGCGAAAGCAGCGACTAACCAGAAGCAAAACTGCGGCTATTGATGATGTTTGGCAAATGTTACAGTCTAACTTGGCAGCAGCTTACACTCCACATCAGAGATAAAGAGATGGGAAACTCCGTTGGAGAGGGATAGCATTATGTTCAATTTTACGTTAAATTGGCTCCAATACTAGCACAAAACACTTATATTATGTCGTAAAATCAACGGAAAACAACCCTGGCTTATGGTAGATTGAAGAAATTCACCAGTTACGTTTGAGGTCCGATAACTGTAAAACAGCATATTATTGCAAGAAAATGGGTAACGAAAGGTATACCACAAAAGACGTCGGAAAAGCAATGGAAAACATCCCTGTAAAATCATGGTGAAATTACCTTAGAATAATTACACCATAGGAATCTGTTCAAGCAGTGTTGCCGTTTGGAAAAATGCATGGATACTTTTTTAAGCCTCAGTTTAAGTTTAAATACTTTTTAATAAATAATTTTTATATGAAAATATATTTTTATTTGCAAGAATATAAAAAAGGAGGCATTTCCTTAAATTCGACAAAAAATTTAAGAAAAATGATGACATTGAGATATTTTTGAACATTACTTTTTTATCAAAAAATGCATTAACGCAACCTCTTACCAAAGAACTTTAAAATTTTGTGATAAATATAATAAGTCTGTCTTATAGCTCAGCTGCTGCTGAATGATTTTTTTCTAATTTAAAACTTACTATAAACGATAGGGAATAGGTAAAAATATATTGTTTTGCAAAATACTTAAAAACGAATAATTTTTAACTTTTAATTTTAATTTAAATATAGGGCAATATCAACTCATTTTATTTATATTACACTTAACTGAATAAGCTATTTAATTACTTTTTATGTATTTATATATTATTTTGTATCATAGCTGTTAAATAATTATTATTAATCGTATTCATTAGCAATTCGGCTATTTTTTTAGAAATGTGAAATAATTGATTCAGTACAATTATTTTCTGTTTGTAATTGTAATATAATAATAACATTCATAAAATAATTACGATTTCTTCAGATGACGAAAATAATCAAAAATAATTAAAAGTAATCAAGAAAAATAATCAGACTACTTTTAGAAATTATGTTTGATTCTTTTTGATTATTTCAAAAATTTCAGTCTAAAATACTAAAATTGTTCTTGTATTTTTTGATAAAATAAACATAGATATGTTTGATTGTCAAACAAAGATTGTCAAAAAACAAGAACGAAAAAATGCATTACAACATTTGCTCCGTTAGTTTTGTCAAGCACTTTTTTCTTCTTTCTTGTTTTTAAAAACTTTTTTAATGATTATTTACAAATCTGTTTCTTTATAAATTAAATTTTAAAAAATATTCCTTACTTTAAAATAAAATTCTTAAAAAAATCAAACAGAATCAAAGTAGTAGTAGTAATTTATTCTTCGAGTCTTTAATTAATCGATATTACAATATATATGTATATATAAACAGTTTCTTATTTGTTAACTTAGCAGATGTAATGTATGACCTGCTTAGTCTGTTGCACTATACAAAAATTAATAAATCCAAAGTCACTTGGCTACAATATTACTACAGAATATTTTACTCCTGCTCAAAGAGTATTTTGAGATTTGCTTTTGACGGTTGTCCTAAAAACATATGGGACAGCTTGTACACGGCGAGACATATACAAGCACTAAAAATACTATACAGAATGATGTGCTACTTTCATATATACAATATCCCAGTGTGTAAATAGTAAATATAGACAAATAAATGCACACATTTTGATAAATTACATCAAATGCGGATTTTACTTTCACATATAAAATTATAAAAATACACAATCACTTAAAACATAAAATATTAAATCATTAATGTTATGGTCACGATAATCACTAATAAAATTCAGCTGTTCCGTTGAATCCAATTGCAGCGGATAGGCAGGAATATATTGTACAGTTCGCTTCAACTCGCTTAGGATGTCGTCAAGTATTCCTATTTTAGCAGCGGTAACAGAGAAGGAACCATGAACCCAAAATTCATACTGTAGCTCCCAACATATTTGTTAATAAATCTTATTAAGTTTTCGGATAACTGTTATTCGTTTAACTATGTTAACTAAAAAAGCCCTATCTGCGTATGGGCGATTTCAGTTAAAAATTACTGGTTGCACTTCACAACCTCACCGTTAAAACGATGCAAATCGACCTCAAACAGAATCAAAAATAGATTCTAAAAGTAGTCGGATTATTTTTTCTTGATTACTTTTTTCTTTTTGATTATTTTCGTAATTCTAAGTAGTCGTAATTATTTTTTATTATTTTTAATTTAAATCAATTACTTATTAAACACATCTCCTTTAAGAATTATATGATTATAATTATTTTTAAAATATAATAATATAATCTAGTTGTTTATTAATCGTAAGCGCAATTTAACAGCTATGTTTTGTAAATAGTTTTTTGTATAAATATCAAACCTTTAAAATTTATGTAATAAACATATTTTATAAAAAATATAAAAATAACACAAAATATAACAGACTGAAGTACTGAAATGTACATATGTTATTTTTTTAAGGCAGGCACCGGCTGTCTAAAACTTGTATTTTTTTTCTTCTTAATCTTTCAAAAGTAGAGTGTTTAAGAATTAACTTTAAAATTTTTGTAAGAATACTGACGTTATCTCCGCTTCTACAGCCATTTTAGCAGGTGTCGAGCGCACAGCAGAAATACACATACTCACTCTCTTTACACTCATTTATCTCAAAACTACTTTTTTGACAATGTGTTGTATCGAAAACAAAAGCTATTCAGCCGAATCATCTGAAATTTTAATATGTTATTCACATCAGTGGCTTTCGCTATCAAAATTTTTAAAAAATCGTATATTTTACACTGAATAACCAGTAAAAAACCCTGTTTTTAGAACATAAATACTAAAAGCGCGTCATACTGTCAATTTTCAGTGTTTATTTTTCAAGTCCTGGCCATAGCTGAACTCATAGTAATTAATTGGTTTTAATTTGTAAGATTAATAGAAGAGTAAATATCAACAACAGCGACGAAGCTCTTTCTTCGAAAGGCTCTAATTGACCACCATTTTGAACATAATTAAAAAATTTATATGAGTGTACACCTTTAAAGCTTAAATATCGTTGTTCATTATTTTAACTTTTAAAAAAATAAATCCTAATAATATTTAAAATATTCAAGCACTAGGTCTTAATATTATTATTTATTATTTTATATATGTATATGCTTTGTTTCTCACTATTACATTTTAACAAAACTATTTGTTAGGCTTCAAATTAGATAAATAGAATTGTTATTAAAGCTTAAAAAATTGGGTTTCAGTACTGTAGTATGTGGATACTTTTTTCTGAAGTGGATACATTTGTGGATACAATTCCTACAAAAATCCAGTTTGTGCAGAGCAATCCACACTCATGCATCGATGCAATACCTGCACAGAAAATATTTTGAACGAGGGACAATCTACTCAACAATAGTTATTTAAGCTTTTTTCATATAAAACTCCAAAAAATTCATAGTGTTGGTATATAAAAAAAAAAATTCTGGAATTCATTTAAAATTAATAATTAATTAAAGTTTTTTCTAAATGACCTTGTTATTTATTATGTTGATTTTATATGATTTCAATACAAATTCTAAATGTTTGATAGTTTAAATCATAATTCATTTTAAATTGCAGTTGTTTGATAGTTTAAAATCATTTATTGAACTTAAGGTCAAAGTTGGAACAATTAATTGTACTAACGAATCTTTCCAAAGAAACAACAACAATTTTTTTTCTATTTGCTTTTCCGATTCATATCGAAAAAACTTTGTTGTTGTTGTTGTTGTTGTTGTTGTTTCTTTGGATAGATTCGTTAGTACAATTAATTGTTCTAACTTTGACCTTAAGCTCAATAAATGATTTTAAACTATCAAAAAACTAGAATTTGTATTTAAAATCAAGTATGATTTAAACTATCAAACATTTAGAATTTGTATTTTAATCATATGAAATCAACATATTTAATAATTAATAAATAATAATAACAAAACAAAAAAAAAAGAAATTAAAAAAAAATTCGTACAAAATTCCATACAAATACAAATAGGTCCTTGGGGACCTTGTAGTGCATATAAGGGCAACGGATGACTCACCCATCGGAGGGTTAATGCATTTCATTTTACATATTATTAATTATGGTAATGAAATCCAATTAATTATACACAGTTTATTTATAAAAACTAAGTAGAATATTATTTCATTAGTTTTTGTCAGGTTAAACATACATGTATGTATTTAATTTATTTCAGCATGAAGTTCCAATTTTCATTCAAAAGCTGCACAATTTTAATGAGAAATAATCACTGTTCGGCCGATGTACGGCTGCTTTTTGACCAAAAAGTCCTGCAAACGACCCTTGTACGACCGAGAAATATTTAAAATTATAAATTAATAAATATTAAATTCGGCCGTTTTTGGCCATTTTTTATGTGGGCTGTATTGTCATAATTTCGTCTGGTTACAAATTTTCAAATATGCATATCGCGCACTTACTTGAAAAAATTCACTCGCACCTTTTATGAAAAGAGAGAGGCAAATTATCTTCTCATGTATAACAAATATTTAAATAAAATTTTTACACAATATGAAGCATGATATGAAGAAGTTCAGCATCATTAACCCACAAATCGTGTTTTTGAGTAATGACGGTCTTTAAGTAAATGAGCGATATGAAATCTCAAGACATGCCTTTATTATATAAAACTATATTATTGAAATAGTATTCAAATGTTTATCTTAACAAGTGCAGTTTTATTTCTTCATAATTGAGTCATAGAAATTTCAATGTTGAATTTTTTTATTATAAGTGAATGCAGTTTGAGGAAATATTAAAAACGGTTTGAATACATAAGACAAATTTTAAAATTAAACTTGTAAATACAAGTAACAATACAATTAAAAAATATTGCCGCATTAAAAACTGAGTAAAAGTATTTTTGACGGTCGAACAGCGCCCGAACAAGGGCACATTCAAGAAAAGTTCAAACATGGTCTAAAAATAACAAGAAACGCCCACAGTCATGTATATTAGAGTGGGCCATTTTGATGATATGAAGTTTTTGTATACATTTTTTATCAGTGGACAACAACATATTTCCGGGGTAGGTTTTTCCATTTCTTTTTACTTCTATGAAATTTTTCCAAAGTTTTGTACTAAAGCTTTTATCTTTTTTTCGTTTTTTTTGCCATAAGATCCAAACCATATATAAGACGATTCTATATATATAAGGGCGATTCGTGCTACAAAATGCAGGCCATTACATTATCCTTAAGACGGGTACAGTTTTGATAGAGATGCTTTTATCTATCTCTTATAGCTTAGCAGATATAACCGTTTGAAAATGTTTTCGATTTTTTGGATGCTATGATATTTTTAATATGCAAACTATATCAAATTTGTTTAGGGGTTTTTTACCGGACGAAGTTATTAAAAACGGCTTAGGTGTTGTGTAAGTTGTATATAATTTTTTTCTTAAAAGCTTAAATGTATTGATGATTAAAATTTGTCAAAATTTTGCAAGGGCATAAAACAATTGAAATTGAATGCAAATTTCTTATTTTTGTTTTTTTAATATAAAATAAACTAATACATTTTCTATTCTATTTACCACATTTTTCACACCTTTCTGTGAATATATTTTTGAAATATTTGAATGCTTGTAATTTCAATGTTCTTGCAAAATAGTCTTGAAGTCTTAAAACAAATTAAATAATCTGGAGATTTTTTTTCTTTAGTTTTGTTCAGTACAATAAAGCTTAAACTGCTCACATGAGTCCATAAAAATGTCTAGAACATTTATAAGTTGGAAAAATAATGCAATCAAGGAACCAATTGGCATGAAACTAAAAATATCTCTAAACTGTGAGTTTTTCAAGCGAAACTGTAAGAAAAAAATTTGTTTAGTGAATTTGAAACATTACAAAATAGAAAAATATCCAATCTGAAGTTTTTGCAACTTTGCAAATATCGCTACTTTTTAGTATCGAACACATACGCACTCAATAGAAAAGCAGTTGTTTTACTTTGTTGAAATACAAACTTGTCGCATATAATAAGAAGTGGCAAACTTTTTACAAATAGTTTTTAGGAGAAAAAAAGAACATCTCTTTTATGAATTAACCCTTGACTGCGTCACCTACCGAATGTATTGCTACACAACGATTTCATGTTTCAGTTGGATCAAATAAATATTTGTTGCATAACAGTCACATAATAAACTATATGGACATTTCTCTTTTATCGAGCGTAAATGAGATTAAAATAAAGAATATTTAGCTAAAGCGTCTTCACAAAATATGTTCAAACCCTATCGATAGGGCTTAGTAATTTGGCTTTATTCATATATTATTAGTACATAAGAAATAGTTATTCTTTTGCGCACAATAAAATAGTATAATATATATCTCGAACAAACATACGATCAGAATGAAAAAGAAACAAAAATTACTTAAGTTAAATTCTAAAAGTAGTTTAATTAAAATAAAAAAAACTTATATCTAATGAATAATTAAATAAAAAAGGGTTAAATGAGAAGAAGAGAGAAAGTAAAAGAGAAACGAGAATTCAAGAAAAATGTTCAGATATTAATTGCTTGAAGTTTTGTGCGTTGGAAATAGATTTAAGGTACCTCGGCAAGGAGTTCCACAATCTAATGGTGCTTACGAAAAAAAGTCTTAGGAAAATAATTAAACGAAGAATTATTTGTTTTAACAAAATGCTATTTAAAGAGAACAAATCGAGAACATTACCAAGTTATTTAAAAAAGAAATCTTTTCTAATGTCTAAGAAAACATTGTTTATTCTAAGTCAATTCTTCGAATTATTGTTATTCGCAAATATTTTGAACACACATAAAAGCTGTTGTAAGTGAGCTAGAAAAGCGGCCAATACGAAAAGGTTGGAGTGATCGCAAAGTGGAGACGACAAGACACGTATAAAAACTCAGCTCCAACCTTCATGCATGGGCGTTCACAGGGGCAAGGGATACCTCCCCCCCCCATAGACAGTGAACATTTTTTAAATATCTTCCTATTAAATCAAAAAGCAGTAAATTACAATTAAAAAAATTTACGGGAGAATCAAAAAAGTTTCTAAATTGCTGCGCTCAATCTTAGGGATTTTAGAACTTTCTTAATAAAAACGTCTTTTTTAGTTGTAAGAGTGTAAAATTTAGCAAGAACACGTATTTTGATAAGGTGCATCAATAATATATAAATCAAAAAGTTGACTTTGAATTTATTGTAACTTACGGCTTTTTTTATTTTATATGACGATATTTTCATTATATATGTTAATACATTCTATAGATAACTCAAAAATACTTTTTTTTAGGTATATGTATAAATAAAGTAGAGCTAAACAATGAATGCATTTTTAAATAGAATATTAGGGCAGTTCACGATCTTGTTGCATCGTTGCAAATGCAAAATAAACAGCTTTTACAAAAACAAAAAACATATGTTGCAAAAGCTTTTCAATGCTTTTTGTTTTTGTTAAAGCTGTTTATTTTGCATTTGCAACGACGCAACAAGATCGTGAACTGCAGTATTGTACCTGTCGCAGAGATAAGTTACGATACCATTTCATTTACCCTTCTTTATTTACAGGCACTTTTCAATACGTATTTTGTAAATATTACTAATAATTGCGTCCATTCTACGAATTTTATTCGTAGTTTTAAGTCACAAATAGGATTCGTAGATTAGACGTAGTTTGGTACATCCCTCCAGGAAAAATCGGAAGGCTTCCATCTAAAAGTGATAAAGAAACATTCCCCACCGTATCTTTTGAAAGCTTAAGCGTAGTTTTGTATTTATGTTGTTTCCATACCGCTTCTGTATGAATGCATGTGGAAACTTTTACTTATTGTCAAGCAATGACAACAGAAAATATTAATATCATTGTTTCCTAGCGGCTTATTACAGAATTCGATAGTCTAGTGGTAGCGCGCTTGACTGTGGCCCAGGGATCCCAGACTCGAATCCTTGCCGGACAACTGAGAGGAATGTTTCCCTTTATTGACATGCTACGTAAAAAAAGAAATGGATATCCAACGGAAGGGAATGCTTCCAACATTCCATGGAATGTTTCCTGTTTATTTCCGGTAATGTTTCCATTTCCTGGAGGGATATTACCAATATTTTATTCGTATTTGTACAAAAACGAATGTATATTCCCTGTAGTTCGGCTGGTGGCTGCATATCCCTTTGGACATGCCATTTCTCAAACCCTATCAGGAACGACCCAATAGGACAGGAGAATTGTAAGGCCCAGGGTAATGCATGTTGAGTCCGTTCGCCCCTGTCAATGATATCGATGTGTTAAAAGGACGTACATGATTAGTGGCGAGGGGCATGCCCCTACCACGGGGGGTTATATGAGTTCTCATACCAAGTAGTAGGTCTAGGTATCAACTAGGAACTGCTGGGTTGTACGAATACATTTGTTACATTTACTAATAACGAAAAACAAAACATTCTAACTGAACTTGGGTTTGAACTACGGTTTTTTTATCTTACGGGCCACGTACTCTTTCAGTAGACTACGGCCACCTTGAAATCATACATTTCCTTATATTCGGTAATTGTTCAACAAACCAGGCTGAAAAATTTCGGATGTAAATTTTTTAAACTCAACTTATACTAAACAGTACGAAGCCATTAGTAAATACTACGAATGTAATGAAGGAAAATACGAAGTTATTTGCACGAGAAATTGGTAAATGATAAGGAATGATATGCCTATTAGTCGAAGATCATTCTTCGGAGCAACAGATAGTTAGGAGCATTTAAGCCAATAACGCATATGAACTTGGACGATAAGAAAATTTATGTTTTAAAGTAAATAAACACACAAAAAAAACAAAGTAAAATACATTTAAAAAACTGAATGTTTTCCCAAAACTCGGCTTACAAAAAATCGTTTTTCTGTCATAAAGATGATCCAATTAGGATAATTTTTAATATTTCGTAATCTTATAAAAAATGCTAACAATCTTGCAGCAATTAAATTTGAGAAAATTGCAGCGATCTAGGCGAGGGCAAAGCTTCTAAGTCTAAAGTGAGAAAAAATTAGGAAATTCTGAATAAAGTAGGCTCATTTCAGATTAAGCACTTATTTATTAATATATGACTTAATGTTATGACTAAAATTTAAAAAGGAAACCGATTTGAAACATTTATTTTATACTTTTTCAAATTCACGTTTTTTAACAGGCGTCCACCCATTTTGAAAATTTTCTGGATTTTTTCGCGTCACGAGCTTATATTACATCCAGGATTTAGAATCAAGCCTTGCAGGGAGGTTCTGGATTATGTTTAGCAAATGAATGGAGCCCAAAACCCATCTATACATGTACCTCTTTATATATTTACTCATACGAATTAATAATAATAAGTTTTTTAAATAATTCATATAATAGGCATGTTTTCAAACTCAATTTTAGTAACTTGCATACTGCTAGAACGGGGAACATTTCAAGAATAGCGACAATTCAAATTGTTAATTTTTGCGGATTATATGGATTTTTACGTCTTCAGTCCAATTCTGATAAATTTCAGACTGCTATTTGTTTATGAGTTATAGGCCTACAAAACTGGAAAAAATTTCTAAAAATCTTGCTGGTTTTATTCATTAAAAAAAAAATATTGGGAAATTTTTGTATTCTTATTTGAAAAGTGGAAAATTTGGGAGCTACATAGTAATTAATGCGATTTTATTTAAAGATAAAGGAGACCTCACATTATTTAATTTAATAAATAACTAAAAATATTTTATGAGAAAATTTTTTTTAAATTACATGAAAAAAATTTTAAAATGTTTCGGCCATGACACGAGAAAGTTTTTACCCCATCTTTGACATATATATATATAATTTTCTTATGTGTACCAGCGTGTTTCAACCGGTGTATAACAAAATTAGTACCAAAAATCTCAGAAAACAGAATTTTATAGGTTACATTTTCATTATGTGCTTTCTAGACACCTTTATGTTCTTGGCGCCCCCTATAACAAATCCTGCGGAAGCCCTTGCTTTCATGTATATCTATCAATTATATGATATTTTTGTAAGTTGATCTTAAAAGTGAAGGAAATCAATTACCCTTTTAATGTAATTATGTAATATAAGTTTTATATTTTAAATATGAATAAAACTAAATCATACTTTCAGTAATACAAGAGATGCCGTAATTGGCCTATTTTGCCTATTACAGTGAAACCTCTCTTGGGCGGACACTCACCGTCAGCCCATTTTTGTCCGCCCAATAGAGGTGTCCGCTTAATAGAGAGGCTGAGTTTTATATCTTTAAATTTTTTTATAGATTAATGAGCAAATGTTAAAGAAAATTTTTTTTCAATGCAAAATACATTTATTGCATATATGTTTTTAACAAAATCGCGCATCATATTATATTCTTTTAACGCATATGTGTCTAAAATAAAAAAAGAGGTGCGTCGCTGGACACACGAGCGAAGCTTTTTCGCAATTTTATACGTTTCATAATTTAATGGTTTTTTTAATAAAAAAATTTTTAAATTGAAAAATTTTAAATACCTAATGTTAACTAAAAAAAAATTTCTCACCAGTAAATTTTATTACCTTACATTCTTATTTTACATTCATTTTGAATTATTTTTGTGAATGTTTATAAAATTATTGAGTTTTAATATCTAAAATATCAAACGTATATTATATAGATGGTATCTCGAAACTACTTTTTTCGGCATGATGTTGTAGAAAAAACAAAAACTATTTAGCCGAATCTTCTGAAATTTAAATATGATATTCATAACAACGGTGGCTATCGCTGGAACTAGAATCAAAATTTGATTTAAATGATAACATAGTATATTTTACACTTAATAACCGGTAGAAAACAAGCTGTTTTAAGAACTTAATTTTCAAAAGCGCATCATTCTGTAAATTTTTCATATCTTTTTTCTAGTGCCAGCCATAGCTGCACTCATAGTGATTAATAATATTCTAGGTTTTTATGCCCCTTTTCCTTGAGAGCGTCTAATTGAACACCGTTTTGAACAAGATGAACAATTTTTTAAATTAAAAAACAAAGTTTTTTTGTGATGAATGAGAGTTGCAATACACTTTAATATTTTTGTTGTTCAATATTTTAACTTTTTAAAAAAATCCTAAGAATACCTTAAATTTTCGAGCGCCAGACCACCATCCTTGCCTTAAATGCCTATGAACATTCATGTCTGAATTCTCAATTAAAATCTACCCGTTTAATGGAACCTTGCTACTTTTGTTATTTGGATAGCTAATGCAAAATGCTTTTTACTGCGTTTTCATGGCAAGTTGATCCTAGGTTGGGTTTTCTGCAAGTTGACATAATGGCGTTTCTAGCTCGAAAGTGTTTCCATGCACAACATTGAGTCCAGTTGGACCTCGGCCATTCGATTTGCCATTTTTTCTTAGTAAAAATGTGTGCGTTCAGAAGGTGCAAAATTCACTAAACATATTGAAACTTTGATCAGTATCAGTTTCCTCGCGTTTCAGTATCAGTAACTCGCGTTTCCATGGTAAGTTAATCCCGAGTCAACACCGACTTAACTCGTAATAGAAACGTAGTATTTGATCGATAATTGTGATCTATTGCATTCACGCATTCACAATAGATCATGTAGGGCAGCTAACTGTGCGTTTAGACCGCCTGAACGAACGAAAGAAACCTCGTTCGTTCGCTCGGTTTAAACACTTTGCCCGAACGAACAGTGTTCGCTATAAATTTATCGCGAACAATGTTTGCCCGGTGTAAACAGTAAATTAGGGCGAACGAACGAAGATTCCTTCGTTCGCTCTGATCGAACAAGCTTCGATCTTTTTGGGCGAATCCGGTGTTGCGCTGTGTTTAAAAACAGAAAAGTAGCAAAGAGGAGTAGCTTTAGAGAATAATTTATAAAAAGTACTAAAATATGTAGTAATTTAGTTTTATGTTTTTTAAAGTGTTCTATTAACTTTCGCTGCAATATGATTGTGTTGTGTAAAGGGCCAAATTAGGTTTTTAAGCGGAAAACCCTATATTTTATTTATTTGAGGCGACTGTTTATTTGAGGTAATTTTTTTTTTTTAAATAACTATATAACTTTTAATAAAAATTTTGAGTTTATGGATAGCAAATATTATTTAATATAGCAGGAGTCCTCAATAGAGCTCCTTCAAATAAAATAAAAATATATTTTAGGTTCTGCTGAAACTTTTTGAGTTTTTAATCGAAGATTTTACAAAAATGTGGATATTAACCAAAATGGTAGTTGAAAATTCGATTTGTGACTAAAAGCAATTCTTTAAAGTTATAACATAAAAAGGATTTCTCTAAAATAAAAATCGAACGACTGAAAGTATCAATTGTATTTGCTTAGTAAGTGCATACAATTTGGGAACAATTCTTATTTAATTGACTTAAAATTAACGAAATTTATTGACACACGAAAAATGTGAAAACATTTCATTTTTGTTCGTCGAAAAACTTAAATGGGCCCTTAAGTTAAGCACACGCCTTTTCTATAATAACTAATACGAGTAATATATTGTTATGGAGTGGCAAACCATTTGTTGTTGAGAAACGGAGTATAAGTTTTAGTACTAATATAAAAATAAGGAGTTATCAACCCTGCATTTATTGATGTTCGGCCAAATGCACAAATTGCTGTTTACACCGCCTGAACGAACAAGATGGCGGCCAATGTTTGTTCGCGATTGATGTTCGTGCGGTCTAAACAGTACTCCGAACGAAGAATTTATTGCAATAAATTGTTCGCGATAAATTTTTCGTTCGTTCAGGCGGTCTAAACCCACAGTAATGAACAACCCCTTTAATAAATTCCTGTCATCTACTGCAACATAGTTTCAGTTAATATTCAATGAATCACAAGAGAGTTGGTTTGGATTAGTGGTTAGTGTGTAGATCTCTCGATCAAAACGAGGTGTAAAAAGCTCCGCTTCAAAAAAAATTCAGTTCATCATGATAAATAGTATGTAATTGACAAACTTCAACATTTTACTTGTATAATTCATGACTTAAGAAATTCATAAATCGTCGATTGACGTGAGTTTTTTGTTTTTCTTTAAAAAAAACGATTTTGCATATGTGACCTTCTCCGAGAAAACGGACCTAGTGTGTCAAAAAACGGGTTTGGACTTAAGAGTGCTTAAGAGCACCTGAAAAGGGTGTAGAATAAGACGAAATGAGTTAGATTTCTGATAAAAATTTATTTACCCCATAAAAACGTACAAAACAAACTTGGGAAAATAGATAAAAATGCGTTATGAAACTTTAAATGCGTTTTTCTCAAAACTTCATTTTCACACACTAGGTCCCTTTTCTCGGAGAAGGTAACACATGGGTTCGCCATCTTGTAAGTCTATTCACTGCAACGTTCTATAGCTCAGTGAGGCGATGGCAAGGCAAGTGAAAAGAAACAAGCAAGGCGCTTTGTGAGGGAAATCCCCAATTTCATTTCTGTATGTTTACACACATTTTGTCAGTTACTTTTCATGCTCGTGTCCGCTTGAGAAAGGTTCGCGTCCGTCCAACAGAGGTTCGCGTCTGTTCAACAGACATATGTGTCCGCTTGAGAGAGGTTCGCGTCCGTTCAACAGACGCTTGTGTTCAGGGTTCGGACTTGAAAATTCGTAAATCGCAGTAAGTTTTGAAAAAAAACGCAGTAAAACGAATTTTTTCGCAGTAGTTTTTTTGTTTTTTCTTATTTACAATTACTGATTCAAAATATAGTTGCCGTTGACAAATCCAATCACGGTCTTTAAAAGGTTGCAAAAACTTATGTAAAACTTTAAAATAATTGGTTTTATTGCAATGACAGACCACATTTTAGCGTTATACATTTTACAATTACTGTATAAATATATAATGGGCCTCTTAAACAACATTTTTATAATAAACATCAATGCTTTAGGGAGAGTTGTCTAAAGTGGCACCGGTTTTGTTTTTTCACCATAATTTTACATAATGAAAACATTTTCGAGTACCAAACATATCATTGGATTATTATTTTAAATGACTATCTTTATGCTAAATAGAGCTTATTGTTGGAAAATTTAATTTTATTTTTCCAAAAATCTGAAAGGCTTAAAATCGGATCCAAAAGTTGTTGTCTTCTAATGTGGGACACTATCATATATTCAATAAAACCACAAAAAGCGTAAAGTAATTGAAGTGAAAATGCCAAATTTTGAATTTTTATTTATTCTAAAATATATATTTTTTCACTTCATTTGAACAGAAATTACTTTGAAGTCTAAGAGATAAACGAAAAACAAACACAATGCATATACACCGTTTATATAGCACAAAAAATAATGACAAAATTATAACTGCCACAAATGACGAAAAGATTTTTTCTGATATTTTTTTCACTATGTTTGGCACGAATAAAGCAACGCGTGTTTTCTCTCGAAAACCACATGAAAAGTGATGGACATCAAAGCTACACTGTCAATGTCAAAACATTGGTGATGCCTTTGGAAAATTTCGGAAAAAAGTTCGAGTCCCACATTAGAAGAGGCTACACTTAAGACAACTCTCCCTTACATATTCCAAAAATATCACAATAATAATCATAAAAATATTTGTAGCGAATAAATTGCAGTAGATTTGGAAAAACCGCAGTGACGCAGTAGAACATTAAATTTTGCTAAAAAGCGCAGTAGATTTACTGCAATTGCAGTAAAGTCCGAACACTGCTTGTGTTCGCTTGAGGGAGGTTGGCGTCCGCCTAACAGAGGTTTTTCGCCCAATAAGAAGAAAATGTACTGTCCGCGTCCGCTCAAGAGAGGGTCCGCTTAAGAGAGGTTAATTTGTTCAAAAAAGCGGACGAAAAACTTGGTCGTGGAAAAACTGTCCGCTCAAGAGAAGTGTCCGCTTAGGAGAGGTGTCCGTTAGTAGAGGTTTCACTGTATATATACATTAGGGCGTAAACTTTTTTTTGTCAAAATTTTTGTGGGCTGAAGCGGAATTCAAAAATTCGACACTAAATAGAATTTCGAGAATTTTTTAAGATATTTTAAAAATTTATTTGAGGTAGTTTTTCCAAAAAAGTAGTTTTTAAAATAGCACTTTTGCTTTCTACCCAGAATGGGTGCCTAAAAGAATAATATAATGTTCCAGCGATTTTATTTGGAAAGAATAATCTTCATATCTTATTTTCGTGGGCTTGAAAGAGGGTTCCAAAGAGGGTTTGGGCAAGAAGGTCAAAACAGGGAGTTTTTTTCTTAAAAATGTTGCTATTTTTTCTGTTTTAAACTTAAATTTTTCAAAATTTTCGATCTGAATATTAAATCTTAGTATGTTGTTTTAAGCAATATTCAATCTTAAGTAAGTAAAGGGGAAAAAAACATTAATTTATCTGTTTTTACCGAATGTATGCACATTTAAAGTTCTGAAAACATGTCTTTTTTCGATCGATTTTTTAGCTTGAGCAACGATTTTATAAATAAAAATTAAAACGTCTTTGGTATGAGGATAGCCATGTAGTACAAGAAGAAAAAGGTACATTTTAATCTAAAACAATTAGAAAATGTTAATATTTTATTAATTCTTATTCTTTAACTCTTTTTTTGTAGGCTTTTACTTTTAACTAAAATAGTCGATTAGTTTTTCATCATTTAAAATTCTGGTAAATTTAAATAAGCATCTTATGAAAAAATAAGCTTGCTTCTTTGAGTAAATTGTAAGTAAGTTTAATGCAAAAAAAAAATTAAAGATTTTTTATAGCAAGAATATGGTGGTTTCAGTCAAAAATAAAGATATGTGGCGTGTTGGAGAAACCATTCCTGCTTTAAAGTCGTGAAACATTATCCAAAGTCGATGAAATAACTTTGAGAGAACATTGTTTAGAATTTTACGAAAAGCTATGCAATTCCCCGTCAAAAAAGTTAGATTATGACAATAATTTTCTAAAATGTGGTATAACTTTTAGTAACTGCGTGCTAAATGCTATTTTATCTTAAAAAAATAATAGAAGTTGACGACGTGGGGCATGAGTTCCGGCACTTTACTGATTTTAATTCAATGAAAATAATACCGAATATTTTTGGTAAGAAAACTATTTACTGCTGTTGCTACGGGTTTTTATAGCAACAGCAAATGTTGTAATGATTTTTTTTTTTAATAAATTTCAATGCAGTTACTGTTTCGAACTTTTGCTTTTTTGCAAAATAGTACATGAAGCATTGCTTTCAAAGGCAAAAAGCACAAATAATGCTGTTTTGATTGAGCAGTGACTCTGAGCTCAAAAAAATCAGTTGATCAATGAAAAAGACTGTTTAGTTATTTTGAATTTAAACTGCATTTCAATAGCATTTCTAGCTAGGAACTTTTCATTCAAGAATAGGAATGAAAAATAAAATAAGTTTTAAATTAACTTTTAAAAGACAAATATGTATTGATTTATCTCGAGATATACTAAAAAAAAATTTATAATTAAAAAGTACAAAAATAGTGAATATTTTGTAGGCATTTTTTCAAAAATTCGTTAAAAATAGCAATCGTTTGAGGTCTTACCCAAAATTTTGTGTAAACTAATATAAAAAGCCGATATTTGTTGTATTGTGTAGAAGCCCCTTAATAGTTGAAATCAACACAATCAAGCCCAGGTAAAAGCTAAGGGTCTGGTTTTATCCTCTTTTTTTTTAAACCGAATAAACAAAAACCAATATTTGTCGATTACGAGCTCTACTATAATAAAAATTAACTTTTGACGTTATATAAACACTTGTGCCGTAAAGGGTTAATATTTTTGGTCGACCAATAGATCGACGTTATTGCTATTTAAAGTTTTTAAATAGGTATCTTAAGTTTATGCAACATATCTTTTTGTACTTTTTAAAGCAATCTAAATACGATTTAGACACAAAAAAAAAGTAAAAGAAAAGTTAAAGGATAGCAAAAATGCTGCAAATTGTACACCTTCCACAGCAGGATAAATTGTTTTTTTTATTTTTTATTTACAAAGTTATGTTAATCCTTCAAAAGCAGACGTTTTGCAACACATACCTTCACTTGGGGGAAAAAAAGCAATTTTTACTAAAAGTAAAAAAATACAATTTAAAATTGAGAAAAAGAAAAGCGTATAGAAATATGCAAAAGAATAGCTCATAAAAAGTCAAGCAAACTGAGCAAATAAAACACCTACTCCTGAAGATAACCCAAAGTGGACGATAAAAATTTGCAAGGCGAACTACTGGTCTGTCTGGTCGACAAGGATAATATTTGATTTGTGTCGCCTTTCAAAAACAATTTTTTCATTCTTCACAAGTGAACGAAAATGTCATCAAAAGCACATCCTTAACAGCAACAAAAACCATAACCAAAACAACAACAGCAACAACCAGAACAAAATCACAATCAACAAGAAATGGCAGTGAAAGTGACAATGAGAACTTGTCAAGAAACTCGTCATTCGTCCGGATGGCTAACTCAATGGTTGGTTGCTTGAGTTCGGCTGGTTGTCCTGTCTTTAACGAGCTATGCGACAAATAACCGAACGAAAGTACAAACTCAAATGCTAGGTCCTGTTGTTGTTGACCACAATAAGGGCGTTCGAATTTCTGTTTGAGTGAAATATTAGGCCAACTTTATTCATTTATGCAGCTTTGGACGTTTCTGCAGCTGGCAGCAAAAAAATATAAAAAACATGCGGAAAGAGGAAGAAGTTTTTTATTTACTAATGCCAAAAATTATTTCTCTACATTCTGGTTATTGCTTTAAGTACTCTTAAAAAAATGTTCACTCTCAGTTTTTCATTTCCTTGCATTTTTTTTTTAAATATTTTGTTATATGTTTGCCAAAAAAGTGGTCTTCGTTCACCCCTTCCCTAACGGGCAGGCGTAAGCGGTGCTTCATTGCAACCGTTTGAATCTCTCCCAAAGGAGCGCACCTTGTTCGGCTAACACAAAGGTGCCTTCATATAGGTTAAGCATTTAGCTTATACTCCTAGAATAGGTCATGTTACCGTTCGGTTATCATTGATTCATTGTGATTTAAACAGGTTAGTGTTTATATTTGACTGATCACCGGATTATTTGTCCGGATGATCTATTTTGTAAATTCAGTATTTATTATAGATTTATAAACGAAGTTGCAATTAGGGGGATGCAAGGCAACCCTTCATGCAATGAAGCACGAGACCACAATGTATTGAAGTTATTTTATTCCCTTTAAACAAAATGTTTGCTTACAAAAAACCTTTGAACTATACGTGCATGTAAGATAAAGCACGCTATTAAATCATCCCTTTACTAAGCAGCTTAAGCGTCAATTTAGTATAGAGCTTTTTGAAAGCTCTTCTAATAAGCACATTGCTTAAGGTAATTGCTGTAACTTTATTGCAGTGCTTTTTAACTGTGTAGAAACATGTATTCTTCTTACTTCAGTGGCTCTTAAGCATTTTAAGTTGTTTTTTCTTTTGGTCGCTTGCCAAGCAAAGCTGGCGTATGGTTAAGCTGTTTTTATTTTGATTTTTTTTATAAGCATATTTCTTGCATGTAGCAGAGCTTTGCTTTGCTTTGCACGTGTTGTATGATATAGAAAAGATAGTCGTTGCTATTTAGCTTGCACTTATTATTTTGATCCATTGTGAAGAAATTTCGTATTTAAGAAGAAAAAGCGGCCCTAAAGATATGTATGTTAGTTTAAACAGATATATGTTTATATTATTTTTGTGATAAAAGTGTAAAAAGTAAGTGATAAAAAAAAATCTAGTGGAACCTAGTTTATGATGAAATCAATCCTAAAGAGTGAAAGCTACCTAAGAAAAACAATTTTTTCCCCCTACTAATTTCCACACCTAAGGAATTTTTACTTTATTTTTTATATTTTTTTAAATTTATTTATTTATTAATAATGTTAAGACAAAGCTGAATTTAAATAGCCTATTTCGACGTTTCTACAAAAAACTTATTGTTATTAATTCACTTCAAATATGTTTAACACGCCGTCGAAAAATTCTCTTTAACAAAAACACTTTTTGTATGTATTTTAACAGCCGTATTCATAAAAAGTTACAAACCTCTAGTAAATCCTTTGTAAGACACATGCCTAAAAACGTTATTCATAAACGTTCAATAACGAAAAAAACCTTTCGTAACAGTTTCACAAATGAGAGCATTTTAAGTTAAGAAAAAAACCTTCTGTAAACCTCCTACAAAACCATTTTATATTTTAATGTTCTCAATTGAGAACATTCTTCTCATTTTGTGACAAACTAAAATGCCAACAAACAAATAAATAAATGAAAATAATTGTGTTTTCATAAGGATAAGGATAGACGGTTTTCCAGTTTTTGCCTAAAAAATAAATTTTTTTGAAGTGAAAACTTCTTTAGGCGCGTTGAACGATTTTGGTAGAGGGTAAATCATTGGTTTGCATCATCGTATTTTTCCATGGAAATCGTCCACAATCGGCCGCAAGCTCACACAGAAATCACTTGGAAACTCCTGAAATTAATGCATATAATCTGTTTGTTAGTATATAAATACTTAAGTTAGGTTGCAATAAGATGTTTGCACCCAAAACTTATTATTAATGCGGTTTATATTTATATATATATATGTATATGCCCTTAAAGTTTGGCAATTTCTTCAGATGTTGTATTTGTCAACATTTTTGAAAAATTTGCTTTTACTCAAACAGCTGCTATTCATGGTGAGATTTAAAAATGGATCGATCTTCTTCTCTTTCTGCTTTTTTCTGCTGGAACTTCGTTTGCAAACAAGAAAAATAATGTATGGATTGAGTGTTTTAACATTTAATCTTTAAGTTGTGATAAAGGAATATGTTGAACATTCAAATAATTACATGCATTCTCTTATTTAATTACATATCGTCATACAAAGTTTGACAATTTTCATACTTGTTGTATTTGTCAGTGGCTTTTTATTTTCACCACTGCGGCATTTTATATTCAGAGTTGTCAACTATGGCTGTGTGTCAATCGGAAAGTTTTCAGTCGTGGTAGGATAGAAAATATCAAGTTGAATAAAATTTGTGTGTATGTTGTAATAAATTTGTCTTTTTTGCTGTGTCAAATGGACGATGAAATTTTGACAATTACAAATTTTGACGTTTCACATTTCGGTCGTGTTTTAGCGCAAATATTTTATTTTATTTGCATTTTATCAATTTGCGACATAATTACTTCGAGAGCTTCTACTTGCAACATATTTCGTAAACTTGTAATATTGTAAACTTAAAAAACTTATATATATATATACATATATATAAATATATATAATAACCTGTATATATATATACTATATATGTATATATAGGTTACGCAGGTACATCAGGTTTATTACGCAAGTTTTATACGTAATATATGTATATATATATACATATATATAACCTGTTAGTGGGTTACGATGGATATGATTACAGATGTGCAAGCAGAATAGTTATGACAAACAGATGTGTAATAATTGTAAGCAGTTTTAGTTTAAGTTATTTTTGTATATGTTAAATGTATTGAGTAAGAATTATTAAATTGAGTGAAAGTAAAATGTTGTCACTTTTCACTCAATAGTTTGATTATAAAAACCCTTGATGGGAATTAAATAAAGACAGAGTGGTTTTTGAGAATAACTAAACATCAAGTCTTTTTTATTCAAAGCAAGCCTTGTGGCTTGAATCTATTCAAAGTAAGCCTTGTGGCTTGGATAATAAACAAATACTGCCTTGAGGCCGAATATGCAAAAAGCCTTGCGGATGAACATTAAAAGGCCTTGTGGCCCAAACAATAAACCCTGCCTAATACTATTAGCCTGCTGAAATAAATAATATAGCAATAACATTATTTGGCTTGGATACATATATACATATATATAGTTCATATATATGAACAATTTAGCTGATGGAGGAAATTAAAAGAATATTTATGTATATTTATATAATAACAATTACGTATTAAACCTGCGAAATAATTAATATTTTCAGTAGTAATTAGTAGTTCAGTAGTAACAATTACGTATTAAACCTGCGAAATAATTAATATTTTCAGTAGTAATTGAATAACTAAAGTCTGCTTATCCTAAGCATTCTATTTTTTAAAACTGTTTAGCTTTAATTTCTTATATGAATTATATATAATTTATAAGCTATAGATATTTCCTAATTTTAGAATATTCTATTTTTAATACACAATGCAATATAGATATGGCGAACATGTACCTATATTGTGTTAGTGTTATGATATAAATAAATATAAATAAGCTTTAATTTTTTATATTAATTCAATAATGAAATAATTTAAATAAATTACTTATTTATATGTATTTTTGATATGGTAACACTTTTCCTTAAAATAAATAGCTTCAGTAATATATAAAAAATTTAATAAATTGTTATAAGCTCTTAACAAAAATAATTCTAATTTCATATGCCGACTGTAGCTACACGATTAGAATTCACAACGTCTACAAAAAATTTCCGGCTAACTGCGCCAACAGCAATTACCAAGGAAATCTACAAACAAGGACGCACAGAGAAGAACAAGATCAGAGCGGAACTTTTAAAACTTTTTGATTTCATACTACATGTAGGACGGGCTGCATATGAGCTTTCGCACATCCTACATGTCCGTCCAACCTGTCAAATCCATCCTACATGTAGGATAAGTCCGAAACCCCTTATTAGCATGAAAATTATTATATAGCAGTAAGGCGGTCCGTGGCAGGACAACGTCTTCCAGGGAATACTAATATTTTATATATAGGTTTTCGCTTCGGTCGGCAGTCCTCTCACTGCTATACTTTTTTTTTGTTTCGTTGTGTGATAATAGTGCTTTAACTTTAAATATCTTTTATGAAAACAATGATTTTCTGATCGAACAAAAATTTGAAAAAATCTTTTCTTAATAAGCTTAGGAACTCAAACTTTTAAATATATAATAAAGACAGCAGTAAATATATAAAAAAGTGGTCTTCTTCTTACCGTTAGAGGTACCTTCTAACGTGGTAAGCGGTGCTTCATTGCTGCCAATGTAAATTCTCCACGTTGGAGCGCGTACCTTGTGGCGGCTAACTGGACAAGGATTTATGTATATGACAGCGTAAGGGCTTCGTAGCTCGCTAGCGTGTCAAGTCAAACAGCGAAAGTAAAACTTGTTTAGACTTAGGCCCCTATTATGTATTACAACTCAACTTAAGTTGACTAGATTCAACTAATTTTTTTTCTCAAAATTTATTACATACATTCCAGTTGAACTATGTTGTTTGAAAATTCTTAAAAGATTAAGGCAAACTACATGGTTCAACTAAAATAAATGTAATACGTTATATGAAAAAAATTTAGTTGAATCTAGTCAACTTAAGTTGAGTTATTTTACATAATAGGAGCCTTAGATTGATCATCATCAACGTTGAATGATCTTGCAAAGAAACACACATTTGCAATTAAGGGATGCTGGTAGGCATACAACCTGTTCATGCAATGAAGTACAGGACCACAATTTAGTTGTGTTTAATTTTTGCTTTTATAGATCAGTTTGCGGAGAAACTTTCTGTGAATTTTTAAAAACGAAAATAATATTTTGAAATATTTTGTAGACTTAGCAAATAAAATGCGATTTTAGTGCGGGGCTTTGAAAAGCTCTATGTGTTTTAACCCTTTTTCAGGCATATGAACATTTGTTTACCACTAACATTTTCGGTCGATAAAGCTGTGAGAAAAATCAACGTTCGCTATTTTAGTGTCGATAAGCAATAACAGCTCAAGTCTATTCAGTCAAAGTTTCATGAAATATTGCTTCAGAGTTTTCAATCGCCATATAAGTTATATGAAAAAGGTATTTTTTTTTTGTGTGTCATAACTTTGGCTAAGCTCACGCTAAAAGCTACAGATTTCAGTGCTATGTGCGTAGAATACAGCTACATCAATAACTCAATGCTGTCTTAAATCAACTCAAAAAGGCGGTAAGCCGTGAGGAACTTGAAAATAACCTTTTGCTTGCAGATTCCATGCAGTGATTTTAAAACCGATTTCACCACTGGAAAGAGCACAACTTTCTCTTTCAAAATCATTTGTTTCAATTAAAAAAAAACCGTATTATTTAAAATCCATTAATAAATGGCTGAAAAATGTGCCCTGTAGCCCACAAGCTCAGTTTTTGTCAACTATTTTGCATTTATAATAACTGATTTTTCTTATTGTAATAAATGATTTTGAAAGAAAAAGTTTTGCTCTTTTAAGTGGTGAAATCCGTTTTAAGATAGGTGCATGGAATCAAAAAATTTAATTTTGCAAGCAAATGGTAATTTTGAAGTTTCTCAAGGCTTACTGCTCACTTAACTCATTTGCTCACTGCCAAAACCGTTTGCGTTTAGTTTTTTTAATTTTCAGCATAAACTTGAATTAATATTAGCCATTGGCGTCGGAAGCGGGGGGGCAAGGTGGGCAGTTGCCCCCCCACTTTTTTTGCTAGATAAACAATTTAAAAGGAAAAGTTATTCAAAATATCAGTTTTTTTACAACGATAATATTTTTGTATTATATATTTTCCTCTTCTTTCTCTCTTCTTCATGTTTCATGTGAAGAAATTTTGGTGAACTTTTTTTGCACCACCATTTGTACTGCCCCCCCATTTGTACTGCCCCCCCAGATGAAATTCGCTTCCGACGCGATTGATATTAGCCGGAAAATTCTGAAGTTTAAAAAAAAATTTAAAGGCTTAGGATGTGGCGAAGCGTATAATAATAAACGCTCCTTATCTGTAAGCAAAGAAACAAAAAAAAACTTAAAAAAGTTATGCATTCAGGTGACCCTTCAGGAACGTTCCTTACGCTTTTCCTTCAATTCCGAATGTATGTTATTCGAAATAAAATCTGTGTATTTTTATTTTTTTATTATGTCTTCTTTGATAATTTTTTTTAAACAATAAAATCAAAAAGTTTAATTTAATATGTTAATAAAAAAGATTTATTTATTAAAACTTAAGGTGTAAAATCCTTATGAGAGATGAACATAGGCAGTTACCGTTGCCAGCGATCTTTGTTTCATGACGTAACAAGGCGTTGAGCATTGAAGATTCATCATGTTCCTCGAATCGAAAACTGAACTAACTTAACAGTATAAAACAAATAAACACATTTGTAGGGTGTACCATAGTGCAAAAAAACTTTTTGAAATTCTTACATCAAATTTGAAATCAGCGACCAGAGCTTCTACAATGACTATAAAACAAAAAACATTTTGAGGGTCAACCCTAGGCCTAACTCTTTTTTTAAATTATAAGATTCGAAATCAGTGACCCCTTAATATTGCCAGTATATACACAAAGAGTATAAAGCAAAAAACACATTTTTAGAGTTCACCCTAGTATCAAAAAACTTTGAAATTCTTACACCAAGTTCTAAATCAGCGATCCCTTAATACTGCCAGCATATACACAAGGAGTATAAAGCAAAAAAACACCTCGTTAGGGTCCACCCTAAAGGAAAAAATTTTTTTTGGATTCTAACATCAGATTCGAAATCAGCGATACCTTAATACTGCCAGCACATACACAGAAAGTATTAAATAAACAACACATTTTTTGGGTCCACCACAGTGTCAAAAAACTTTTTTAGATTCTAACATCAGAGTACACTGTATTACACACATTTGCTCCAGTTTCCATTTCTTAAAATTTAATTGCAATAAAGATTATCAAGTATGATTTAAAACAAACAAACAAATAAAAATAGCAAATTCGTTTTAACAAAATGTATACGTGTCCGAAACAGAGACACAGAGAGAGAGCGAGAGAGAGAGAGAGGGAGAGAGCGAGGGAGTTAGGGAGAGATAGATAGAGTTGCGCACTCGCCTGGTGGAATCTCTATAGTATATATACTCGCAGGCACACACACAAAGCAACCTCACTGTTACGTGATTTTTTCTACCAAATCGCACTACCCGCAAGCTGCGTAAAGGAACTTCGTTCCAAAAATTAGAAAAATTATAAATTGGAAAATTTTCTGTGATGATTTTTATAAAAATTATACCAAATGTTTTTTATCATTATTTTTTCGATCAGAATTAGAAATCAATCTTTGGCCGTTAGTTTTTTGATAAAAAACAAATCGTTGATCTATATTTTTTTGATCAGAAATAAAAATCAATCATTGATTGATATTTTTTCAAATTTGAAATAAAAATCAATAATTGATCGTTATTTTTTCGATTACAAATTAAGATCAAAAGGGATTAAAAAACTTAACGAATTTTTAGTTTAAATATTTTCATGAACTATTATTTAAACAATGTCGCATGGCAATAACACATCAAATCGCATTTAGTCATCTATCATGTGTATTTATAACTGCAAAATCAGTGGCTTAGTGTAAGAGGAGCATGATTAAAGCGTTTAAAGCAACAAAAGCGATAGATGACATTTATTTCTGGCAAAGTGGATCTCTTACAGAAAGCGATCGTATTGGAAATTTTTTATTATACGATTCGCATTTTCTTTTTCAAGAAATCTTGACAAACATGTAACCAAATATTCACAATTAAGGCTCATCTCTTCCTTGAAGAATTTTCAGGCATGCACGTTAACGTTAATTTTAACGATAACCAAAATTTTATTTTTGTTTTGTTGAAGCAAAATCAAAAATAAAAATAAATAACGTTATCTCAAAAAACGATAAACATTTATTTCGCTTCGGACATGATTCTATTATATATAAGGTTGAGTAAGCTGAGAGCATACATCTGTCGGCGAATGTCAAGAACAGGTGTATGGTGTTGTTATCTTTTATTTGGACATTCGCCGATCCAAATTCCATCCATCCAGCGTTTTTGCTTAAAAAGGTCACTGGGCACTTTAAAAAGGGAAACGTTTTCCTTGTTCCAATAGTTTTGGCGAATCGCGTACTTTTTTCGGCATTTTGAAGCGGTAACAAAAAACTCAAACTCCAAGAAAATTGTAAAAAATTATTTTAAATACAAATTTAATATTAAAATTCAATAGTTTGTTTGACTTCTAGTCAGAAATTTTAATTTGATTGTTTACTTGTCTTTTTTGCTTTACTTTGGCATTTTGTGATCCAAGTTTTGTTGTTGTATGAGAACAATTTCATGGTTACTTAACCTTATATATAATTGAATCATGGCTTCGGAGTCAATGATAAACAATTATTTCGTTTTTTTGTCAAACCAAGCGTTGAAAATTAATTTAATTTCAACAAAATACATTTCGGTTTTTATTGTATCGAAAGCTAGAAGTAGAGAAAATTTTACTTTTTTAACTTAAAACGAAAATTGTATTTTGTGATAATTTCGAAAAACGAAATAATTCTAATAATTTATTTTCCATGCTCAACGAAACAAAATAAAATTTTGTTGATTTCGTTGTGTATGTCTGAGAATTTTTTAAAACGCTTGTAAAAAAGCACAGTATTTTATTTAACATCACCTTCAGCTTTAAAATATTTATTCATTTAAATACACTGCTCCACAAAAATCCAAGAATGTTCTGATTTGAAAGTTTTAACAGTCAATTTAGATGTAAATTAGGACTCTAATTTCAAATATTAGCTTTAAAATTATTCTGTAACACCGTTTTTAAGTTATCGAAAGATTATTATTATTAATAGTGAATTTCGAAAAAGTGTTCCTACTTTATTGCAAATTAGACAAGTTTTTATGAATTCATTTGAATAAATATTCCTTTCATTTGGATAAACATTTTATGCTCTATTAATTAAAACATTTAAATTTTTTAATTTTGTTTCTCAAAATTTTCGTAAACCTATGTTCCGGTTTCTTACAAAGTTATCAAAATTAAAAAAATTATATAGGCTCATAATTTTATTTTACAGTATGGTCTATTACGAAGAAAATGACATACAACTTTAAAAAATCTGTCACGAAATTCAAAAGTATTACCTTCCGAAGTGAAAATGGAAAAATGTATTTTTTCAAATTTTACGATTAAGCAACTTAAGCATATTCTTAAATATCAACTGCTTCTTTATGTATAATGAAACGAAGTCTGAACATCGTGAAAGAGACGAGCAAAAAAGTGGGAAAATGTATTGCTTACCGTGTCTTGCACTTCACTCAGCCTTCGTTTCATTATAAATGAAGATACATACATAAAACAACTGGTGCTAGAGTTTTAAAAACTCTATTTTTTAATGGTTTTTAAAAATACAATATATTGAGAGTATAATGTAAAAATTTCATACAAAATTAAAAATTATTACGAAGTTGTAGCACATAGTCAAGAGTTTGTGTTGATAAAACTTTAAAAGCTTTTTTCTCGAAACGTTTTTTTGATCGGCCCGGTTGTTTTAAAAAATTCTATCAAACCAATTGAACTGAAATTTGAATAGGTAATTTTACACGCCAAAGGCTCTCGCAGGTAGCAGAATTGTACATTTTGAATAATTTATTCCTATTTTCCCCGCCGATTTTCCACAAAAAACACGATTTCTTAAAACTTCTGTTTAGAAGTCCGCCATTTTGTTATATTTCAATTAACTAATTAAAAAAATTAGGCCGAAGCACCAGACGACATCTTAAGGATAAGCTGAAAATAAATAAAAACAGAAAGGCGACATTAAAAGACATTTCTGGATCTACTTCGTCTCTGGTTTTCACTTTGATCTGTTTCTCTTATGAGAAACCATACTTTAGTTTTATTGTTTATATCAAAACAAATACTTTATAGGTACTCACCTTGTAGAGCCCAATGCGTTTCCAGAAAGTCAAGATTTAAGTAGTTTTGTATTAATAGATTTTGTAATCGATTTTTTTCTATTTTCACTTAGGTAATTTTTAGACTTGTATTTAGTGGCAGATATTTTAAAGTTGTATGCTATTTTTGTGTAGAATATACTTTAAAATAAAATTATGAAACTATAAAATATATTTTATTTTTATAACTTTGTAAGCAAACTTATTTTAAATTTTATGAAAATTTTTAGAAAAAAAAATAAAAAATTAAAATGTTGTAATTACAAGATTCTAAGATATTTATTCAATGAGAGTTACCTTTAATTAAAAATGCGGTTCATTTAAATAAATTCATAAAAACGTGTTTTATTTGCAATAACATGGGATAACATTTCAGAATATTTGGAATCAGCATCCTATTTTATAAAAGGACACCTATCTTGTTATGACACATAATGACATCATTGCTGTTCTTCCGTTTCTCTAAGAATATTAGTTTTACTTTTAAAAACTTAATTTAAATACAATGTATTTAATATGTATACAATATACCTATGTAATATAAATATTAAACTCCTTTTTTTGTTTTTTGTTTTTGTTTTTATTTTGGATTTCAAAAATATCGATCAATGATTGATTTTTATTTTTGATCGAATGATTGATTTTTTTCTGATTGGAAAATTATCGATCAAAGATTGATTTTTATTTTTGAATAAAAATATATCGATCTAAAATTGTTTTTTTTTTTTTGTATAAATTGGTATAATTTAATTTATATTATAAAAATCATGGCACATAAAATAATGTCCCAATTTACTCTCTAGCTTATAGGCATCAGGTGACTATATTACAATACTTATTTCAACACTATTTACATGTGATGTTTTTATTTGAAAATTTCAACATAACGATTAATTTGGGTGACTGAAATTTTTGAAAAATGCTGTCATCTCGTATGATAATATATCATACGTTGTCATTACTGGGTAAGCGCATATTGTTTATCGATACAGACTTGTTTTTTGCACTGGACTTTTAATGGGTTAAGAACTTAAGTCTCTATAGAACGGAGGTTTAGTGCAGAGCTTTTAAAAGCGCTGCTTGCAACTTCGTTGTTTAATAATATACTTCGTAATGCAGTGCTTGCTTAACGATCAAGTAGTAAAACTTACTACAGTGTCTTTTAATATTTTTCAATTTAAAAAGCTTATATGCATGCCTTGTGTTCAAACTTATATTTAATGCTGACAAAATGCTTTTTAGTAAAATTACAAACACCATTGATCAAGAGTTTATTATACATACGTACATTTGTTGTAAAAATTAATGTTAGGTACACGCACATTGAGAACATAATAAGGGTATTCACTTTTCAGTGCAATTGAGGGCTTGTGCACTTTACAAAAACAAAATACACGTTCATACTAATGAAGTCAATCCCATGATCCCGGGATATCGGGATTTAGACCCCTAAATCCCTGGATTTTCTTTACGGAATCCCGGGATTTTTAAATGCAAAATTTATTTTACAAATATTCATGTAAATGCAACCAATTTATACCAATAAATAAGTTGATATAAATATAGAATTAGAAAAACCTTTTATTGAGGCTGAAAAAGATTGTTAGGACGATGGGTGGGAAACACTGGAGCAAAGACTTGGCAAAGTTTAAGAAGAATGTGCAACATCGGGAAGTCAGCTATGTATGTCAAAATTGTCAGACATTCTTACTTAGGAAGTAATTTTGTTTTGTGGTTAAGGCAATCGTGATTGAAAATTACTTATTACTTACGATTATCGTATAACTTTTTCTCCAACTAGAATAGAATCAGAATGGTGATTCTCATCAGCGCGTTATATTTGTAATAATTAATGTCCGAACAAAACACTCTAATAAAAAATAAGACGCGTTGATCAGCTTAATGTTTTACTTTAAAAAAATTTAAAATCGAAAAATTTAATTTTGAAAAGTTTTTTCCAACCATAATTTGTCTTAAACACAAAAAAAAACATAAAAAAATAAGATTAACATTTATATAATAAGATCTTAAACTGTTCTGTATTTTATTTCTTATATTTTTTGTTCTTTAAGTTACTACAGTTGTTTTTTTAAATTATTAACAATAAGGGTAGTCACATTTGAGTGGTATCGTGGTATTGTGGTTTTTTTGCCATAGTTGAAACCACAATTATGAGCACCCTTTAAAATAGAATTTGTGGTTGAAAACTGCCCACTATAGCTTTCTGTTGCTATGAAAATTAATTTACTATCCAATTTAATATATTTCATTAATATATGGCATAAAAAAGTTTAACTTGCATTTTGAGCTTCTTTCATTTCTGCAATTAGAAAATACCTATCAACCGATCAGCTGTATATGGAACTTTACATGCCAAGTTCGTTAAGCATATCATTGGGCTACTTAAAATTACCACACTTTTGATTTTAAGAGATTTCATGTTAAACAGCAAGAAATATGACAACCGCTCGGTAAAGTGTAGTATCAATACGGGGTTTTTTAACTACACTAAAAAAACGCAATCGTGAATACCCTTAATGTGTTTTGGTTTTAGTGCTTTATAAATGAATTAATTTACATTTTTTAGTTTCAAGTAATAGATAATAAGAAATTGTATTAGAAACGTTTTGAATTTTTAAATTCTTTAAGTTTTCAATCCCGAAATAGTCCCGGGATCCCGGGATTGATATTTTCAATGCCGGTAATCCCGGGATCGAGAAAAGCTTTCGGGATTGAACTTCCTAGTTTATACGTAAAAAATCTGCACAAGTGCTTCTCTACTGTAGCCTCAAACTTGGGAACTTGATTAGTTGTGCACTTGACAGCTTTGAAATAGTCACGAAAACCTCAATACACAACTGCACAAATTCTCAACAAAAAATTTTTTGTATTATGAAAATCCGTATAATACTTTATTTTCTATACAAAAAGTACATTAACGCTTTTCGGACTGACGCAAAACTAAACTAAATCGGACTAAAAGTTTAGAGTACGCGAACAGACCACTTATGTGCTCTTTCAAATATTCAGGAAACATTAATATTACGGGTATTCACGATTCAGTGCACTTGCCTGTGCAGTTGAGGACTTGTGCAGTTGTGCAGCTAGGTTATCGTGAACACACCATGATCAATTTTTCAAAGCTGTCAAAATGTTCAATGTGCACAAGTACACAACTGCTCAGGTCCTCAAGTGCTCAAGTTTTAAGCTACAGTAGAAAAGCACTTGTGCAGATTTTTTACGTACGTGTATTTTGTGTTTGTAAAGTGCACAAGTAATCAACTGCACTGGCAAGTGCACTGAATCGTGAATACCCCTATTGAGTAATTTTTAATAATATTGAGACTACATTGATACTAGAATAAAAGTGTTTACTTCCACTCTAAAAAACCTATAAATGTTGTTAAATACCACTTGCTGTTCATTTTTTTTCTCATTGTCCTACTCTATGAGAGCTTCACTTTTATGAAGCTCATTAAAGAAGGCGCACTTTAGCTTTCCTTAGCTTAACACTTGCCATAATCCACTTCTACGCAAAATACATAAATATTAATACGCACATAATGTGCGCTGATGAAGATGATGATGTTTGAGCTTTTAACCCCCACCATCTATATATCATGAACCTCGTGTGTATTAAAACTGTACTCGATGATTTATTGATTGTGCTAGCTGCCACTGGATTTGATCCTGGCTGACCAGTGCTGCCACTTTATGAGTAATTCCTCAAAACGTGAGGAATTTAAAGTGGTTGTGAGTATCTTTTGAGGAATTTTAGGCCCCTATTATGTATTACAACTCAACTTAAGTTGACTAGATTCAACTAATTTTTTTTCTCATAATTTATTACATACATTCCAGTTGAACTATGTTGTTTGAAAATTCTTAAAAGATTAAGGCAAACTACATGGTTCAACTAAAATAAATGTAATACGTTATATGAAAAAAATTTAGTTGAATCTCGTCAACTTAAGTTGAGTTATTTTACATAATAGGGGCCTTACTTTGAGGAATTTGAAAATTTTATAGAATTTTTTTTTTTATATATATGGTAGCACTTTTTTATGGTTGAAAGTCCCCTTTCACATTGTTCAAGAATTGAATTCAATTTTTTTACGTTCTCTTTTGGACTTGACGAAAGCTTTCACATTTGTCAAGAATTGAATTCAATTGTTTGTCATCTATGCTTGCTTTCTTAAAAACAAAAGCGATTGCATCAACAGCTTAAAATTGTTCGTAAAATATTAATTATAATTCATAAGCGATGGAAATATGCTAATTATAAATAAATATCGAAAATAGTTCAACAAAATAACTTGTTTTCAAGTTTCAGTACATCAAACGCACGCCGATACACAAAAAAGAAAATGAAGCAATCTGCAAAAAATGAGAAAAGCACAAAAGGAACACGAAAAAGTTGACGGTACAGAGACAACGGTACCGTCAACTTTTTCTCCCTTTCGTCGCTTCCGATTTGCGGCGAATTGCCTACAAACTATGAAAATTTAATTCAATTCTTGAACAATCTGCAAGGGGTCATAGAAACGTACCTTTAACCCTATATCGCGCTGTGTTGCAGATCTGCAATATTTAGAAACTGGTCTAGAAAAAGAGAACCAATAAGAAAGAGAACCAATTAAGTCGGAATTCTTATATCTGTGGTCAGAAGGAATAACGACTAAACTCAACGTATCGTAAAAAACGATATTTAAATTGCACGAACTACGACCAATTTTTTTGGAATATATGAACCGTTACAAACAAAATATGTGCGGACATACGTGATGATTAATTCTGGGCAAAAAATGGATATCTGCATACTTTCAAAAATTGGCAATAAATGTCGCTTTTTTACGATACTTTGAGTTTAGTCATTATTCCTTGTGACCACAGATATATGACTCATTAACATTACAAATAACTTTCTCAACTCTAACTTTCAAATTAGAGACTTTGTAAATCAACATTTATTTTATATTTTTAGTTGTAACAGCGTGATTTTGCATTTGCTAAAAGTAAAGTAAATAAATTATTAATTTCAAAACAAAAGTTATTTTTGTTTATTTTTACGATTTTTATGTAAAAAATAGAAATTGGCGTTATTGCGCGATAAAGGGTTAAATTTAACTGAACACTGATTTGAGGAATTTTTGCGGAATTTTGGTATTAAAAAGTGGCAACACTGTCTGGCTGCCTGCTGCACTTCTGCACGCAATGAATGCTCAACACGCAGTTGAATTGATGCCATTTATAGCCACTTTGTTGTTTTTACTTTTTAATATTTTTTTTGCGTGCTTTTTTTCGAGCATTATTTTTCATTCTGTTCAGAGCCTTCTCTTCTGGTTTTAAAATAAAAATTGCGTTAATGGAATTTTCATATTGAAAGGATTCAAATTGACCCATTAACGTGCAACACTTCAGTGCTGCTTAATGGACGCTGCCTGGCTGACGTTGGTCATTCCATAGCGGCTGCTGCGTTCATCGAGAGCACCAACATCAACAGCAATACTAAAAAGATAATGCACGCATAAAATTCGTGGTAGATAATTAAAATGAAATGACGCACATGAATTCTAAGCGAGTGCAATAATCAGAAAAACAACAACCACGCTGTGCATTCTGAAAGTTGCACTAACTTTAAAATGTGGAAAAACATATTTTTACTATCACAATATTATCACTATAAAGGGTTAATTTTTTATAACACACACATTAAAAAAAAAATTTTAATTGAATATAAAAAATTAAGAAGAAAAAAATTACGATAACTTAAAAAAATTTGTTTGCTGCGGTGGGATTTGAACCTTGGACGACGAAATACAAAGAAGCAAACAAAAGAAAATAAAAAGCAACTCTTTCATTCTAATAACTGTTACGTACAGTATTGTGGAAATTAAGCAACTTTTACTTCATCTTTAAACAAAATCTGATTACTTTTTACGTTATACCTTACCTTTTGCGCTCAAAAACGAAAAAAAATGTCAACTTGTTGGTTTCATATTTTTTTAGGTACTTTTTGAAAAATTTCTTAATCTATATACAACTCTTAAAAATAATACATTACTAAACATAAAATTAGCTTTATATAATTTTTATACATAGCATTACAGTATATGTCAAGGTACATTTTGAAGTTATTATAGTATTATAATTATATGTTTTGTATTTATTCATCCTTTTCTATTTCTGGACCATACAGCAATCCTTAAAAATTTTGAAAAGACGATCCTGTTCTTTTTATCTAATTTTCGTTTCTTGCCAGCATCAAATTTCAGAAAATTTTTCTAAAAGTAAGTTTAAGAAATTATGCACTACTGAGGAAATGGATTTTTAGCTTCACTAAGTTCAAAAGTGTTATGTAATTTTGTTTCTAAAGTATGAACTTCTAAAACAACTATAGCGCTTTATTGATTTCCTCAAAAAGTATTGCATGTATGCTCTCTGTTGTGATTTCACTATTATCAGATCTAGAAAATTTTTAAAAGTAGTTTTTATTGCTGAAATTTTATAAACAAATAAGCGCGATCAAACTCCAATACAAAACTTTAACAGTTACACAGTGTTCCCAACTTAGGGGGTTTCCCCCCTTAATTTAATGGGGGAAAAGTAAAATGGGATATTTTAGGGATTATCTAATGTTATGAGTTTTTTAGAGATTTTTTTATAATCTTACGCATTGATAATACAATTTACTAGGAAGTTTTTGAATTTACTCCGATTTTACTATGGTGTAAGAAAATAAGGTTAACGTGACGTTAAATATTTTGCTAAAGCTGTCAAACTTGTAAATGAGTGAAGGAGACAGAAAAGCTGATTTGGTATGGTTTGACAACTCAATTGTTTGATTTTTATAACAAAAATTCAAAATCGCGTTCACCTTGTTTTGAATAAGAACCGAAGAAACCTGATTTTGTTTTGTTAATATTAAATCATTTATAATTAAAGATTCTAACAAAATGTTAGTTAATTGTTTTTTGTTTTTGGGGATTTCCAAGTAATTGGAGCGATTTTAGGGGTTTTTGGCTAAAGCTTTAGGGATACATATTTTTGGGTATTGGTAACACATCTGTTACATGATTTTGGAACTCTGGCGCATCGGGTCTTAAGCTCTGTAGACTCTGTATTTTTTCGGAATTTACTTGAAAATAACATATTCTTGAAAGTCGTACAACAATAACCAATTTTAAGAAAAATTAGATTTTCAAAAAAATTTTTGGCCTAAAACCTCTCTTAATAACTAATAAGCCCGTAAAAGGAAATCTTTTGTTTGTTGTTATTTGTTGTGAGTAATTAAAAGCCTTTATTAATATTTATTTATTTATTCATCAATGGAACAAGTTCCTTACTGACTAAAAAATATTTGGCTAAGCCATTTAAATTATGTAAACTACAAAATGTTTGGGAAAACCACTTTTATAAAATTAAGATAAACAATTTTTGATAATAATTTAAGATTAGAAAATAATATTCTATGTTTAATATATTGTAATATAGTATATTCATCGATAGAAACTATTTATTAGGACTCTTAAAGTCTGCTTCGTCATGTCTAAATCAATAGCAATTTTGCTAGAGAGCATATTGTATTCTATGAGAGTCCTATTCAAAGGAGCATTAATCGCATACTTTGTTCTGAGCATTTTAATAAAAAAAAAAATATCATAATTTCGTGTAGGAATATTAAAAGTTATCATTTGCAATAATCGTACAAATAAAAGTGATATTATAGTTCTTTTACTTTGTAGCGATTCCAAACCAATATAGAAGCACCAAGCACTATATGAGGGGGTTGAATCAAAATTTAAGGACTTAAGAGCGTATCGTGTATACGTTCAATACGATTAATACGAGAGCTATAGTAGGGCTCTAAATAAACGATGCATATTCATTCAAGCATTTATGACAATTAAGGCTTTTAAATTTAAGCTTTGCTTTTTACAAAATTCGCCTAAAATTTGTGAAAAAATTGTGCCCTCAGCGAACTAAGAAAAAAAATAAACTGGCCCTTTCAGCCCTTGGAAGGACTTTGACCTAGCTTCTATTGATCAATTGTGTTGTGCGTGTTGTTGAATGTTTGATCACAAATGACCGAGAACTGGACCTACGTGTTTTATGCCGACTCCGAACGGCTTATGTTCTCCATAAGCTTTACATGGCAGTTTTTACTCTCTGAGGTTTGCCATTGTCTGCAGAGAGTTGACGACCGAACAGAAAAATTAATTCAATTGAAAAAACTTTTCTGTCTGAGCAGGAATTGAACCCGGGCTACCGCGGTTCTTTAGCTTAGGGGCCATTCACTCTACCCACTAGGCTACGGTCGCCACAGCGAACTAAGAAAACTGACACGAATTCTCTCAATAGGGGTATTCACGATTCAGTGCACTTGCCTGTGCAGTTGAGGACTTGAGGACTTGTGCACTTTACATAAACAAAATGTACGTACGTCAAAAATCTGCACAAGTGCTTTTCTACTAGTACCTTCAACTTGAGGACTTGAGCAGTTGTGCACTTGTGTGCATTGAAAAATGTTGACAGCTTTGAAATGGTGATGGTGGTGTGTTCACGAAAACCTAACTGCACAACTGCACAAGTGCTCAAGTCCTCAACTGCACAGGTAAGTGCACTAAATCGTGAATACCCCTAATGGTTTCTTATTAAACAAAGAAAACAACAAGAAAACACTTTTTCATAATGGTTTTTTTTATATAAATTAGCATTTTGAGATCAGTTTGATAAAAACAAAAAAAAAAAATATATAAGTAATTAAACATAAATAAATTATTTCAATTAATAAATTAAAATAAATTGGTTAAAAAATACATAAAGTAATGTTGTTAATATTATATATTAATTATTACATATTTCAGTTCTTAAATATGCGCCGATATTACAATGGAATCAGTATATGCTATATTTTTATTTTTAAAATCTGTTTTTATTATACATATGCTACTAAGCATATCGCTCCCCTCGCAAATCCCCAACTTATTATAAGCATATCGCTCCCCATTCGTTTTCTCTTCTTAGTTTTTAATCAGAAAAAATTCTTTGAACTCAGCGTTTTAATGCGGCAAATTGGAAACAATTGTATGTGATGGCCGATATATAATCAATAGTTATAAGTAAGGCTAGGAATCTCATGCAGTAAAACATCGAAAATATGCTCATATGAAATGCACTTGTAACTTTAAAATATGCGCTAAAAACTGGGAAAATATGCAATTAAATATATTTTTCCCTTATAAATTCGGTAAAAAAATGAATATATTGCATGTAATGTAACAAAAAAAGGAAAACAATTTATTTTAAAATACATATAAAGTTAATCTTAAAAAAAACACTAAAATATTAAGTGAACATAAAAGTAATAATTGAAGCACAGCCGCGAATAACGTTGTAAAAGTCAATTTTTGCAAAAACGGTTCTTTTGTTGATTACCGTTAACATGACTCTCTTACATTGCCTTAATACCAAATCAGAAAAAATATGTACCTTATCGCTATCAAAAGAATTTAGAAAGTGTCCGTCAGTGGAAGAACGTTGTAAGTTCTTTCAGAGGCACAAAAAGGAAGGCCAATGTTGGAATTTGGATTGATAATAGAAATAAAAGATTGAGGAATTGTAGTAATGAATACCTCCAAAAAACACTTCAGAGCAGCTAAAGTGGAATATTTTTTTAAGTTCACATTAGGTTTTTTTTTTAAATTAAATTGTTCTACTATAGATTTGTGATTGCCCAGGCTTCTTTACTTGCAAACAATTTAGCATAAGTGCAATAAAGGAACATTATTATAAATTTAACAATAAAAACTACACTGAAAAATGGCTTTTTTAACATCTTTAATTGGATTGTGCGAGGCTCAGAGCCGAAGAAAAGCTAAAGAAGGCATTTCTCATCGCAGCGCTACTGTGTATTGTTTATTTTTGCTGATCAAGAATGATAAAAGAGTAAGAGTCTGCAATCAAGCTGCAGTTAAATTAAGAAAAGTATAAGGTTTGTGTTTAAAATTAAACATATATATATTGTTAAAGGCTTTGAAATATTTTATTTTAAGTTCTTGAAATTAATTTTGGTATTTTTTAAAGGTTTTTTTAAAAAATAAATTATTTTAAATTCTACTTCGAACATTTCATTTAAAGAAACGGATCTAATCAAACAAGTCTTCCTCTATAAGTATGGATTGATTGCGCGAATAACGTCTTAAAAGCCATCACACTCACTGCTTTGCAACGTGGAATAACGTTTTGACAACCAATAGTTTTTGGAAATGTAACGTTTTTTCATTTGAAACATAGATAATGCATGATTTACAATCAAATATTATTATTAATAAATTTTTTTTAACTAAAATAGTTTATTTACCTATATAATGTATTAAAGAAGTGTCTAAATATTGTCTGCTACATGAGAAACGTTTTTTTTTGTTTTGTGAACAATTTGCTTTTTGTCGCTTAAAACGTTATTCGAGGCTGTGCTTCAATTGTAAGTAATCTTTTACCAAATGAGCACTACATTTAAATGGTCGCAAATAAAAAAAACCAAACATATGCAAAAACCAAATGCATTTCTCTTAAAATATGCACAAATATGCGCAATTAATATGCAAAAATATAAATTTTTTTGGTAAAATATGTAAAACCGTGCATTCATTACAAACTATGCAAAAATATGCACTAATGATTAGAGCAACCAATGATAAGACTACTGTTAAGAGCTTTAAATATCGATATCTTCCATTTTTAAGCTTTTTTTTTTGTTTAAATTACCTTCTTTTAAAAAAATTAAGGGTGTTTAGTAAAATTTGTTAAGTCCCGCTAAGCTGCTAAATTGTTGAAGTTAGCAACTGTTGATGTGAACGTACTTGCTAAGACATTTTACAATCAAGTGCTAAACTGTTATGTCAAAATCAGCTGACAGACTTCTACAGCTAAAAATCTGTGGTTTTAATAACTTGTGTAACCAGTTCTAATTAACCAAAAACTTTTTTAATTTGTATTCAACTCCGTTACAAAATTTTTATATTTTGTTTTAATAAAGGCCAGTTTTTAGACTTTGAAGCTGCAAAAAAAATAATTTGGTACTTGTTAGAACTCATTACCAAAACTATTCATCACTACGCTCAATAACACTTAGCCGACTTAACAAATGGTATCTGCTGCTAGATCTTTTTCCATACACAATTTTGATAGGACTTAATATATTTTTTAAGTTAGCAGGACTTAACAAATGTAGTGAATACCCTAATTACAATTCATATGTTAAGGCTCGATCGATTTCTTTGTGTTATATTTTCCCACAAAAACTCTGCTAAATAAAGTGAATGCAACCGAACACAAGCAACGAGCTAGATGCATAGAAAACATGTAGGATAATGTGAACCCCTCTTATGGCTACATGATATCTTTAAAGCACGTCAAACTGTTAATTGGCTGAAGAGTAATACACATTGACAGCAACAGGCGTTCACCGACAAAACGAGAACTTGCCTTCAGAGAGAAATGTCACAGTACAACCGACGACTTGAGTATAATGAACGCAACAGCGACAATAGGGGGTTTTGGACGATCCGACTTGTCATCCGACATGTCTGACGACAAATTAACGGAGCAAATTTCTTTGAGCTCTCGAACAGTCAGACATTCACGACGACTTCATTTCATTGCAGGCTATCAAACAAAGCACATCGGCGAAATAGCTAAGCAATTTTTAGATGCCCTAATAATTGACCAGTAATTTTCCACACTTTAGAGAAATTTTAATTAATTATATCCCTAATTCAATGTTTCTAACGTTCATATTATATTTTTTATAATATTTTTCCGCCTCGTCACTGTTCACTCGCTGACGCTATTATTGAAATGAAAAAATGCACCAAGTCGGACATGTCGGACATGTCGGTCTGATCGTCTTATTTGCTTTCGAATGAACCGACTTGTCGTCAATCATGCCATATCTGTCCGACATGTCGTGTTTTCCGAAACCCCTAATCTGTGTTTCATACAACACATAAACAAACTCTGCTATGTTCGGTTCGCTTTTGTCGTCTGCCAAATTAGAAATAGATTGAAGTATGCGACAGCAACAATTGTCGTCGTTTTCTCTCTTTGTCGTGTTGTCTTCAAAAAATACATCTACATAAGAAAACATTCTATATTTTGACGAATTGGCGATCGTCGAAGGTCGCAACCAATGTGCATCGACTATAACTGTAGCAGATAAAACCATTTTTCGGGCACTGCAACAGTAAACCTAACAACAAGTAAAGATTTTTAAAGCTCAACACTAGCGCTGCCAGGTGTCAGCGAAAAAATTCCCAATTTTTGCATGGGTATAAATTCGAACCGGAATTTATAGCAATATTAAAGAAATTTTTATATATCATTAGAGATTTAGTGCGGAAAATTCCGCATAGGAAGGATAGTATTATAAAGAGAGTTCTTTATTTTTTTATATATATGAAGGGCTTATTGAAATAAAGTGATAACCTACATTATCTAAAAAATCAATTTTTAGTTTGAATACATTACTTAATGCATTACCAACAACCACTGAAGAGATTTTGGCTATTTCTTATTAATTTTCTAACCTATATATAAACGTTTCCGTGTTCAATTCCTTTTCTTCATACAAAAATACATTTTTTCAAAACTTTAGAGTAGATTATTTGAAAATGTATTTTATGTGGCTTATCAAGTGCTTGCAATAAGCGCTTCATATATATATAATATACATCATAATGGGGAAGACTAAAATGAACAAAACAATTTTTTTCATTTTCGTAAACAAATCGTTCGAGTCGATGAAAAATATAACTCCTTAACAGAATCTCTAGACAGTTTGTGATGATCAAGATCATTCCACTTTTATAAAGAACTTCCTCTTTTAATACAATACAATTCCACTTTTAACATATTGGGCCTTACCAATAGTCATTTTAATGTCGACTTTAAATTTAGTGTAAGCTTTTGGCAACAAATTCTATAGAAATAGCTAATATCATAAAATCTCACACTTTATTTAGAGTGGGCATTAAATCGACTATTAGTAAGGCCTATTGTGTCAATAAACATCCGTAAATTGACTGACATCCGTAAAGTCAATCCAATTTCAAATTGCTTCTTAAGCGCTAATAAGAAACTGTACGCAATTTTTTTTAGATGTCAGAAATGTCAAGACTCTCTAAGTTTAAAGTTTTTATTTTTTATTTTACTGTCTATGAATAGTACTAAATATAGCTCATCTAGGTTTAAAACATTTTCGGTATCGTTTAAGTCTATATCAAAAATACTATTGATAGTATCAATATATTTCTTTCACATTAACCAATCAACAAGAGCCTTTAAGTCAACTCGATTTTTATATATGATACATTAAATTAATTGAACGTCTTTCACATGCATTTGCAAATTCAGTTTTGTAAAAAAATGCAAATAATTTATAAAACCAAAAGCAAGAATTGCAGTTGGCTTCTCGTATAACCAAAATCTTATTTTATTTTATTGTCTAAGAGATATTGACAATAGAAGTGCTAGCAAAGCGAACATTTAGAGATGAAATATTTTGCTTCGACAGGGTGGTTCAAAAAATTTAAAGGATGGTGTTTTGATTGGCTTATTAATTTCCCCGTTTTTATAGATTTTTTCCACGCCTGCCCGTTTTGGGCGAAAAATCCCGTAAGAGCCCGAACAGAACCAAAGCGGTTGACGGCTGGTGGTCCTCTCGCGTCGAAATTCGCTGGAAACCCTTCCAGAATTGGAACGAAGGTGGTTGTCGGATCAGGGTTGCGTTTCATTGTGGCAATAGTACAAATTATATTAGTGGTATTCACGATGTTGTTTATTTGTGATCAATTTTTAAAAAATTTACAATATATGCAACTTGTGGTGAACGAACCATCACTTTGGCTTGTACTTTTGTTTGGAAATAATAATTTCAATCATAAATTAACTAAAGGAAATCATACAAAAATTTAAACGAAGCATAACATTACATTAATTTTTAATAAATAAACTAACAGCTTAGCTTCCTCCATGCTGAGTAGAAATGCCTTTGCGATCATCTGATCTAATACACAACAAAATTTTATAAGAATACAATAGGGTTCCATCGTTGTATTTTTGCCACAGGGTTGTATTTTCAACACTGTGCATTTTGTTTTTGTAATTTTACAAAATTTACTACAAATATCAAATTTATCACAAATACACCACATCATGAATAGCCCTATTATATTTTGCTTTGAATTCACATGAATGTAACACAGATACAAAACCGGAATGTCAGTAAAAACAAGGAGAATATCAGTAAACGTAACCAATCTTTAGAAAATATATGGCAGCATTTATGTCACTCAGTTAAAGAGCCGCTCGCCGTCTCAGAAAAAATCGAATAGATTCTATTCTGGTCATGGCAGAACTACAGAAGTTAGATGCATTTCAGACTGCGTGCTCTTTCTCATATCCGAAATGGTCAAAGAGATTTTTGCTTTTTGCGAATGAGAACAAAAAGAAATTAATGGCCGTATTCAGCGAAGTCATCTTTTGGTAACTGGCTGTTGTGTTAAAATTCTCTGAAACACTGAAAGAACGCTGCAAATTTGAGTGAGAAACCTTTGCAATTAAATTATTTACATAAATAAATAATTAAAACGATTAAATTAAATAATTGTCAACTTTTCTACGGTATCGCTCCCATAACAGTTAATAGCAGTTGACTTTTCTGAATGCTGACAATTTTCGCTTTCTTATCGAGTTCAGATTTTCTATAAGCTGTCAACTTCGTTCTGACTGTTTCGGCAGTCTGTCTTTCCGAAATGCTTCTACCCACGGTTGCCATCTTTGTGGGAAAAATCCCAAATTTGTGGTTATTTTTAATTGCCGTGGGAAATGGGAATTCCCATGGGATTTTTTAATTGAGTGTGGTTTTTTTTAATTAACGTGGGATTTTTTTGTTTTGTGGGATTTTTTTGTTTTGAAGGATTTTTTTTTGTCAATTAATCTATGTATAAATATATATACATAAAAGAGTATATTTTTCATATTTTGATCATTGTCAAAATCGTCTCAACCCATCTATATGATTTTCACAACGAATTCGTTAAGATTTCGGTTACTTTGGTTTGGTGGGAAGTTCTTTCACTTTTGACATAATTACATGCACTGGGAAAGTATGTTTCAGTGAATTATTTTCTTTTTTTATTAATATACAAAATTTTTATATCTTAAAATCTATTTGTGATTGGCCCTTACTACGAGTTGCTTTAAAATTTCAGTCGATTAGAATTTTACTTTTGATGCGGTGCGTGCTGAGCAATAATTGTTAAAACGATTAGAATTTCATGATTGTGTTTTGCTTTTTAAAGACTAAAAACTAATTTGGAACTCTTTTAATAAACTTTATACAGGTTTAAGGTGGATTATACAAATATTTTTTATTGAATATTAATACTAAAGGACTAATTAAAACACACGCGACCAAATACTAGTTCTTTTTCATTTTTTGTTTCATTTTTGACAATTTGTTATGTCTGTATTATTACAGTAGTAATTTTTCGTGGTTTTTTTTTTAAATACAAATGGGATTTTTTGTGGTTTTTTAATCTGGTGCATCTATCTGTATTCTTCTACCATGGTTCTGTTTGGGCTCTAAAACAGGGAAAATACCACCACCTGGCAGCTCTGCTCCACACGAAGCAGCCGTTTGAGTTGAGTTGTTTTAGTAAAGCAGCAGTATAAAATGTTGTATTTAAAACACAACAATTCATAGTAGCTTTCTCAGTAAACAACTAGTTTAAAAGCGAAATTTAGTAGCAATTATGTTGTGGTCCTGTGTTTCATTGCATGAAAAGGTTATCAATCTTCATCCCTAAATTGATTATTAAGAATTTCTATTAAGAAAGGTTTTTCTTATCAAGAAAGTTCTTAAGAGATAGATTCTCGGCTGTGACTGCGGAGGGCGTTGTGTATATAAAACTATAATAGGCTATTCTTTAGCTATTGAGAGCGCTCTCTACACAAATGGAGCCGGCGCACGGTGACCGTGCACTCCTCTCCTAGCCCCAATCTTCACAAATTAAAGTCGTAATTATAATTGCAATGAAGCCGCTTACCTTAACCTAGGGGGGTAAGACGACCACATTTTTTGACAAAAAAAAAAGAAGCTTTATGCTGTTCGGAAAGTTTTGTATTCACTTATAGTACAATCTTATTTTGTTCGAACAAAACATTTGAAAAAAGCTATTCAGCGTCAAGAAAATAGAATTTGTGTTTCCGATTTTTTATTTAAATAAGAATATAATGAACTAATTATGAAAAGGCCGTATCCACATTTTTTTCAAAATTGTTTTTAATGGATTTAAAAGCCGGTTTTTTTAGAATTTTATGAAATCGATTTTTTTTAATTTCAAAAGAGTGATCTGCAAGCGATGGCATTTTCGCTACTTGCAATCTACCCTCAACAAATACAGTGACAGTCTGACCGCACTACGCAAGCGCTGCGATTGTTGTGTCGAACATACTTGCAACATTGAAGCCAACTGTGTATGAGCGTGTCGTAAGACCACAATAATGCATGTTCGAGTTGTTGGTTTGATAACCAGCGCAGGGTCTTTTCAACTTCTGGTATGCAATGGCAAGTATGGTCATTTACAAGCAACAAAACAAAGACATAAAGCGTAACTCCTGCATAAAAAAATCAGCGCTTATTTTGCTCTCCGAACACAAAGTATTTGCAGTAACATTGCAGTAACATTGCAGTTACTTTGCGTGACTTTTGAGAGCTTGTAGCTCATAAGCTAATGGTTCAATTAAGCTGATTTCTTTTTTAAAATAAATTCTTAAGTTTAATTGAGTGAGCAATAAAATTTGTTTAGTAAATTTTTAAAGATATTTATTAAATTTAGTTTTTTAAGAAATTATATCAGATGCCATTTTACTATAAAACACCTTTAATCACTGATTTTGATAAGATTTTGTATGCATGCAGATCTTTAATAAAGCTACAACTTTTGTTCAATTGTTCAAAATTTTGAAATAATAGGGTCGCCACCTAATAATATGTCTTTTCAAGAGTTTAAAACTGATAAATGACGTTTAAAACTCTTGAAAAGACATATTATTAGGTGGCAACCCTATTATTTAAAAATTTTATAATTTTGAAATTCTGACAATGGATTCAGATTCAGCGGCCCATTTTTGGCATACCATTTTTTTTGCCAGCCCCGAATTAACAAAACTACAAAAAATTAAGGTGGCAACCCTATCCACCATCTTGAATTTTAAAATTCTGACTTTAGATTCGAAATCAGCGACCCCTTAACACTGATAAATGATGTTTAAAACTCTTAAAAATACATATTATTAGGTGGCAATAGGTTAGGTTAGGTTAGACCGGATGCCTTCGTGAGGCTCACATAGACCAATTCAGGTCCCTAGTGGTACCGGTAGCGAACAAAAGGAAGCTTTGTGTTTGTTTTAAAAGTCTTTAAAGATTTGCGTTGAGTTCGCAAGCCTTAGGAGGGATTCTAGAGACACCCTGGCTACATCTTTAAGTGACGGGAACGTCGATGAGCCTAGGTATTTTAGTCTCGATCTAAGTAGGGCGGGGCATGTGTATAGTAGGTGCTCCAGGGTCTCCACTGTGCCCAGTTCTTTGCACTTCCTGCAGTTGTCATCCGTGGTGATGCCAAGCTTCCTCGCGTGGGCTGCCGTCATGCAGTGACCAGTGAGCATGCCCACTAGTGTCCTGCAATCTTTGCGCGGGCGTGCCAAGATGAACAGAGTTCGTTTTTTGCATTGTGCATTGCACATGATTTTCCAGATTTTGCATGTTGTCGTATCTCTCCATCTACGATTCACTGCTAGTGTGGCTCTTCTTTCGAGCTTCCTGTACAACTCTTGTAGCGGAGTAAGTACATGTTCTGCGAGTTCTGTGGTTTTAGGTGGCAATACTGTGGTAAAAATTTAGGTGGCAACCCTAACCTCCATCTTAAATTTTAAAACTGTGACATTATATTCGAAATCAAATCCGTTGTCAGAATTTCAAAATTACAAGAATTTGCAAAAATTAAAAAATCTAGGTGACAACTCTATCCGCCATCTTAAATTTTAAAGTTTGACATCATCTTCGAAATAAGTTACCCCTAAAACTTCCTAAAACTATTTACTCTATTCATACTGAAGTAATCTACAAACACTTGAGTAAAAATGCAGCGTACGCGCTGATTTCATCGTTCGTAAGCTTACTTTTCTATCACTGCTTAGCCGAAGTTGAAATCAACCTGCAATGGTACACGAGGCAGTAGCTCAAAATAATGCATAATTATAACGATTGCCGTTCGTGCGCTGTGGTTTACAGTGCACCCTAAACAAGTGCGCGTTGCGCTGCGTACCCAAACGCCACGCAATTTTATTTTACGCTTAACCTAAACAAGTGCGCTGCGGAAAGAACTGCTGCTCTCGAACCAGCTCAGTCTGATGGTTTAAAAATCTTAAAGAAACTTTTAGAATTGTGTAAAAATCTATTAATATAGCAAATACTTCCATTTGCAATTGAGATTAATTAATTAAAAGCAGCTAATTGCTCTTTGTTCTAATACTTTGGTTTTATGCAGCCAACTTCACATCCGAACGCACTGTCAAAATTGGAAATTCGATTCATGTTGCGGTAGTCCGGTGCGTGTTTCGGTAGGCTTCATACAAAATGTATGGGCATGAGCCGATTTTGACAGTTAAACCACGCACGCGCACTTGTTTAGGGTGGACTGTTATACACATAATTATTTTATGCAAACATCTATACTTTCCACTGAAGTCGAAGCACACATCACACAGTGTTTGACATTGGTACAATTGGCTAATGCAACATGCTTGATGTTGTAAGTGAGCTCGATGGCGTAGAATATGTTGCATGCAGGGTTGCCAGTTTGGTAATTAATTACCAAATTTGGTAGAAAATTTTTGACTTGGTAATTTGGTAATTTTTTTATAGTTTTGGTAAATTTTTTTCATTTAGTTTTTCCAAAAAATTCATAATAATCAGTTTGTTTGCAAGATTTATATTGTTTTTTTCTTATGAAGTTTCCTGAATGTTCTTGAGGTTTATTTTAAAAATTAAAACTCCCTTTTTCGATTTGGCGTGAAAAGTTATTCATGATAGGGCTGATAAGGTCTAACCATTTTTGTAAAAATATTCTTTTTCCTTTGATATCTTTGCGTGTTTGGGCTGTTTTGGTCAATATGTTTTTGAATGATATAATTTAAAAATTTTTTTACATTGTTTTTCTCAACTTTTCGTAGGTAGTTTCCGTTGTTTTGAAGAGAATGGCCTTTAGAAATCATAAATTTTAAAACTTTTTCATAATAAACATAATTACTACCGCGAACTGTCTGAACCATAAAAATTTTTTGGTCTTTGGAGTTTAGGCATACATTTTACCTTTGCAAATATTGCGGATAATTCCAGATATATTTTAAAATAACGAAAATTGATTACAATGAAAATTTCTAAAGTAACTTACTGAAAAATTAGGGTTTTCAAGCCGCTTTAAATTGCTTTGAATAAATTTAATAAAATTTTCGTTTCCTTCACAATATATTTTTTTAAAACGTAATAAGATATCAACAAAAGCTTTAAATACTATGCAATAGTTTGTGCTTAGGAGCAGTTATTGGAAAAAAAAAACTTTATATCATATTTTTTCATAACTCCTTAACTTGAGGTGATGGTGAAAAAGTAACCTTATGCTTAAAATCAGTGCCCGTAGTTAGAATTGATGTCCTACAAAACAAACGACCTATGTAGTTTCTGATTTTAGTTATTAAAAAATGCTTAAAATTTAAACTTGAGGAAACCGATCATTTTTTGAAAGCATTAAATGCCATATCTTTGTATTTATTCATTTACTTTCTTAAAATCGATATTCATTGCCAATGAATGCGGTATACTTTTTTAGTTCCTACTTATTTCATATAAAAAAGTTAGGATATCAATTAATGGTAATTTATCATTTTTGTTTTGTGACAAAAAAGTACGTTATCTTAAATTTACTACTTATTTGTGATTTTTATATTAATTCATAATTCATTTAAACAAGAAAAAGTTCTACTTTTTCTATAAATGTATTTATTTTTTTTATTTAGTTCAAATGAAACAGATATAGATTAACAAAATTTAATTTTCCACTATTTCTTTTTATTAATTTCAAGTATTTTAATGTTGAATAAATGTTTTTTACTAACAAAAATTATAATTTTATTGATTTTCCTTCTTTAAAAAAATGTTTGTTTAGTTTGGTAATTTTTATTTCATTTTGGTAACTTTATTATCACATTTTGGTAACTTCATTTCTTTACAAGTGGCAACCCTGGTTGCATGGTATTAATGATATCGAAGTCATACAAAAACCAAGTATGTACTGAGTGTAAAAGCAGTTGCAGTTCATCGCTGCAGGTCTCTGTTTCAAAAGTATAGTCTTACGAGAATATAGTGAAAGATACTGACATTATTTCCGCTTCTACAGCCGTTGTATAGTTATCGAGCCACAGTGTTTTATCTGCATTCTATCTTTTTATACTCATTTATCTCGAAACTACTTTTTTCGACATGGTGTTGTAGAAAAAACAAAATAGGCTCGGAAATGATGTAAGCTCACGCCCATACAAATTTTGACAGATAGTTTACGCGCATGTAAGTTCACAAGGTTTACAATGTTTACGGGTCAGTTACATGCTTAGATGAGAAGCCTTGTGGGAGGTTAATGGGAGGTAGGCGATGCAGTTGACCTAGATTTAAAATTTCTTGTGCTGTTACTTGATTTAAGCTAAAATTCATTTGTACAAAATTTCATTACCTTAGCTTTTATAGAATTTGTTGATGAATGTGATTCTGTTGAACCAGTACCATTTTGTTTTAGTGTTACTGGTACTGATGATAACTAATAATTTAGTCGAAATATCGATCAAAAAATAAATATTTAAAATTTAAACCAGTGTTTCATTTTTATACGGCCTTTTACAATTATAAAACTTTCTGAGATAATGCAAATGTCATCCTAACATTGAAAAAAACGCACTGTGCGACATCAAGATAAGTCATTCCCATCTGCATCCACTACAAAAATTTTGTAGCTATCCGACCACTAGAAGTGATATTTTTATTGAGTTTTTAAAACACAGTTTTTAAAGTTTTCTAAATTGTAATTGTAATTGTAAGTTGCGCTCAAACTTAGGGATTTTAGAACTTTTTTAATAAAAACGTCGTTTTTAGTTGTAGGAGTATAAAATTTAGCAGGAAAATGTATTTTGATAAGGTGAATCAATATTCAATAAAAAAGAGTCGACTTTGAGTTTATTGTAACTTCTGGTTTTTTTGATTTTATATAACGATATTTTAATTATACATATGGGCATTTCCATGGTCAAGTACGCGGCATTCGTACGCCTTTGAGGTGCAAAAAAATAAAGAAAATTAAGAAAAAATTTTTGGTTTTTATTTTTCGATATCATTTTCGTAGCATATGTTTAGTATAAAATGTAGGTTCCAAAGATTTTATGTCTTCAATATATTAGCAATAATCATGCGATCTAGCTTGCGACAAAAAGTGGTACTCGTTTTCAACTGCATCTAGAAAAAATCAGATATCTGCGAAACGTAACATCAAATTTTAAAGCAAATAACTTTAAACTTAAATGGATTAATGTATCCTTCTAATGATAGCTGTCATGTTGAAATGGTTACCATAGTTTCAGATTTTTTTTTAGGCTTAAGTATAATCTAGCACGCGACATTTAACACGCGACATCTACCACCGACATATTTTTTCATTGCAATTTAATTGGGTAATTAAGTAATTAGGTAGTTAAGTAATTATGTAATTAATAACAAATTCAATATATTTTCCTTTCCTTGCATCAACCATGTTTTCATTATCTTTAGCCAATGCCTTCTATTTTTACTAAAACAAAAATATTTACGAAAGATTTACTAAACATTTACGAAAAAAGAAAAACTACATTTGTGAAATAGTGCAGACGATTTGATCATCATGGTTAGTAATTTTATGTACAAATTGCTTAAATGAATAAAATTAAAATGTTTCTCTTAGATAATGTCATAAAATAATAAGTTTTTAATAATTTTTAATTTTTTGGTCACGGTAGACTTTCCTGTGGAAATGTCCATATATATTAATATATTTTGAAGAGAACTCAAAAATACTTTTTTTAAGGTATGTTTATAAATAAAGCTGAACTAAACCATGCATTTTTTAATAGTATAATGTACCCGTCGCAGTAATAAGTTACGATACCATTTCATTTACCCTTGTTTTACAGGAATTTTTTTCAATACGTATTCTTACACTCAAAAAATTTTGTGTGTAAATATTACTAAAAACTGCGTCCATTCTACGAATATTATTCATAGTGTTCAGTCACGAATAGGATTCGCAGATTGGGCGTAGTTTGGTACATATTACAATTATTTTATTCGTATGCGTAAAAAAATAAATGTATATTTTACGATTACATATGTTACATTTACTAATAAATAAAAACAAAACATTCTATCTGAGCTGGGGTTTGAACCACGCAGCCATTAGTACATACTACGAAAGTAATGGAAGAAAGTACGAAGTTATTCGTACAAGAAATTGAGGAATGATAAGGAATGATATCCCCATTAGTCGGAAATCATTAACTGATGGTAAGGGGCATTTAGGCCAATAACGCATATAAACTTGGACGATAGGCAAATTTATGTTTTAAAGTAATTAAAAACAAGAATAAAACAAAGTAAAACATATTCAAAAACTAAATGTTTTCCCAAAAGTCGGCTTAAAAAAAGCGTTTTTCTGTCATAAAGATGATCCAATTTGGATAACTTTTTAATTTTTCGTTAACATAATTAAATTGCTAACAATCTTGCAGCATTAAAACTTGAGAAAATTGCAGCGATCTAAGCAAGGTAATTTTTCAAATAATCTGTATGAAGCTTGTGTCATACATATTCAGCCCAATTATGAATTATTTTTTCCGGGGAATCACAAAAGGATTTTTTCATTTTTAAGATAGTAGATAAAGATATCACATTTTTTTACACTCATGGATATTGACGGTTGATAAATAAATCTGCATTTAAAATTTCCAAAATACTTTTGAACATTATCTTACACATTAAACAAGCGCGTCATAAGCGAATTTCATCTGGGGGGAGGGGGCAGTACAAATGGTGGTGCAAAAAAAGTTCACAAAAATTTCTTCACATGAAACATGAAGAAGAGAGAAAGAAGAGGTAAATATATAATACAAAAATATTATCGTTGTATGGAACAGAAAATTTATTAACCAACACTGTTCATCATACAGCCTTAAAAGTTGTTTTCTCTGCTAATGACATCAACTTTACCCAGTCTTATAATAACACCATTGCATACGATTACCTCAACGCCGATTATGAAAGAATAAAATGTTATCTTTGTTCTCTAAATTGGAATCATATTATATTCAACTTAGATTTAGACAGTGCTGTCTCTATATTTTATCAGCACATTTTTACCGCTATCGAAAGTTATGTGCCAATAATAAAGAAAAAGAATAAGCTCACAGAACCATGGCTAGACAACAATCTCAGATTTTTGAGGAATCAAAGAAATAAAATCTACAAACTTCTCAAAAACACTGATAATATAAGCGATGAACTGAAGCTTAGATATGACGAGCTATCAAGAGAGTTCTCTATCAAGTCAGAAGAAGCGTACAAGTTGTACACGAACATCATTGGAGAAAAAATTGTCCAAGAGCCGAGAAAATTCTTTGACTTTGTTAATATGAAACGCAAATCTAGCGGCTATCCATCGTCTATGTTTAAAGGTAATGTCACTTCGTCCAATTCTCTTGAAATAAGCAACTTGTATGCCGATCACTTTAAGGAGGTCTTTTGTCTTCCTACCACCTTATCTGAAATTTCTCCTAGCTCAACTATTATAGTTGATAGTTTATATTTAACCCAGGAAGATATTTCTAATGCAATAAAAGAACTGGATATAATAAAGGGACCAGGACCAGACTTAATACCTACAAGCTTTTTGGTGCGATGTTTAGACCAACTGCTATTGCCATTACACATAATCTTTAACGAATCACTGGTTTGTGGGACATTTCCTTCATATTGGAAATCATCCCATCTTACGTCAATTTACAAGAATGGTGATAAAAGATCAGTTGAAAATTATAGAGGCATAGCAATCTTGTCAGCCATTCCAAAACTTTTTGAAAAACTTATTTGTGAAAAGCTAACAAGTTTCTTTAACCCTCGTCTAAATGAGCAGCAACACGGGCTCCGAAAAGGGCAATCTACCACCACTAATCTCATGATTATGGTATCAGATGTTTTAGTAAAAATGGAAAAAGGGCACCAAATAGATGCTGTTTATACTGATTTCAGTAAAGCTTTTGATCGAGTTGATCACAACATTCTTATATATAAGTTAGAAAAATTTGGTGTTGCGGGGTCCATACTAAGTTGGCTAAAATCATATTTAAACGGCAGATCCCAGTTTGTTAAATTCCAGGGAGTTCTATCGAAAAAATTGCAGTCTCCTCGGGAGTTCTGCAAGGTAGTCATCTTGGTCCTCTTCTTTTCAACATATTCATATCCGATCTGTCAGAAGTTCTTAACGATATCCCACATCTTATGTATGCAGATGATTTAGAAATGTACTATGCAATTTAATCAGATGCAGATGTAAATTTTTTGCAATCAAAATTGCTGTCTCTTGAGCAATGGTGTTTTAAAAATAAACTACATCTTAATGTCAATAAATACAATGTTATTAGCTTTTCTCGTAAAAACAGCGTAACATTACATACCTACCACCTCAATAGTACCGAACTAAAAAGGGTCAACCATATAGTGGATCTTGGAGTTGTCTTAGATTGCAAGATGCGCTTTAATCTGCACTATGATAAAATTGTGTCCAGGGCCAGCAAACAGCTCGGTTTTATAAAAAGACGTGCAAATGAATTCAAGAATATATGGGTCACTACATCCTTGTACCGTGCATTAGTGCGCCCAATACTTGAATATGCATGCATAATTTGGAATCCATCTTTCGATTCCCATAGAGAAAGAATTGAGTCTATTCAAAAGCAGTTCTTACTATACGCGCTTAGAGATATGTACAACCCCCATGATTATTGTAGCCTTCCATCATATGAACATAGACTCAGCCTTTTAAATTTGATGCCACTGTCAACAAAAAGATTTGATGTAATTAATGGTGCTATTCACAGCGAATATATTTCTAATATGATTTCCTTTAACGATCCAATTAGGCGCACTAGGCATACTCGATTGTTAACTGAATATCAGCACCAAACTACATATGCAAATAATGAAACCATCAATCGTTGTTGCAGAGAATTTAATAATATCTCTATATACTACTCACCTTCTATGTCCAAATCCTCTTTCAAGCACACCATATATAAAACACTCAGTAATCAGAATTAGCCCAGGCCTCAGATAAACTATATACATGTATGGATTTATATGTATAAGCATTTAGTTTAATAAATCAAAATTCTTTAACATCTCTCTCCAAATCTCCCATTTACGTCCTTTTGTCCTTATAGTTTTTAAGAATAATGTATATACATCGTATCTTAAGTGTGTATTAGGCCGGGCCAATTTGTATGGAGCCGAAAAATTCGATTAAAGCCACCCCCTGGGATGATTCTATGGACAATTCTAAGCAACTTTGGTGAAGGAACCATAGGTCTATCTCGATTTTCGAGTCTCCCACTTTTCAAAAAATGATTTTTCCCCTATAACATCATTGATTCAAAATTCGATTTTTTATTCATCGTTATATTATCTTTTTTGTGGCGGAGCCTTGTGTCGTTAATTGCTGCGGCTGTCTGGTGATGTGCCGTCTGGTGGTGCTGTTGGTATGCCGGGTAATGCACTCTGGAGTATGCGAAAAAACTGACGCGTTTAAACAATTATAAATACGAACACAATTTCTGTACTTAATTTACTTTAATTTTATTTATTTAAACCAACTAAATTCCATACGCAAAAAAACGAACCAACGCGGTTAAAGGAATGCGAGAGAAAAGCCAAAACGGGAGAAAAATCACTAAACATATGACAGCAAGTGTCAAAAGGCCGCATTGAACATCAACAACACAAACCCATCGCCGACCGTCAATACACATCAATGCAGTTTGCGGTGGGCGACGAGTTTGTTCAGTGCGGATATAAACAATTGACTTACTTAAAATTAAGAACAATAAATGTCAGAGATACAAAGTCCGCAAAGCAGCAGAAATAATTTTGGTTAAAATATGCATGAAACGCCCTCTGGCGGTGGTCATAGGTAAAAATAAAGATCAGAAATGAATTTCTCGACCCCAAAAATCCCCCATATACATATAAAAAAGATAATATAACGATTAATAAAAAATCGAATTTTGAATCAATGATGTTATAGGGGAAAAATCATTTTTTGAAAAGTGGGAGACTCGAAAATCGAGATAGACCTATGGTTTCTTCACCAAAGTTGCTTAGAATTGTCTATAGAATCATCCCAGGGGGTGGCTTTAATCGACAAAAAATTTGGCCCGCCCTAGTGTGTATATAGTCTTTCTTGTTTTCCTCCTCTTCTCTTAGTTTTGACATGGTTTTTAAAATCATGTCAATCCGGTGGGCGGAGTATGCCCACTAAGAGCACAAAATAAAAAATAAAATAAAAACAAGGAAAGGGGAGAAGAAAAACAAAAAACTTAGTAATCTTAGTATAAGTAAACAAAACCTGGTAGAATAAGTTAGAATAAGTAAATTGCATTACCTTGTTTGGCCAATAAATAAATAAATAAATAAATAAATAAAAATAAAAACTGATATTTTGAATAACTTTTTTTTTAAATGTTTATCTAGCGAAAAAAGTGGGGGCAACTGCCCCTTTTCCCCCGCTTGCTACGCCAATGACATTAAAACTTTTTTGATTCCCCGGAAAATATTATTTATAATAGGACTGATGAAGTATTTAATATACCAATGAAATATCAGTATCAGGTTGTGCAGAACTCGATGGTTTTGGGAAGTACACATGCTTCTCGAAAGTCTGTGACATTAAAGTTGCATCGTTTTTAATTTCTGATGTAGGACCTGTGAGAAACTAGGGCAGTTACAAAACACCTTTTACAAAAACAAAAAGTATTGAAAAGCTTTTGCAACATATGCTTTTCGATTTTGTAAAAGCTGTTTATTTTGCATTTGCAACGTTGCAAAAAGATCGTGAACTGCCCTAGTATCTCACAGGTCCTACATAAGTAATTAAAAACGATGCAATTTTAATTTCACAGACTTTCGAGAAGCATGCGTACTTCCCAAAACCATCGAGTTCTGCACAACCTTCGATGAAAATCAAGCCCCCAAGTGCAATATCCGCACTTGCAAGGAGAGAGCATATGCAGTCGAAGGAAAGTGCGAAAATAGCTAAAGCTGAAGCTATAAAAAAACGAAACCAAAAAAAGAAAACGAAAACATATGTACTTGGGTACTTGTAAGGAAAATTTAGACTCTGATGCTGAGGATGATGGTTTTAAAAACATGGGATGTGATTTTGGTCCACGGTGGTTCCATCTTAAATGTATTGAATTAAAAAAATTAGCATATAACGAAGTTATTGAAATATTGTTTGCAATGAGCAAAACAACTAAGTGCATACTATATATAATTTTATTTTTTTTTTTTGTTATCTTTTATCTTTTATTTAATGCAATCAATGCGCTTAACAATGAAATAATGAAACTGAATTTTAAAGATTTTACCTATATAAATAATTAAATATGTAAGAATGTAAAAAAACTTTCGTTTAAGTAAATAAAAATTTGAATTTTTGTATGATTTAATTTTTTCTTTAACAAATATCGTGCCGAATAAAGGATCATCTAGTGTCGAGCATTGGAAAATATGATGCATTTTACAAAATATGTAATTTAGTTCAATTTTAAAGATTTTTTTAACAGTTAATTAAATCTAAAATAAAACCCGTATTGAAATGGAATGTCTACTTGCCAACCCAATAGCATGTTAACATACGTAAGGACACCAGTTTAAAAAAAAGTTAAATTGCCGACTACTGATACACTTACCCTATATGGAATATATTTTGATGAAAAATTAAAAATTAAATTAATTAATTAAATCTAAAATAAAACCCCTATTGAAATGGAATGTCTAGTTGCCAACCCAATAGCATGTTAACATACGTAAGGACACCAGTTTAAAAAAAATGTTAAATTGCCGACTGCTGGTACACTTACCCTATATGGAATATATTTTGATGAAAAATCATTTATACTGCGTCATAAGGAAGAGTGCGGCATCTAGCATGAAAATCAAAATCAGCTTTATTGTTTTTTCTTAATCATCTTTCTTTCATCTTTAAGAAGAAAAAAAAAAATAAAAATTTAGAATTTTTTGCTCGATTGCTTAATATTTTAACATGAAATGTCATATCTACACAAAATAAAGCAATCGTTCAAGCAAAAAACGCGGTATCTACATAAAGAGAGATAAAAAGCGGTATCTACAGACAGATATTGCGTTTTCCCTTTGTATTTAATGCTTTGTAAAATAATTTTTACTTCTTTATTTTTGTGACAAAAAAAATTTCTTAATTATTGATTTTTTTTTTAACATAGCATATTGATTTTTTATTAAATATCAAGATATGATGGTTTTAAAAATATATCATTTAAATATCGTCGTTACAAAAAAATTTCATTTTTTATTTTCCATAGAATTTTCATTAGAAATGAAAAATGTAATTTTTCAGATTCGCAAATTCACTTTTGTAACGACGATATCTTAAATATATAAACAAAAAAGCTCTATACTATATAAAACGTACATTTGGTTTTGAATTTATTTAAATTTTTAGAACAAACAATAAAAAAAGCAGCAACTACAGTGTTTGTATAAATAATAAAATTTTTAATAAAATCGAAAAAAATTTCAATAATTCAATTTCATTAATTGAAAGCAAACTGGATTTCACTATCCTGTAGAACCAAATATTTATAACCATCCAAACCTTAATCAGTGAATTTTTTGATAAATTTTTGATAAATTAAATTAGTCTTTCCTTCACTCGTTGTACAAGCAACAGGGACAAATATATATAGTAGATGCTCTAAATGCGCATTTAGCTCTCAGTGTGAACATAACATTACTCTGTTAAGCTAACAAACTACACTAAAGAACGATGTCTACTCAATTAATATGCAACTGTTAAGAGCTTTTATCCGACTTATTTTTCTTTTAAAAACATTACTATTTATATTATAAAGCTCGATCGATTTCTTTGTGTATTATTTCCCAGCAAAAGCTCTATTAAATAAGGTTAATGCAACCGAACACAAGCCACTAGCTAAATGATAAGTTTAAAGCACGTCAAACTGCGGATTGGCTTGAGAGAAGCTGTAGTAAAGCAAAATAGTTAGTGACCATTTTGCGGGCACTGCAAAAGTAAGCAAAATACTAACAAGCAAAGCTTTTTAAAGCTCCACACACTAAACAGATGCTTGTGTTAAGTTGTTTTAGTAAAGAAGCAGTTTAAAATGTAATTTTCACAGCAAAACAATTCATGGTAACTGCCTCAGCAAGAAATTCGTTTAAGAACAAAATTAAATTGCATTTATTGTGTGGTCCTGTGCTTCATTGCATGAAAAGGTTGTCAGCCGTCAACCCTTAATTGAAAATTCGTTTGTCTTTCAAGATTCTTTGAAGATCATGTCGTACGCAAGTCGAGTGATCGAGTCATATTGTGCTTATCTTATCATAATAAGTTGCTACGGAGCCATTGCGCGCTCTTGTCAAATCGTCAAGTCGTATATCCATCGCAGTTGGAACAGAGCCCAACATGATGCGATTAATTTTAAAGGCACCATGTACATTAGCCAATACAAGGTGCGCTCCAATCGTCGCCTCGAAAGGAGAAATTTCAAATGGCTGCAATGAAGCACCGCTTACCAATTAGATGGTACCTCTAGCGGTAAGTTGAAGACCACATTTTTTGGCAAAAAAAAAAAAACTTACTGCCATGTCTTCCTTTTTTTATCTTTATGTATGACATAGTACTATTTTTAATTTTTGAAACAAAACATTTGAAAAAATCTATGCACTGAAAAGAGAACTTAAAATTTTTAATTTAAAGAATAATATAAACATTTAATAAGTTTACTTTGAAGCTGGTCAATGTTGAGTTATAAATATACTAGCAAATACCCGCTGCTTCGCCTGCGATAAAAATATTAAACACCATGTAAAAATTTGAAATCTTAATATTTATTAAAGTATTTTGTTGTATCTTCAAATGCAAAATATAAAAATATGTGTGTTTGTTTGATAATGAAAAAATGGTATATAAAAAATTACTTTATTTAATTTTAATAGAAGGTAATTACACAATAATAGTTATGGTGACATATAGCAAAGTAAATAGAAGGTAATTAAACAGTAATTGTTATGGTGACATAAAGTTGCTTGGCATTTTCTGTATTTTAATTTTTTAACAAATCCTGCATAACAGGATAAAAAAAAATTTGGGAAAAAATTTATGAATTTATAATTTAAAAATGTAATTTTTTAACTTAGATTCTGAACATGAATATATTCTTCTAAAGCTTTAAAAATGTCCATTATTATGACATCAAAATTTTGGCTATATCTCGAAAACTATAGATTTGCATATTTTTATGAAAAGTCGTTGATTAATAGAAATAACGGTAAACGAAAGATTTTTCGAAAATATTTTGTACGTATATCTTGTATATCGAAAAAATTCCAGTTATTATGCCATCAAAATTATGTCGATATCTTCAAAACTACAGCTTTTCTCGATATAACACATTTTTTAGCCTTAGAATGAGAAAAAACCGATTGAAATTCCAGTTTTTGAATTTGCAAGCAAACATCTTCGCCATTTTCAAATCGATGTTCATCAAATTTCTTTTGTCTGAAAGGTCAATTAAGTGAATTTAGAGAAATGAGAAAAGATTAACCGTTACTTCACCAAATCAATGTTTTATAATGTTTCCACAAAACCTCTAAAATATTAAATTTGTGCTCAAAAAATAGTCCAAAAGTTTCTTTTGTTGTAAATTTTTTTTTCAATTTTTCACACTCTTTTATATTAAATATAATTTATCAGCAAAAATTGCTTAATTTTGACACAAAATTCAATAAACAGTTTCTATTATTAAAAATCATGGACACCACCCACTGTTATTTTTTTAATAATTTTTTTTTTTCAAAATGTTATTATATTTTTTACAATGTTAATTCTACAGCTTAAAAAATAGTTTCTGTCAAAAAATTTTTCAAATACTACCCCAACAACACTCAGTTCGTACGCCTGAATATTTTTTAATATAAACACTTTCAACTTTTATGTACAATATTAAAAAATAAATTTTTTGATACAACAAAATTTGCTGTATTCTTAAAGCTTGAAATGTCTTTTCTAAGGCTGAGTTCATTGTAGAATCTTTGGCTGAAGCTGAATCAAAAAGCAGCTTTGTCGAGCTTTTTTAGATCATAGTAAACGCTTATTCAACGCTTGAACACAACGCTTATTGAACACAAAGTATCTTTTTGAACTAACTGGTGTTTATAGTGCGCGTTTTCTGCTTGTGTGAGCAACGAGATGGAGATATAAGCGCAGAAAACTATTTAAAAAGTAGCCTTTTGCTCGGAGTCAGCTTGCACTATAAACACTGAGCTTTTTCCATATGTTTATACACAAAGCATTTTTCAGCAAAACCTCTCATCTCTGCAAAAAAACTAAAAACGCGGCATTGGAAATGAAATTTCAAGCTATCAGAATACAACAAACTTTGTTTGATCAAGAACATTGATTTCTTAATTCAAAGAAAAGTTGAAAGTGTTTATATTAAAAAATATTCAAGCGTACAAATTGAGTGTTGTTGGGGTAGTATTACAAACTACAATACCAAATTTTAGTCTTACGCTATGTTAACATTGGGTCAAAAGACTCATTTCAGCCCATTCAGCTAAATGAGAAACGAAGTTATTTTGATTCCCATACAAATTCTCAGGTGCAATTCAACTCATTTAAAACAAATGAATTATATTGGATACGTTCTTAAAACTTATTACAAACTATTTCGAACGCATTCAATGGAGAATGTATAAAAAAACACCGAACACACTAAAGACAAAGGAAAACGTCAAACAACAAATCATTTTATACACGAGTATCATCATCAATATCAAACAGTAAAAACAAAACAAAGAAACAGTTGTCAAACTAAATGAGATACTTTCGCAAAAAAACCAATGTAAGCATTTTTAAATGGCTGATTCCAAATGAGTCATTTGACCCAATTTAAACGTAGTATTATACGAACAAAACCGTTTGCAATATAGCATTTTCATTGCTTTTTGGACGCTTAAAGATGGCGTGGAAACTAATTTTTAGTACAGCTGCCGAAAGTAACCATACAAATAAAATGACCAAATTTTAGTCTTGTACGACCAAAACCGTCTAAAATATAGCATTCAGACGACTATCATGATTAAGTTGAAATTACAAATTGTTTGGTACCTATATCGTCTAAATCGGTTCAGCGGCTCTCGCGTGATTGCCAAACATCCGTGCAGAGTCACAACGCTTTTAATAGTATAGGTAGATAGTAGTGATGAGCACTATCGAATGATTTCGACTATCGATGTTTTACTATCGAATGATTTCAACTATCGAGCAATTCCTTCGACAATTTCGTTCATTCATCAAAAAAATAGTAAATAGTACACGAAAATATCGAATGATTTAAACTATCGAATAATTCACTCATTCATTCGAAAACTAGTAACAAAAACTATCGTACGATTTTTACTATTGAACACATTATTCATTCATTCGAATTATATAAATAGTAGCTAGTACACAGATGAAATGATTTTTGCTATCAATTCAAGTATTCATTCATTCGACTTAAAAAACCTCTACATAGCTATTAACTAGTGTGATTTCTTTATAATTTCCATTTAAACACAAATCAAGCAGTGTTGTTAAACGTACTTTTCCAGTTAAATGTGCAGTACTCATGATTCATGAACGTACGCCATCGAAGAGCAATTGAAAAAGCTATCGAATAAAAAAAAACTATCGAATGAATGAATATTTTTAACTATCGAATAATTTGAATATTTTAATTCGATAGTTGCCATCACTAGTAGATAGATAGATAGACTAACACAATCTCAATTCGGGAAAAGTAAGCTGGTAAGGCTGCAAAACATAATTTATGCTTATAACTGAATTCTGGCAACTCCCCTCAAAACATTTGCAAATAAAATTAATCAACACTGTATGACAGCAAGAATCTTCCATGGTATAATAATTTGACAAGGTAACCGTGACAGTTTTTTGGCGATTGGTAGTAGTCAAAAACAGCTAAAGGAGTTGTTGTTTGCTGATGTTGACTAACTATGTGCTTATTTTTAACTTTTCTTTGATTCATTAAATTTGTTCGCGAAGTTTATTGGAGTGTTTTCAGTTTGCTGAGATTGACTAGCTAGCTATGTTTAAGTCATTGCTTATTTTTTTACATTTCTTTGATCAATTGCATGAACAGTTAATTTTGACAACTACCCATCGCCGCTCGTGAGAAATAAGCCAGTCTACGCTACTACCTTGTTAAATAATTATACAATGGAATCTCCCTGAAAGCAACTACACAACATGGCTGCCATGTTATATTGAGAAAAGTTATCGTGACAAAAAGAATAACCTTTGTTTTCTGTCGTGTTGTGTAGTTTGTTGAATATAAGCGTCAAATAAAAAACGTGAATTTTGTAATAATTAAAAAATAGACTTTTCGAATAACTTAGCAAACTATGACACTGGAAATTATTATAGGAATTGAATAATCAAAGAATTATCAAAATTATCAGATTATAATCCAAGAACTAATATAAAGAATTATCCAAGAGTCAGTTCAGCTGTTACCGAGCTTGTCTGGCTTAAAATTTCGTGAGTCTCCTTTTATATAATAGTATAGATATAGATATACTATATCACGATAATATTTTTCCTCAGCAATCTACTTTCGTTTCATATAAAAAAATTTTTATTGTTTTTTATTTAACACGAATAAAAAGTTTTTGAAAGATATATAATTTTCTAAAATCATGATTTAAAATAAGTAGTTTTGGGTTATACATTGCTCCAATAATTTTCGTTTAAATATTTTACTAATGAAGTGACAACACATCTAGCAGTACTTTCTTAGCAATTCCTATTAACTAATGAGCACTTTATAATATGTTTTACATTCATTTTAAACTTTACCGCGGCTGGGCAAAACAAAATTTGGAAAAAAAAATAATTTTCGCTCCACCTTACAGTTAATTCATGTGTCAGTTTTAGTTCCAGTTTAAAAATATTTTTTTTTGTAACTATTCGTCTGTCGGTTTGGTACATTTTTTTAATTTTGCAATATAAATCAGAGCGCAAAAAAATCACCTAAAGTCTTATAAAATTTCTGCAAAAAGCGGTTTACTGTGTATGGTAGATGCCATCAGTGGTTTAGCGACCATGCCCGAACAAATGTAATTCCCAATTGTATACAAGTGTTGGAAACCTCGCAGCTACATTATAATTAAGATATACTTGGTTACGTCAAGTGTCAATTTACCACTGGGTTGTTTTCAGTGTTCTCTTTAAAGCGCTCATTAATACATACTCAATATGGGAGAGTATAAATGTGCAAAGCTACCCAACAAGCATGGTGTAAGAAAACCAGGTGTTAGTGAGCTTTTAACAAAACCATGAATTTCTTTGCTTCTGTCAAAAAATCGTGAGCGAAAGAGCGGAACTGTTGATTGTCGTCAAATTGTGTTATTTGTTTGAGTTGCTAGATGATGTGCTATAGTTTTTATTGTGCGAATTAAGTATAAATAAATATTTAATGCAATTAATTGTGTTGACAAAAAGTTATTGCAGTTGTCTTCGCCGATTTGCCAAGTTTGTCATTGAATGTTTTGGCCATTTTATCACAAACGTGCGCTGGAAGGTGCCGCCGACATGAAGCTTTGGCCAGCATGCAAATTGTCTTGCATTCACATCGTTTTTTTTTACATAACGCACAGCGTCTCATATATATTTTATTGTTTTCCATATAACTTTATTCTCACTTTAATCTCATTAAAAATCTTATAAACTTGCAGAAAGACACAAATTTAACAAAATTTCTTTTCATTGCAATCCACCATCAGCTGTTTTTGACAAGAGCGGGGAAACATAATTTTATCATTTTCAGAGAGAAGTGTCAAAATCACTAACACCTCTATTTCTTACTTCCATGCCCACCAAGCAAGAAAAATATTTTTCTCCAAGCTTGGAAAAAAGTCTTCAACCTCCACTTGATCTCCAGCTTATTTCTCCAAATCAACTCCAACATCTTGGAGTTGAGCTGGAAATTGGCTTGAGATGCATTAGTTTTCAAAAAGGCATTACTGTTGAAGTGTCAACAAAATAATTTGTTTTTGTACCTGGCAACACTAGGTTGTTTTAGTTATTGTGTATCTTGTTGGAATTTGTAGAAAAGTGAATTTGTGAATTGCAGCAAAATAATAAAAGTTGATTGAATAAAGTATGTAGAAACTGCAACAAATTAGACATAAGTGCAGTTTACGGCCCACGCGTAAATAATTTTTTCTTAATTTTGGTTAGACGTATTTTGCACTCCTTTGCACAAAAGTGCAAAATAAAAGGCATACGTGCAGCTTATGGCCCACGCGTTAATAATTTTTTTCTTATTTTTCTTAAACCTATTTTGAACTCTTTAGTCTAACAATGCAAAAATAAAATATCGCCTTCGAATGGCTTAGTAGATAAAATTCGCAAAAGTTTCAAAATTCAGTGCAAAATTTTAAGTTTGTGGAATAAAGTCGAAAATAAACAATGGCTGCACTCAGTGGAAGGAAGGAGTGAAACTGGAATACATTTATTTATTTTATATTATTAAAGTTTTTTCTAATGCACGGGCTTGCATGGGCATCACAAAGATTTCTGATGAAGCCTTTAGCACGGCCGAAATTGCAATAAAATGAGCTAGTGATTTTTTCCTTTTCATATTGAAAAACTTTGTTGTTGTTTCTTTGGAAAGATTCGTTAGAACAACTAATTGTTCTTACTTTGACCTTAAGCTCAATAAACGATTTTAAACTATCAAACAACTAGAATTTGTACTTAAAATCAAGTATGATTTAAATTATCAAACATTTAGAATTTGCATTTAAATCATATAAAATCAACATTTTATATTATTTTTAAAATAAGCGAAAAAATCAAATAAAATATTTTCATGAATTTATAAAAATGTGTAAACAAGTCTTCTTTTAAAGAGCATAATTAATGCATGCAACCAAAACGTTTCCATTTAGTATTTGAGTAATAATATAATTTATTTTAAATAATTGTATAAAAATGTGTAATATTAGGCTTAAAACTATTTTCATTGATTGAAATAAGAAAATAATTGGTAAAACTTTCTCTTAAGAACTATTTTTTTTTTTTTCATTTTGGGTTGGAGATCGGTTAGAGAAAGACCTTGGATATCAAGTGGAGATCCAGCCTTATCTCAACCAGAGATCGAAGGTCCATTTCCCTGGAGAATGGCTTGGATCTCAAGTGGTGGTCAAGTTGAAATCCAGCACTGGAGATTGCAGAAACGAACTGGAGCTCCACTTGAGGTCAAGCCGATCTCCAAGGTTAATGTTTATTGGGTACCCGACACCGCAATAGAAACAATGAGAAACACTATAGCCGAGGCCAAGAGATATAAAGCTTTATGTTGCTTGTGTGTCCTCTAGCATTTTAATAAATCAGTGATTTTTGTGTTATGTTTTTTTGGCTGCTTTATAAACTTAAATTTTAATACTTTTTAAAATAAAATACCTTTTAAGAAAATGAAAAATGCAAGATTGTAAGTTAAACATGCAACTTTATACAAGTCAAAAAATTACTAAAATCGGTTCAGTACTTTTTAAGTTTAGCGTCGTCGCAGATACGTGAGAAGCCTATTATATAATAGTAAAGATTACAACAAATGCCCCACATTATTGCAACATTTTGACTGAATAATTTTTTTTTTTTATACCCTAAAAGTATGCTTTTACCAAATTTAAGTAACGTTTAAATGCATAGTGAATTTAGTACTTAGCTCACTGGTTTTAAGTTAAGAAATAACAAAAAATTCACACATAAAAAATTCAAGAATTCTAAAAATTTTTTTTTAATTAAAATCCGTCAATTTGGACACTTGGCAAAAAATATTTGATTTTAGGCCTGGTCTTGCGCTCGAAAATGTAAGGTATTTTTAACATTTTTTTAAAGGTTAAATTAGTGAACAATGATTTTTAAACTTTTATGGTATATTGTAACAGTCATTCATCATAAAAAGAACTATTTTTTTAATTTAAAAAATTGTTAATTATGTTCAAAATGATGTTCAATGAGGCCCTCTCATAGAAAGCAGTCATGGGCGGTGTTGTAGATTTTAACTCTTCTATTTATCTGAAATATAAAAACCAAGAATATTTTTGATCACGATGACTGCAGCTATGGCTAGAAAGAAAGAAACTAGAAAGAAAACAGTATTGAAAAGTGACAGAATGACGCGCTTTTGAATTTTAAGTTCTAAAAACAGCTTGTTTTTTATTGATTTTTTATACGATGTTTTTAAAATAAAACTTTGATTCTAGTTCAAGCTTTAAACAATGATGTTGTGAATAGCGTATTCAAATTTAAGATGATTCGAATGAATAGATTTTGTTTTTTCTACAACACCATGCCAAAAAAAGTAGTTTCGAGATAAATGAGTATAAAGAGAATGAATGTAAACGAAACACTGTGGCCATATACCTACTAACACGGCTGTAGAAGTGAAAATAACTCAGTATCTTTCACTATATTCTCGAAAGACTATACTTTTCAAATATAAAAAAAAAAAAAAACTCAATGTCATAAAAATTCTAGACATTGGCCTGCCTTAAAAAAATGATGTAAAGTATCGTGCTGATAAATTAACTGCATTATTCTGTATCACGAAGTAGCATGCCAACGACAAGCAATACACGAGAAGCAATACTTTTTTCTATACGAAATTCTATTGCTTCTCGTGTCTGCTTGTCGTTGGTGTGCATTTTTATTATACCGAATAAAGCGGTAAATTTAAGAACTCGCTCACTAGCCCAAAAGTGGAAAGCCGAAATAACTGCATTTGTATTCGGAGAGGATGCGTATACAGGGTCGGCCTTTCCCATCTAGGCGCCCCGGGCGAGTCATGCATTTGCCGCCCTTTTATAATTAATTATAATTAAAAAAGTTATTTTTAATGTGTACCATATCAAACATCATTTTTGTGCAACCTTTGAATAGTAAAGACGTACGCTATAGACACGGTCCTTAGCGAAATTCTTGAAGAAAAGAGCAAAAGGAATAGATGAAAAAGAAGACGCACAATAATGTGGGTTAAGAAAATAAAATTGACTAATGTATAAAAATTCTATATAAATATTAATTTATATTAATTAACTAGCGAGCCCGGTGCCTGCTTCGCACGGCAAAACAAAATAAGAAAAGAAACACACTTGTTTTTAATAAAGTTGGTTTTGTTCCTTATTATTCAACTTTTAATTCTAGTTTCTTACAATCTTGGACTATGTATCACTTAAACTATCTTAGAGCTCTTTCGTAGACAACATTTTTGGTTTTGCCATGAGTTGTTGTGTAGATAAAGAGAACTGAAGGCTTGCCAACACGTAAGCACGAAACATATAACTGGCCGTGTGAAAAGCAAGGATATTCTAAATCAATTCCACACAATTCCAACGATTGCCCTTGCGCTTTATTTATTGTAATAGCAAATGCAAGACGTATTGGAAACTGTAGTCTTTTGAATTCAAAAGGTAAATCTGATGGAATCATTGGAATTCGTGGAATCAATACATCTTCACCTTTAAACTTTCCCTTTAAAATTGTTGCTTCGATCAAATTGTTCATGACATTTTTAACCGCTAATCTTGTCCCATTGCATAATCGTGGTTGATTTATATTTCGAAGCATAATAATGGTAGCACCTACTTTTAATTGTAAACGATGAGGTGGAAATCCGGGTAAATCCAATGAATTCAAAAATTCTGTCGGATAATTAACAGCGTCGTCTTGATTCGTAACCGTTTCAACTGATTGATATGTTACAACCTCGCCAGGAACATGGGTTAAAATGTCTGCATTCATTTGACCAACGTCTTTATTTTAAGCGGCCAGTATGCTCTTTCAGCTAACCAATTATGATTGCTATAATTTTCTGCAATATTTGGAAAAACACTTGACACCAATTCTTCTTTTGTCGGTGCAATATTACAAAAGTTATCTGGTAAAGTGATTAAGCCAGTTTCACGATCAACAGCAAGTTGACCATTGCCTATTGCCAACAGTTGCCTTGAAAATGTGTCGGCCGATGTATCGTTTTGAATTTGTACTCGCACATTTGTAGTCAAATTGAGTATTTGTACATGTCTCCATAAATGAGATGACTTTAAACATGCTTTTAATTCATCTGCTGGTGTTGAACGGACAATCACAGGCAATGTCTGACGAAAATTACCAGCCAACAGAATCAAAGCGCCACCAAATATCTGTTGATCATTACTACGCAAGTCTTGCAATGTCCTGTCTAACGCTTCCACTGATTTCTTATGGGCCATTGTACATTCATCCCACACTATTAATTTGCATTGTTGCAAGACTTTGCCCATTCCCGAATTTTTGGAAACATTACAGGTGGCATTTTCATTTACATTCATATTCAGTGGTAATTTAAGTGCAGAATGGGCTGTCCGACCACCATCTAATAACGTCGCAGCTATTCCAGACGATGCAAGTGCCAATGCTATATTGCTCTGTGATCTTATAGTCGCTAATAGCAAGGAAATCAGAAATGTTTTGCCAGTTCCTCCTGGAGCGTCTAAAAAAAACATTCCTCCAGTTTCGTTTCGTACTGATTCCATTATGGTATCATATGCGTGTCTCTGTTCTGGATTCAATTTATGCAAATTCAAATTTATAAATGTGGTCAACTCATTCAAATCATATTGGTTTTCACGATATATTTCTTGATTGAATGCATCATGCATTGGTCGATTTGGAGCTGGCAAGCCCAATTGTGTCAATGCTTTATTTGCAATTACCAAACAAATATCTTCAATGATAATCAATGCCTCATTAAACATTTCAAGTGTAATCATTAAATCGTTATTTCCTGCAATTCGGCGCATTCGATGCAAAATGTCTTCAGTAATAAAATCCTTAAAATTTTCCCATAATTGCTACGGATCAGATGGAAAACATCTTGCAATAATAATAGCAAATAATGTTCGTATTTGATGAGGAGAACCTTTTGCTGATGCATCCCTAAGTGTCGCATCCCAGTGATTATCATCTTCGATTAAATGCAATTACTGACATGCTTGACGAAAAGAGTGACACTGTAGGCCGTAACTCTTTTCAAACTCAAAACTTAACTCTTTTTAGCTCACTGATCGGACATTAAACAAAAAAAATTCACTCAATTTTTTAATTTTTTTCACAAAATATTTTTAAGCGGAACACGATTTGTTCAAATAGTCACCATTGTATCACAAATTTGAAATTATGTCACAAAATCATATGATGCACTTGTAACAATCAGAACACTTGTTAACAAAACAATAAATTTTTATCTCATTAATCATTGTTTTTTTTTAATTTTTTTTAACAAAATATTCAAATTAAAACGATGATTAGAATGAAAATTAATTTATTTTTATCAAAATACTCACCAAAAAATGCGAAGAAATTAATTTTTCAAAAATCGATTATGATACGATCAATCACCAATGACGTCCAAAGAGAAAAGAATGTGTATCGGAATGTAATGACGAAACAGAGCATCACATCAATAAACGTCATAGTTATGCTTTGTATGTATTGGTAAAACAACACAATACATATCGCACGCAAAATCAGCACCGAATATTTTGTGATTTTTGCCGTTTATTCCATTCTCCAATTCGTACAGTAGAGAGAGTGAGAAAAAAGTCACTTCGACTGTATTAGTATACAGCATCCGCAACCACGTGTACGGCACCGCACACCGATTCATTTCATAAATTGTATATGTATATACACACAATGATGACAAATTGCTATATAAATATATTTGCATCACTCCGTGCAATGCTCTCCAATACACAAACGACCAAAATGTATTCAATACTAATGAATGCTGTATGCGGTACAAAAAATGCCTGCGGCAAAAACACACTCACTTCACATGCGAGTGAAGATAACACACATGCGTTATCGGATTTCAACCAAACTTTATATAAACCATATATGGGCCACTACCTACTACCTAGTGTATACATTTGGTTGAAATCGCACGACGCGTTTATGAGTAGTTCGGCGACGTACATATACGGACTTATTTTTATATATATAGATAATTCTATTAAATATATACATTTTTCATTCGAAGCCATTTTTCTTGCGAGCAATGCCATTACTACGACGAACAAATAACAATGACGAAATCTGACCAACACTACTGTGCAGTGTAGCCAACTAGTTAAAATACTAGTAAATGTACTAGGTCAAAATATACCAGTATTAGTTTAGTTCAAATGCTTTTTACCTTGCTCAAACTTGTTATTTTCCTGTTTTTATGTCATAGGAAAAGACAGTTGTCCTATTCTCGATATGAATTGAGGTAGTATTTTTACTGGCATAATTTGAACTAGTTGTTATAGTAGTAACTTTTAAACCAGTAAAATACTAGTATAATCAAAACTAGGCTTTTTACTGGTATGATTTAAGCCACCTTTGTGCTAGTATATTTTTAACTAGTTAAATACTAGTTAAATATTGACCAGTTTCATATTAGTATTATTTTAGCGAATTTAATTCTAGTAGTTTTCATACTAGTTATATGCTAGTATTCGTTTTGTTCTAGTCTTTTTGAAACCATTTGTATGCTAGTACTACGTAAACTGGCTTTATACTTGTATTATTGAAACTTTATTTCGATTTCTATTTTTAAGCAGATTGTTCATAGCTAGTACGATTTTTAGCTGCAGGGTACCACTAACTATCAAATTTATCCAATGATGAGACAGAAGATCAAATTGTTTGTCACGAGTAACTTTTGTCTCGCTTGTTCACATAGTTTGCCTGCGCCTGTCTGCCTGCCTGTCCGCTTTGGAGTTCACTCTGTTTGAAACCTTACATAAGTCAGTGCGGGATACGCCAAGACAAGCAACAAAATTTTATGTCGTGGTAGATAAACGCTAAAAACTTATTCTCATTCCTACAAGATAAGTTCATAAAAGTTAAAACGCTGAATCTAGTTTTTATTTATACCTATTCAAATTATGTGCCCTCTAGCCAACGGCGTCCCGAGCGGTCGCCAGTGTCGGTTTTTTACTTTTTTTTCCTTGTTTTTTCCTTGTACATATTTACTTAAATGCAAAAACTCTTAAATGAGTACGAAATAAATTTTGGTCAGTAAAGTGTTTGATTTTTTAGCTTATTTAACTTTCTTCAAAAAAATGTCGTTATTTTATATAAAATATGTATATCACAAGACTTTAAAGCAAGCTTAATCCAGCTAATATCCACATCAGTTGAAAAGTCACGAAATTCTCGTTTGATTTTGGATGTTTTTTTTTAAATCTATTGACATTAAATTGGCAATAATATAAAATGGCGCACAACCATGAAGGAAAATAGAATTCAAGAACACGAGCAACAAACATGTTTACACGTGTACATTTTCTGAAAAACAAACAAACAGATAGACAGACATCCAACAAGATGTTGGAACCCGTACAAAAACCAAGGAGCAGCAGCGTTGGTTGCAATTTATTTATTGAAGGCGGTGGCCAGCATGAAAAAAAGGATGATAAAAAACACAACTTGTCATCACGTTGATTGCATCAATTGAAGCTTCGTTGTAGCGCACCTCCGTCCGGTTGGTTCATCAACGACTACAACGCTTGCATTGACCAAATCAGCTGGAATTGCAACCAGCAGTCTTTCGAGTCCTGCAGCATCATCATCATAGTCATCATCAAAACATTCATCACCATCATCATCATCATCAGCGTTATCACATTTGTCTGCAGCATCTTATTGCTTGTATGATGATCAAATTACGTGGCAGCCGTGCAACAACGGCATTAGTTGCAATGAATCCAAATGCCGAACGTAGTGCAGAGCTGCTGCTTAGCGCTGCAAGGACAAACTTTGTACAACAACAAAAATTTTACAAATCTTTTGAGTAAACAGAACAGACGAATTTTATTTCTTGTAATAAAATTACTATACAACTTGGCCAAATTGATAAAAGCGAATTCGTAACAAATCATGCAACAACAAAAAGGCTACAACCAAGGGGTAATAGAAAGGATAAAATAAAGAAAACATTTTGAGATATGCGATGAAAATTTGTTATAGTTTAGTTCTTGCTTTGCTAAACAACTTTGTGTAAAAATTTGTTTAAAAACACCATTTTTTTAGTTTTAGCCCAAAATGGAATGAAATGATTTTGAGCGACCTTTTTTTGTTTTGTAGCTGTAAACGAATATGGGCATTTCCACCAAAAAGTCTACCGCGACTGAAAAATGAAATGTCACTGAAAAATTTTTTAAACTTCCACAAAAGAGAAAAAAATGTTTAAATTTATATTGTGAGAGTACTAAGAGCTGATCTCAATTTGAATTTTTTAAAAAATGACAGCTGATCTCAATTTGAATTTTTCAAAAAATGACAAAACACATGATGAACAAAAACAAAAGTCGAAAAATGGTGACAAAAGTTGAAACATTTTAACATAAGTTGGAATTTTATAAGTACAATGTACTTATTACATACTTACATATAAAAATACTTACTACATATAAAAAATATTCGTATAACACCAAGTGTAATTAAATTTTTTTCAGTTTTCGATTTTTATGGTCCTGAAATATACAAGTAATGTTAGGTATTATAAAAGCAGCAAAAAAAAGTTCAATGAAAAGTAAACAAAAATTTAAAAACAATGGACATGATCAATATTTAATACGTATCTGCGCTTTGTTGGAAGAAGAGAATCCTGTTCCAAAGCGCAGAAAGATGTATAGAACAAGGATCAACCCCTTTGAACAAAACAATGACGAAGAGTTCCGAAAAAAATACAGATTCAACCAAGGGCGTCCGGAGGATTTGTTCTAGGGGGGGTAGGGCAAAGGCATAAAGGAGTCATGAATGCACATAAAGAAAATGCAACCTATATTATTATATTTTCTGAGATTTTTGGTACTAATTTTGTTATCATGATACGCCGGTTGACACACGCTTGTACATATAAGAAAATTATATCTATTTCAAAGATGGGGTAAAAAGCTTTCTCGTATCATGCCCGAAACATTTTCATATTTAATTTTTTAATATAATTTAAAAAAATTTTTTCTCAACAAATATTCTTAGTAATTGAGTAAATTAAATAATGTGATGTCTCGTTTAGCCTTAAATAAAATCGCATTAATTACTATTTAGCCCCAAAGCTTTCCTCTTTTCAAATAAGAATACAAATATTTCCCAATATTTCTTTTTTAAAAATGAACCAAGATTTTCAGACCATTTTTCCAGTTTTGGAGGCCTATAACTCATAAAACAATTGCGAGCGGCCTGAAATTTATCAGATTTGGATTTATGAGGTACAAATCGATATAATCCGCAAAACTTAAGAATAACGGGTTTCGCTATTCTTGAAATGTTCCCCGCATGGACATAAACTGACTCATTTTTTTTCAACATGCATCAGTTCTAGAAGCATGCAAGTTACTAAAATCAAATTTGGAAACATACCTATTATATGATTTATTTAAAAAAATTATTTTTTTTTAATTTAATACATATGAGTAAATATAAAAAGAGGTAGTATAGATGGGTTTTGGGCTCCATTCATTTTCTAAACATATACCAGAACCTCCCTGCAAGACTCGATTCTAAATTCTGGATGTTTTATAAGCACGTGACGCGAAAAAATCCAGAAAATGCTCAAAATGAGTGGACGTCTGTTCAAAAATGTGAATTGGAAGAAGTATAAAATAAATGTTTCAAATCGAGTTTCCTATTTAAATTTTAGTCATAAAAAAACTTTTGACCATAAGATATTCCAATGTAAAAGCGATTTTTTAAAAAGAATATGCCATCAGATTTTTTTAAAATTAGTTCTTGATCTAAAGTTAGTCTACTTTATTCAAAATTTTCCCATTTTTTTAATCATTCCTAAATTACTCGTACGAGCCTGGTTTGTTGAACAACTACCGAATTTAAGAAAATGTATGGTTACAAGGTGGCGTAGTCTACTGAAAGGGTACGTGGCCCGTAAGCTAAAAAACCGTGGTTCAATCCCCAGCAGAATGTTTTGTTTTTCGTTATTAGTTAATGTAACAAATGTATTCATGGACGCATAGAATGGACGCAATTTTTAGTAATATTACACAAAAAAATTTTTGAGTTTAAGTATATAAACATATATGTATAATGAAAACATCGTCATATAAAATCAAAAAAGCCGTAAGTTACAATAAACTCAAAGTCGACTTATTTTTTTGATTATTGAAGTACCATATCAAAATACATTTTCCTGCTAGATTTTACACTCCTATAACTAAAAACGACATTTTTATGAAAAAAGTTCTAAGATCCCTAAGTTTGAGCGCAACTTACAATTACAATCAGGGTTGCCACTTGTAAAGAAATGAAGTTACCAAAATGTGATAATAAAGTTACCAAAATGAAATAAAAATTACCAAACTAAACAAACATTTTTTAAAGTAGGAAAATCAATAAAATTATAATTTTTGTTAGTAAAAAACATTTATTCAACATTAAAATACTTGAAATTAATAAAAAGAAATAGTGGAAAATTAAATTTTGTTAATCTATATCTGTTTCATTTGAACTAAATAAAAAAAATAAATACATTTATAGAAAAAGTAGAACTTTTTCTTGTTTAAATGAATTATGAATTAATATAAAAATCACAAATAAGTAGTAAATTTAAGATAACGTACTTTTTTGTCACAAAACAAAAATGATAAATTACCATTAATTGATATCCTAACTTTTTTATATGAAATAAGTAGGAACTAAAAAAGTATACCGCATTCATTGGCAATGAATATCGATTTTAAGAAAGTAAATGAATAAATACAAAGATATGGCATTTAATGCTTTCAAAAAATGATCGGTTTCCTCAAGTTTAAATTTTAAGCATTTTTTAATAACTAAAATCAGAAACTACACAGGTCGTTTGTTTTGTAGGACATCAATTCTAACTACGGGCACTGATTTTAAACATAAGGTTACTTTTTCACCGTCACCTCAAGTTAAGGAGTTATGAAAAAATATGATATAAAGTTTTTTTTTTCCAATAACTGCTCCTAAGCACAAACTATTGCATAGTATTTAAAGCTTTTGTTGATATCTTATTACGTTTTAAAAAAATATATTGTGAAGGAAACGAAAATTTTATTAAATTTATTCAAAGCAATTTAAAGCGGCTAGAAAACCCTAATTTTTCAGTAAGTTACTTTAGAAATTTTCATTGTAATCAATTTTCGTTATTTTAAAATATATCTGGAATTATCCGCAATATTTGCAAAGGTAAAATGTATGCCTAAACTCCAAAGACCAAAAAATTTGTATGGTTCAGACAGTTCGCGGTAGTAATTATGTTTATTATGAAAAAGTTTTAAAATTTATGATTTCTAAAGGCCATTCTCTTCAAAACAACGGAAACTACCTACGAAAAGTTGAGAAAAACAATGTAAAAAAATTTTTAAATTATATCATTCAAAAACATATTGACCAAAACAGCCCAAACACGCAAAGATATCAAAGGAAAAAGAATTTTTTTACAAAAATGGTTAGACCTTATCAGCCCTATCATGAATAACTTTTCACGCCAAATCGAAAAAGGGAGTTTTAATTTTTAAAATAAACCTCAAGAACATTCAGGAAACTTCATAAGGAAAAAACAATATAAATCTTGCAAACAAACTGATTATTTTGAATTTTTTGGAAAAACTAAATGAAAAAAATTTACCAAAACTATAAAAAAATTACCAAATTACCAAGTCAAAAATTTTCTACCAAATTTGGTAATTAATTACCAAACTGGCAACCCTGATTACAATTACAATTTAGAAAGTTTTTTGACTTTCCCGTTTTATTTAAATCGTTTTATTTAATTTTCTAATTGTAGCTTACGGCTTTTTAATTTAATATGAAGATATTTAAAAAATTGTCACTGCGAAGGGTGGCAAACGATCCCTCCCCCTGCGGACGCTCATGGATTCAACAAAGACAGTACGCGACAAATAGTAAATATGCTTGCTGAAGATGTTGATGGTGGCAAAAGGGGTGGAAAGAGACTACCGGAGTTGCAAGCTCCCTCTGCAATTAGCTGTTGGGGTAGGAACGAAGTCCAGGATGACTTTGACGATCGCTTACCGCCTAAGGTTGGAAACAGAGTAAGCGCCGAAGTGGACAGAAAGCCACTATGTTTTTAACGTTGACCCCTGCCGCGAAGGCTTAATTCAACGGTGCTCCAATGCTTGGGACAAATATGAAGCGTCGGTCAACGCCCCTTCGGAATTCAAGAAAGACCATTTTTGAAAGGTTCCTCTAATTACATGCCACAGAACCCCAGCACTGATGTCAAAAAGACACTATACATGACCGTGACTCATTCAGTCACTCGAATTTAAACATGACTTGGTTATTTTAATAACCATGGGTCATCTCAGTATACTATACCAAGTAATACAACCCTTTATTTGATCCGCACAAAATCATCCCATTCATATCAGAGGTCATCACTCTCTGACACGAAAAATTAAGGCGGCAACTAGGCCTGTCACTCATGCAATCAAATTCCTCAATCTCAAATGGTCACAACTCAGACTATTTAGGTTTCCCCGTCGCCTGTACTCAAATTCCAAAGGTAACAGTATATTGATCCGGTAGTTGCTTACCTTCCTAACATTTACTGTTTGAAATTGGCGAGATTCAATCTACCATCATTCTCTTAGTAATTTAAGGGAATCACCAACCCGAGTTCAACTAAAGTGTAACTCACACCGGCCTTCCTGGCCTAACCACAGTTAGAGCGAATTTAAAACCCACGTGGGCCTAACCCATATGATAGTCAAAACCCGGGCAAAAGGCTCCACCTGACAAGGCTCTTCAACATTCCGACTACAGACCAAAAGTTCTTAGAACATTTATATCTGACTGTGACACCTTCAGCCACTCGAATTGTACTTGGCAAGGTTAAAAAATAACCATAGGTTTCCCAGTAAAACCGGGTAAACCTCAATTCTACTTATGCAACGTCGTTTTCCTAAATTAAGACTAATAAAAGCCTTAACAGAAAACTAAGAAGCATGAGCCGTTGTATACAAATTTGCTTATACAACGGTCCGAAGGTTAAATGTTTCCTACATAATAACCTTTATTCTAAGATAGGTCTGCAGAACGACAATAGATCAGGTCTCCTCATCATTGATGGATGACTATCCCCGCTCTTCAAGTTATGTTGGATTGATCGTCCATCGAAAGCATATTACAACTACGGTGTTATGATAACTTAATATCAAAACAATGCTTTCTCCAAGAATTTGGCAGCAACATCCAAGGCTCTAGGTAAACCTTTTCTTTTACAGTTATCAGACGAACATTCAGGAGCCGTGCCTCCAGAAAGAACTCATTATGAGATCAGTTCATGGGCCGTGCCCCATGAACTGCCCATCCAATAACCAACCCTCACCCTTCCATTCCTGGCTTGGGACAGGCAGATTCCCCGAAGGTCCTCTGGCGGGTTTGCCGAAGTGGACAGGCAGACAAACAAATGCAGGAAAACTTTTTGAACAAGCGAGAAAAACGTTATTTGCATCTCGTTTCTTCGCAAGGCACTGCCTGCGCCTGCTGCCTGTCTGCCTGTCCGCTTCAGCGCTTAGTCTGCGGAAGAGTGAACGCTGAATCAGGCAGGCAGGCAGGCAGGCAGGCAGGCAGGTTTGCTTACTTGTTCCATTGCGAGAAAGCTCGCTTCATACGATTTCATATATACCTGCTCAAAGTATGCAGAGTGGAAGCAGGCAGGTCAGATCAGATCAGATCAGGTTGCTGCGAGAAACCTGCGCCAGCCTGCGCCAACTGAATTTGTTCTTTTTATGTTGTTTTATTATCTTTAGAATACAAGACCAATTACAAAAAAAACATTCAACAGCGCGTTGAACGAAACAAACATCAACAGCAACTACTGCGCACATGTTTATGTGAGTGTGAGGGTTGTTGTTGGTGGGTATTGACAAATTTGGTTAACGTCGATTAAGATTGTGTTGTTGTTGGTGATAAGTTGTGCACGCGAAAATGATAGATTGATCGAATGATTAATTGTTGGGCATGTAAGAAACAAAAGAAATATAAAACAAATAAAACAATAAAAAATTAAATTGCTTGGTTTTGCAATTTTTTTTTATATTTTGAACAGTAAAACCAGGGTCTAATACGTAGGCAGCCCTCAAATTCCAAAATTTTTGTAATACAAAAATAAAAAATATTCAAAAAACATTTATTTTAAAGTCATTTCAAATGAGATATAAGGTTTTATTGATTTTTCTATAATTTTTTTTTGTGTTCGAAATGCCAGAAACAGGCACTTTGCGGATTTTTGAAAAAAAATCAAGTTTCACCAGCTGTAACGTTTTTGTTAGGACTTTGGTTTTTTTAATTTTTTGCACAAAATAGCTCAAGACTATGCTTTAAGCATTATTGTTGTTATTGGTTAAAATTTTGCATTTTTGCATTTTTGAGAATTTTTTTCGTAAAAGTACTCAAACTCCATTTTTTTCAAAAGGGTACACTTCTAATAAAAAATTCCATTACGACCAAGTTATTCAAATTAATGACACAAATTTTTGTATTTATATTTAGTGTTGTTTCAGAAAATTGTTTAATAACATTTCGTTGCAATTTTTAAAAATTTGGAGTTTAACGATTTTTTTTATTACAACAAGAATGTAAAATAGAATTTTTTCGAAAAGTAAAATATCACAACTCTGGTAATTTTCATCCGATTTTTTTCACCAATGACACGTTGTAAAGGTATTTGAATCTTCTATTGATAAAAATTATAGAATTACTTAATCAGTTTACAGAATTTTAATATGCATTTCAATAACGAAACACCTCATTTTCGCCCTTAATATCAATGTAATGAGATTAAATCCCAATGAGCCTTACTTTATCGGTGTTCGATTTGGATAAAATTTCTGGAGAGTTATCTTATCGGCCAATGAAACATTTTTAGCCAACGAAGGAAACGCTAATTTTAGTTTGAAATTCTCAGTGCAATTCTGGGCTGGCCTAGTGCCACAACATATCGCACACTCTTCAAAAGAGTCACAACTCAAAATGTTTACATATATACTTTTTCGTGTAAGACTATTTGTAGTGATCATATACATTGACTTTCTTAATTTTGTACACATATTCTTAGTCTTTAATTAAAAGAAATCGTTTTGTCTCATTTTTTTTATATAGTCCCTTGAAGAAAAAATAGTTTTTTGCTCTTCCCAAAAATTAAATTTTTTGAGTTGTAGCACTTTTGAAGAGAGAGTGTTTAGAAAATAAAAAATGTATGCATACAAAATTAAAAATTTTTATAAACGCCATTAGCGGAGGATGCAAAATAGAAAGCAATAGGTGAAAAAAAACAAATAACAAACTTTTTCTCGCACTGATCTGATCTGACCTGCTCGCATTCACTCTGCACGGCTTATTTACTGAGCAGGTACACGCTCAGAAATCTTGGATTAAATTCTAATCCAATCGTTGGAATCATGCATTTTTTAATACTTTTTGTATTAGAATTTAATCCAATCGTTGGAATCATGCATTTTTTAATACTTTTTGTATTAGAATTTAATCCAATCGTTGGAATCATGCATTTTTTAATAAAACCTGGAATACTTTTTAATACAGTTTGGATTAGTCTTTAAAAACAGCGTTCGGCTTGGTTCGGCTCTTATGCATGTTTATCATTTCTTTATACATAAGGCTTCATAGAGCAGTTGGTAGAGCCAAATACTTAATAACCTTAACGTAGTGGGTTCGAATCCCACATGTTTCGTTAATTTTTTTTTTGTCAAAAATATTTTAATACAAGCATGTATTAAAATTAATTCCAATGAGAGAATAAAAATCAATTGTAATATATGTAGTGTATTAGATTGTAATACAATTCTGGTGTGGTCATATATACAATACAGTTTGTATTAGAATTTAATCCAAGATTTCTGAGCGTGTACCTGCCGTCGCCTGCCTGCCTGCCTGCTCGAATCAGCGTTTACTCTGTCCGCAGACTTACTCTGCTTGCAAGCTAATGTAGCAAATCGAAAACGCAAACCAACGACAAGTAAGACACGAGAAGCAATACTTTTTTAATACGAAATTCTATTGCTTCTCGTGTCTTGCTTGTCGTTGGTTTGCGTTTGCGATTTACAACGTGTGGCGGTAAAATACTCTTAGAACTTTGATGCTAAAATACGTTTATGCATAACAAAAATTTTTTGACTGTTAACTATCGCTAAAACAGGTTTATAAATACGGGGGTATATGCTTTTCTAGTTCAAAAACAATTATGAAAATATAGCAACATTATTCCAGATAATCTGTAGTAATAAAAATCATTTTATGTTTGTTTGTTTGTTTGACCTTTATACAAATCTAAACGGCTCAACGGATTTCGCTCAAACTAGATAAACATATTAAGTGTATTCTAACTTAAAATGTTATATAATTATTTTTTGCCACGCCTCCTCCCAAATTTTTCAACTAACGGTAATTTTGTTGTTATAATACTTTTAGCTATCGAAATTTTTGTGTATTTAATTTTAAAAAATGTCTGCTATTTTGAAATCAAAAATACTCACATGTATTTAAAATTGTAGAAATTTTCATTACAACGACTTTTTCATAAACTTCGTCACCTAAGAATTAGAAAAAACAACATGAAAATCAAAGTTTGGTCCTTCGATGCAAATATCTCTGCTATCCATTAATATATTTCATTCAAATTTTTTTGTTCAAAAGTTCAATAAAATCACTTTACAAAAATAGGTTGAACTGTACCGTTAAGTAAGTTCATATATGTTTTATGATTATGTCAAAAAAGGTCTAAAATATCAACTTTTTACTCAAAAAATGACTCAAAAATTATTTTGGTTGTAAAAATTAAATCAATTAAAAATTGCACATCTGGCTATCTTTTATATGACATAGCATTTATTTGCGAAAATTCTTCCAGCTAAGCACACAAAATATTTTACTGTTTTTGTCATTACTGTTTTTGTCAAACTTTGATTTTTTGCTCGAAATTTATTTTTTCCAAAATGTTTTTATAATTTTTACAAAGAGGTCAAGTCTCAAAAATAATTTATGTTAGACAATTACCCCAATATCTCTTTCCAATCAAAAGTTATGGCTAAAAATCTATTTTTTCATACCAGACTATTATTAAAACTGAGTTTTGTTTTAAAATTCTCTATGTAATTTGAACGTCTCCATGTATCTCTAAGAATGCAGTTGTATGTCTAGAGTAATTACGAACATTTTGGATTATATCAAATCTTCCTTATAGTGATCTACTTAGTTTTTAGTCAAAAAATTACTATTTTTCAAACCGTCGCACAGTGCAGTTTTTTAATTTTAGGATGACATTTGGGGGTTTTTTTTTGTTAAATTTTATAAAAAAATATTCTAATTCGTCAGATTATAAAACATGTATTACGAATGTGGTATTAAAAACTTGATGCATTGTATAGTTTATTTTATAAAATTCGTCAAAGTTGAAATTTTTAAACAAAAATAAGCTCAATAAAACCCAAAAAATAAAGTCAAGTTTAAACAATAATAACTTCGAGCACAAAAAATATTTCAAGGTTTTGTTTTTTTTTACTTTTTAATGTGTTAATCGCCATTGAGTGTAATATAAAATACAATAAGAAATATTAACAAATAAAATTAGAAAAATCGTTGAAATATGATTGTAAGGAAAAGAAAATCAAGGAAAGAAAATTTAAGTAAAATTTAGTTGAAAATATCTAGCTAATTAAGCACTATTAAAGTCGAAGGCTAAACTATCTGAAAAAATTGTACTTCTACCTTCTGTTTATGTAAAAACCTGCTGCATCCAGCTGCTGTAAAGAAAAACCACTTACTTTGAAAAAAGTCTTAAAAATCAAATTTTTCCCAAAAATGCACTGATTTCCAAGACAATTTGTGGGTACTCTTAAATTTAAAGAAAATAAAATAGAATTCATAATATAAAACAAGCTGTGATCTTATTTTGTATTAGGAACCATTTTTAAATTTTTTTTTGTAAATTTCGTTAATTTGGTAATATTGTGTTATGGAGATTTATCTAAAAATTATCCGATTTGAAATATTTTTAGCATGACGTTTAAGAGAAGTTAAATAAACTAAATTTACTCTTTAAAAACATAAATAAGCAATTTGATGTTTTTTAATTTGAGGTTTTTTAATTAAAAAATATATGTTTTGTATGGGAGGTAGGCGATGCAGTTGACATAGAATTCTAGATTTAGGCTAAAACTCATTTGTACAAAATTTCATGGCCCTAGCTTTTATAGTTTCTGAGATTGTTATGAAATGTTATCCTTAAATCGAAAATAGCGCACTGTGCGTCGCACACAGGGAAGAATAGCAAAATTACGATGACAAAATTCTTTTAATACCCCACGCATACTGCCGATGAGGAGATCGCCAGGTTTAGAAAATTATAAATTTTTTGATCAGCATCACCTCATGTCTATCTGTCTGACAGTCCGTATGTCCGTCTGTGATAGCGATAGAATCCGTAAATTAAGAGCTATCGTAACAAAAATCGATATATAAGCTTTTTACACAAAAATAGAGATCAAGTTAAAAAATGAGTCACATCGGATAAAAACCACGCTTACCTCCGATACAAAGTGAATTTACCAAAACGATAAAATCTCTTTAAATTTCTTAAAAATGAATCTAATGACTTCAAATTTTGCAAATAAGCTTCTACACTTAACATGCACTTTGAGTAAGAAATTTGTAAAAAACGAAAGAGAACCACGGTTACCTCTTATACAAAGTGTTTTTTATGAAATCAGTGAAATCTCCATAAATTCAACAAAAATTAGTGCAAACAATAGCTTGAAGTTTTGTACATTAGTTTAAATCTTAACTATGCACTTGATGTTTCAAGTTTCTTAAATAAACTAAAAACTCCACCTACCTCCCATATAAGTGACGTCATCATTATAGCAAAACCTTCCACTCCAAAACTAAAAGAAAATATTGGTTTAAATTTGATATTTTATTCATAAGGGGTCGTCCATAAACTACGTTACCAATTTAGGGGGGGGGGGAGGTGTTTTGAAATGCACTACGATAAGTAACGGTAGGGGGGGAGGTGTTTAGATATTGTAACGTTACCAAAAATTAAAAAAATCGACGAAAAACCTTTAATTAATAACACAATCATTTCAAAAATTTTTAACCTTACATGTTTATGTTTGATCATCTAAATTTATGGTTAACTTTTGTTTCAACGATTTCTTCCACCACCTTTTCCCTCGACACAGGAACCTTTTGGTATTCCTTCACCATCTCAGCACACGTCTGAAAAATTTGGGTCTTTGCTTTTGCGACAGGCTTTGACGTTAAGGCCTGAATGTTCTTGATCAAAGCAGATACCGTATGACATGTACTGTCCTTCTCAGAAAGAAGAAATCGGTTCAAGGTCGTCTCCTACCTGCGGCTTGTATTTCGTTTTTAAAACTTCTATGAATTGACATTTGTTTGTATTATATCGTTTACAATAAATCGGAATAAAAAATACTATTTAAATAAATCAATTTTCAGAAAGTATTTACACAAAAACACAGAACTTGGTGCAGCCTTTAAGGGTACTCTGTCAAAGACCAGGTGAATTTCTTTGCGTTAGAAATGAGAATTCACCTGAAAGGGTCGACATAGAATCCGATGAAAAATTCTATTTTGAAGAATCATCTACAAAGCTACCAGCTTCTTCTATCCCAGTGATTGAGAGCATCGAATCTTGGATCGCAGATGGAATAGTTTTTACAGATGATATTAATTATTGATTTTTTTCCAATTGTTCCTTTAATGTATCTTGTCATACTAAGCACTAATACTAGTGAAAATTGTCAAAGCTAGTCAAAACATATAATCATTCGAATAAATTAATTTCATATGTCACGTTACTTTATGGGGGGGAGGAGTTTTGAAAAGCACTACGAAAAGTAACGCAGGGGGAGCAAAAAAAACCGGAAAATCAGTAACGTAGTTTATGGACGACCCCTAAGCTTTTACACATTAGTAAAAGCTTTTAGACATTTATACACCCTGAGTTTCAAATTTTAAATATTTAGATAAAAACCACGTCCTATAAAAATTATGTAATCAAAATAATACAATATTGAAAACTTGGAATACATTAAAATACGGTTTTGGGGGCATTTTAACTTCGGTCCATTCGAAGATTATTTCCTTCTAGTTTTTATATGGACTTAATAGATTATAATAAAACTTGGTACCTAGGCATTTGTGAGGTCACTGATTAAGACTTCAACATTAGATTTTCAAAATTCAAAATGACGGATCCAATGTTTCTACGGTGACCATAAACATAAATGAAAAAAAAAGAAACGGAAATTTTTGTTTAATAACATAAAAATTGAGCAAAATGCAAGTTAAAGATATTTTGCAGAGTTTTGATTGTCTTTAACATCATTATCAAACTCGTTATCACAATCACATTTTTATTACCTCAGAAATTTGATCAAATTTTGCTTTCATTTTTTTAGCCTTTTTTCGGTTGAGTGGTCCGAGTAAATACACTATATTAATAAAGTGGGGAAAAAGGGGGACCAACACTTGACTTTTTTACACTAACTATATGTTATTAGTTCGAAATTATAAAGAAATATTTTGGAAATTTGTGGAACTTTTTTTATAGCTCTAGCTAAAGTAAAAATTTCAATATTTTTAAAAGGTATACAGTCTATTCCATATTTACTACACATAATTGTAATTTTAATAAAAATTTAAAATAAAACTACATGCATGATCCTTCAAACTATGTAAAGGTAACATAATACTGCATTTTTAAAAAGATTAGCTTGTGTAGTAAATGTGAAATTCTTCATATGTAATTTACCGATATAGGTGCTTGAAAAGTAAATTAAACTATGCATTTACGCACAGACTATTGTAATGCGTGCAAAAAAGGAAAACTTATGGGCTTATTGCAGATTTGTACATAGAATATATAAAGCATACTAGTATTTACATTTGAAAATAAAAAATTTCTACTTATGTCATCGTAATTTCGCTATTCGTCCCAATGTGCGTCACCATTTCGCAAAAGTTCAGGCTATACCGACATTCTTACATATTAACAATATTTTCTTTTTAGATGACTAGAAGGTTTAAAATCGTGTAAAGATGGAGGCACCCTTTTTTAGCACCTCCACTCCACAGCCTATAATTTTTTACTTTTTAATTTTTTTTAAAAATTTTTTTTATTATTTATTTTTTGTATTTTTGAAATTTCATAAAAACATAGTAAATAAAAATATTAATTGGTTCTTTTTTATCGACATTCAAAAGAGGTTTTCCACTAGAATACTGCCCTAAAGCTTTAAAAAGAAATCTTTTTCATGAATTTTAAGTATTTTTGCATTCGCCTTAAAATTGGCTCCAAATGAACACATTTGCTACTGTGATTATCTTTTTTTATTTAATACAATTGAGTGAAATCAAATCTAAATAGCAAAAAATAAATATCGATAAAAAACGCATTTCGCAAAAAATCCCAGATGAACACCTCTGATATGTTCTCAGAAAATAATTTGGTACATTTAACAAAAACATTTTGTGAAACTAAAAGGTACAACAACAAAATTAAGCAATAATGCTACACTACGGTGAAACACTTACTTGGTCTAAAGCTCGCAATTTAATTCATGTAATAATTTAAAGATCATAAAAATAATTAAATTCTTTCGTTAATTTAATAAAAATATCATCAACCTAACAAAATTATCTTGTTAAAACAAAATTACTTTACATTGTTAAATTTACAAAAAATTACGTTAACTTAAACTCAAAATACCTATGTGGTAAGATATACAGAAGTTTTTGTGAGTCTTTCCATGAAGTTAACAGATAACAAAATAGAATTGGTTTCCATAACAAAACACTATGTTGGATAAAAAAAAACGAAATTTTTTGTTAGGCTAGCATACTATTTTTGTAAATTTTAAATGCGTTTCGGTGTACAGGATCATTGTAAAATTATATAAATTTTTTATTGAAATTAAACAGAACTGCTTTGATTTTAAAAAAATAATCTAGTTATATGGTAAAGTATCCTTTTAGAATTTTCAGTATGAGACTTAAATCACTTTCAAAAGAAACATTTTGATAACTTCATTAATCAGATAATTGTATTTCCAAAATCTTAGTGATTTTAAATATATTAAATACAAATCCCGTCTAAGGATTATGTTGAAATGTATATACTAAAATAGCTTACTTAATTTTTTTTAGAAATGGACTCATGCTACTTCAAAATGAACAGCTAATTTCTTAATATAAGAAGCAGGCACGCTGCTCCGTGTCCAATTTCTCTCAAACTGTTCAGCCTGAAAGTATGCACATCTTAATACATAAAAGCAAGCATGCTGTTCCGCACACAGTATTTCTCAAACTTTAATTATTTTTTCACAGTAAAGTACTTTTACAAGACATACTGTTCTCAAAAATGTTCAGCCTAAAAGTATACACAGAAAACATATTTGATACTTATCAGCGACAATATTAGGTTTTTATAATAGTACGTTTTTGATCTAACTATCTTTTCAACACTGCTTCAATATGTAAAGTGTTATTTAAAGTGGTACACATATATTTTTCAAAAATCAATTGAGTAAAAAATCAAGCTTGAAAAAGAGAAAAAAGTGCTTTCGGCAAATGGCTCCAAAAAGGAAGTGTGCGGAGGATCTGTAGTGGGACAGGCTTTTGTACAAGTATTTTAATAAAATTATATGTGTACTTGAAAATATCTATTTTTATATCAACTTCATCAACTTTATGAAAAGGAAAACTAAATAATTCTTTAAAAAATACTTAAAAACTATTTCAAATTATCGTTGTTATCAAAATAAACGTCTATTAGAGTATTGTATTTTTTAAAGACGAAAGGTTCTTAAGAGGTTAATTCTGTGTTGTATGAGACACAGTTGTTTTAAGCGCTGTAGTCTTTACTGCTTAATCATATCAGCTGCAAAGGATGAGGAAGAGCTTTCTCTCGATTTTCTGACCAACTGGAACGAACTTTTAAATCCTTCATTTTATGCTTGTTGATTTATACTTACATGTATGTATATTTATATTAATGTGTATGGGTAATGATTTATCAACTTTTAAACCAACTCTTGTGCAACAGCGGAATCAATAGTTTTCTGGTCGCTGTACGTGTTTGTGTGAAACATAAACGTGCCATAAATGAAAAGCTGTTAATGCAAGAGCACGACATAAGCACACACACACTCACACGCTAACTCATACTCACAAGAGTGCTTTTATATGTGCAACGAGTGCTTGGGGGGGGGGGAGGGCCCTGTGTGTATGTGTGCCAGTTTGTCATTTTGTCATTTGTATGAAAATAATTATTTATATTAATTATTATGGGAAAAGCTTTATAAAAGTAATTTTATTTTTTGAAATATTTACATTTTTTTTGCATTTGCATACATTTTTCATAATTTCACTTTTAATCAGCAGACTGCTGAGCTGAGCGTTGTTGTAATTGTGCTGTAGCAGCCGGATTGGCAATAAAATGTAAACGCGTAGCAAGGATTTGAGCAGGGACATATTAAGCGCCAGCCCATGCGAGTGTTTGTGTATGCGTATGAGTACTCCAAGTGTTGGGCGTATGCATGAGTGTGGATAAATTTGCATAATGTGCAATTACTACAGAGACATACACACACACACACATCAATGTTGGCAACTTACTCAGCAGTAAAGCAAAGCAAGTGCAGGTCCTTACGGCAGATGCGCCGCTTCGAGGCCGTTGTACGTGCTATTTTAACATCTCTGCACGCTCTTTATAGACACCAAAAAGGATAATAAAAAATGAAATAAAATAAAAATACACAGAAATACATAATTGTAATTTTGTTAATGTGCAATTATGCTGAAATGCTATTTTATAACATATATTATTCACGTTTGTAAAAATGTGTGTATGTTTATGAATGCATGTTCTTATGTTATTATCTCTGTGTGCGTGTATGGGTATGTTTTTGATGCAATATTTTTATTTGTTATTTTTACTATTTTTTTAACTTCCAATTGAATAACAACAACGTTTTTAAAGGGTTGAAAGCGCTTAATTAACATCACACGCACACTCCCATGCATACATCTATGAAGACAAACGTTTACAATAATGGTTAAAAAAAATAAGGTCTTACCATTTATTTAAGGTATTTAAAAATATTATTTCTCATTAACAGCCGCATCGTTAAATTAACTTTAATTATCTCAAATTACTTGGAAATTTTAAAATGTTATTTTATTTTTAAAATAAGCTTTATCACTGAAAGGATTAAATATTATTTTATCTTACATGGATATACGCTGTCGAATAAAAGAGATATATAGAAATTCCATTAAAATAATGGTTAAATTAAAATAATGGTTAATTTTTGATAAATGGTGTTTTGGGTTAAAATTCAGAATAAAACATTGCTTGGTTGCTCTGCTTTCAAATATGTCCAAGTCGGTGAATCATTTTGCGAAAATCATTTTCTAGAATCTTGGACAAAGTGCTTCAGCAAATCGGTGGATTCAGTCAAAGGTGTACCCTGCTAAAATTTATTTAAAAAAAATGCGATATGTTAAAAATATCTAGAAACACAATTCCCGATTATAAATATTAGTGAGCGAACAGCGGTCAAACATGGGTCACCCGGGCAAACATAGCCTAAAAAAATCCAAAAAGCCTAGCGGTCGAAAGTTGGGTCGAACAACGGCCGTACAATGCCTCAATTTAGCTGTACGGCCGCTGTACGCCCGTTGTATGCACCCAAATTAAATTTTTCAAAGCTCGTTTTTGTTACTCTCTCATTGAGTGTGGGGAGAGAGATAAGGCGCAAAAAATGCATATAAAAAAAACTTTTTTGAAACTTGCTGAAGGTGATCAGTGAATCCGCTTTTACTTAGCGTTGCTGATGTTTATACTATCATTATACAAGTTTAGGTTAAACATGCATTCATTTAATTTATTTCAGCATGAAGATCCAATTTTCATTGAAAAGCTGCTCATTTTCATTGTAGAATTATCACTGTTCGATATACGGGCGCTGTACGCCCGTTGTTCAGGCGAGATTATTTCAAAACGGCCTCTGTACGGCAGAGAAAAGTATTGAAATTTAGGCCTTGTTCGGCCGCTATTTAGACTTCGCTAAAAATTTTTATTTTTGCTCCGGTTTTCAGATATAGTAATTGGTAATGTGCTAATAAAAACAAGCTGATATTGTAATGATTGTTATTATTATTGGCTTTACTTTTTGCCATTTTGATATTATATTGAAATATTTACCTGTCTTAAAAATACTTGTTAAAATTTTACTTTAAAAATACATTAAAAATTGCAATTGTACACAATTTTTAACAATTTCTCATGAAAAAAGTCACATGACTTATTTTTAATTGACAATATTCGATTTGTTTAATTCGTAATTTATGTATTAAATGAATTGTAATTTAAAGTTTAGCATAAATACACTAAGCAGTATGCTCTTTTAAAGTAAAAAAACGATTTGATTTTAAGTTTAATGTTAAAAACATAAATAATATAATAATTAATAATAATAAAATAGCATAATTTTTTTTACTATTTTAGTTGATGACACATTTAATAACAATGATTCAAACTTAAGCTTAGAGATGATATTTTAAAAAATAATTTAGTGTTAAGTTAATTTTATTTATTCGTTGTAAAGAAATATGATCAGCATTTTTGGTATTTGGATTGCATCCTCAAATGAGGGAACCTAAAACTGATGGTCAAAAAACGTACCAAATTTTTGGTATTATGTTTTCTGTATGTTTTATGTTTTATCTGTTGAGTGATAGAAGTTTTAAGACTGTAAACTTAATACTGCAGACGATTTCACAAGATTATTTTGACAATTAATCTTTCTTTTAACTTAATATAAACTGAAACTTCATTATAAATTGTATTATTTTGTAGGTGCTTTAGTATATTTCTTTAAAAAGATATTTAAACGCATTGGTAACCAGAGAAAACAATGAAAAGTTTGCAGTTTCTAAGTTACAAAGTGCAAACTTATTGATAGTGGGAAAATTTCTTTACATCGTACATCAGATTTAGTTTAGAAAGAGCTATTGAAATGAAAAAAAATTTTCAGGAAAAATTTAGTTTTCTACATAGCTATAATGTCAATAATGTGAAATACTCTTTGAATTAAAAAAATTTCAATATCTTCGCAAATATCTCAGTCGAACTTTTTTGAGCTTCTTTTACTTTTTCCTTTAAAACGTGATGTAAGCCATTTTCTTATATTAAGTATAAGGTTAAAGAATTCTCAAATTTTTTTTATTATATTCCAAGAAGAAAGGAGGCGTCCATAAATGACGTGAGGTGATTTTTGTGATTTTTTGACCCCCCCTTCCCCTTAGTGAAATTTCGTGAGATTTTGCTCGTCCCCCTCTCCCCCCCTCTAATCACACGTGAGATTGTTCAAAATGCGTGTTTTCAGTGTTAATATGTTAATCTATGCCCCATTGTGTTGGACTTATTAAAAACACTCGTAATTCATTTTATTATTTTATTTAGGACTAGTTGAGACTAGAATTTAAGACTACTGAGATCGTAGATTAAAATTACAATGAAAAAAATCGAACAATGAAATACTTATTAAGTAAAAGAAGGTCATTTAAAATGAGAGCTTCTAAAATTGGTGAAGGAATATTCATTCTAGTTCAGTCCATGGGGACTCATGTGCTGTCTCGAGAGTGACGACTGAAACCAGCATGTCCATGTGATTTTCAGTAAAATCATCTGCTCCTTCAACCTCGCTCTGATTTAGCCACTCTAAACCGTTATCGCTTGCACACAGAAGCTCATTAGCTCGACGTGTGATAATCCGTGAAGGTCGCACTTTGTGCGCTGCTGTGGACTGCGCGCCTTGTGATGGATGAAAAGTTAATACCGCATGCATTGCAGCATCTTTTTTCTAGATCACCACGTACACTGGGGCAATAGAGGTCATAGGGCAAGTCCATGAAGGCATGTAAATGTTGAATCGGTAAGTAGTGGCGAATAAAAAAGGGAGCAAATAACTTTCCGTCATGCTCACCAGGATCTAGGATAGTCAGATGCCCATCAATCTGCATGATAGGGTGTGGAGATGGCCCCAGTATTAAGGCGCCCCACGCTCCATAGAAAAAAATGTTGTTCGACACAAATGCTCAATAAAATCCTTGGTTTATGTTATAATGCTTCCCCAAATATTTCGACTCTAGCGATAGCCAACCGTGAGCTGAAATGATTTGAAATAACCTCTAAAAATGAAGCTTTTTTGTAACCATATTGGCTGGTGTAATAGTTTGCAAAAAATTTAATTGTCAGGTCGGAAAAAGATCTTCCAATCTGCATCAGATTAAAGATAACGCTATTTTTCATGCATATTTTTGATATTTTTTATATTCAGCCCAATCGCAAACAAAAGTTTCCTTAGAAATTTTCCCTTCCTCCGAAATTTGAAATCGTTAAGCATGTTCGAAAAATTTTGGAGAAAAACTTGCTATCGTGAATGACATTCCGATGGAAAAAAAACAAAAATTTTTTCGCTGTGATTTCCATCAAAAAATTGTGCAGGAAAAAATCTGAATTTTTTTAAATGTAAGTAAAATTAATAACAAAACTTTACTTTTATTGTAATGAATGTGTATTATTTTAGGTCGCAAACAACAAATAGTCGCCAGATGGAAGTTTTCATGGAGATGGTGGAAAAGTATCCGGACATTGCCAACGGTTTTACACGACGAAGCCGGGAAGAACTGACCAGTTTGTGGAAGCAGCTTGCAAATGCGCTGAATTGTTCTGGGCCACCAATAAAATCCGTATTTGAGTGGAAGAAAGTAAGATTTAAATTTTGCACGTACTGAATAAATAATCATCGTCGGTTTGTAGGTGTGGGCTGATAAAAAAAAATACATAAAAAAGAAATTGTCGGAAAATTTACGGATAAAGAACGTTACGGGAGGTGGGCCATACAAGGCGTATAACTTCTCTGCAACAGAGGAAACCGTCATACGGATTTGCCAATTTCATGAATCCGTTCAGGGCAGTACAGAGGCAAGCAGGTTCGATTTGCCTGCCTGCCAAAGCGGTGGCGAAGAATTCCCTTGTAACAGCGGAACAATTACCCACGCTGACATAAGCACAACGGAAGACCTCTACACTGACATAATAGTGGAAGACTGCTTTGACGACAGCATGAACATAAATTTAAACGAATCCGCTAGGCACAATGTAAGCCGCAAACGCACCAGGCAAACCCAAGATTTGTTGGACGAGTCCAATAAATTGCAAAAAGAGTTCATTACTGAACTGAAAACTGTAATGACCGACTTGGCAGCAAATACGAAGAGAACGTACAGGGCAGTTGAAAAACTGGCCGAAAATCAGAAATTAATACTGCAGGAAACCAAGCGGCACAATTTAGAAATAGAAAAGATGAGAAAAACTGAGCTTGAAAGGAAACTTCAACTAAACTTATCGGTATTGAAAGACAAAAGTTGGAAAAAATGTAATTTCACTTCTATGCAGATTTATTTTCATTTATTTGGTACTTTATTTATTAATTATTTTTATGAAATCTGATCTGAATGAATAAAGTAATGAAGATTTTACTATTTTGATAACGTCAGTTTGTATGGTGGGTAGGACTGGTTTTCCAGAAATTTTACCTCAATTTCAAACTCAAAATTTGTTTTAAATAGTAAATGTGTTGTTCAATATCGCAGCACCCATGAGGTATAAAAATTGCTGGATTATAAAGAATTTCCTATTTGTACTCTGATACGCTGTGCTGCTGCTGTATATGTTGCAATGTTACTGTTTTCCGAATAGTTTCTTGAATCATCCGATGCCTCTTCATTGTCTTCATTGAAGTCTGAAGGTATATTGACTGGTTCGGCTTTAAAATGCAGGCAAATGTTGTGAAGTGCACAACATACATTTGTAATTTTTATAGCTTTTAAGGGGCTGTAGTGTAATTCCCTAGCACCTAACAAACATCTCCATCTACTTTTTAGAAGACCATTTGTTCTTTCAATAATATTCCGACACTCCTTATGAGCATTATTAAACTTGCTTTCAGGACTTCCTTCAACGCATGTTCGGTGAGGTGTGAGCAACCAAGGCTCCAATGGATATCCTGCATCACCTATTTGTAAAGACATTTCGACTATTTAAAAATTCCTTGTAGATCTATGTAAGTACCTAAAAGTCGTAAATTTTCCTCTCCGGATAAGTATTGAGCTTCCATCCACGATTTAAGCTCACTTACTCTCCATATTAGAGCGTCGTGGCTTGCCCCAGGGTGTGTTGCGTCAACGTAGCGAATTCGCATAGCTTCATCGCAAACCTTTAAGTATATTTAACAATGTTACTGTTTTTAAGTTGGGCTTTGGCCGTAAATAAAAAGACAATTAATTTGATCTTTTTTTGTTTTTATTACACGATATTTCGGCACACTTTGTGGGCCTTCATCAGGACTATAAAATATGCAAGAAAAACGCATAACATTAATCACAATATTCTTGCATATTTTATAGTCCTGATGAAGGGCCACAAAGTGAGCCGAAATATCGTGTAATAAAAACAAAAAAGATCAAATTAATTGTCTTTTTATTTACGGCCAAAGCCCAACTTAAAAACATTAACATACAACAGAAAGGCCGAATAACAATAACATATATTTAACAATATTATAATCTGAAGTTACTAGTAAATATATGCAGCACAATCAAAATACTTACGAGCATCACATTCAAAGTATAAAACGCTTTACGGTTATAATACAAATGTTTGTTTTCCGGAGGACCGATGATCCGAATGTGTGTTCCGTCAATACAGCCGAGCACTCCAGGGATTTTAAATTTGTTGTAAAAGTGCAGTTTAGTGGTACTTTTTTCTTCAACGGTTTTCTGCATATGTATCCATTTCGGGCACAATTTGCTCTCAAATATACGCAACACTTCGGAGAGTATTTCTGAAAAAGACGATTGCGCCAACCCAATGTCAAAGTCTTTGCCCACTCCAGTTCGGTAGCCGCCCTCAGCGAAGAACCTCAACGAAGCCGACAATTTTATAATTGGTGTTACTGCAAAATCTTTTCGTTTTGGCGTTACAGATTCAGTTAGAACTTCCAGCAAATATTTGAATGCACATTTGTTTACCCGAAAGTATTTTACAAATCTAAAGAATATTATTAAATATCACGTTTGTTCTAAAATAGCATATGTAAATACGTACAGTGTATATGGCAGCTCCAAAGGGTTGGATTTGTCTCGTATTTTCCTCCGCACTAGTCTAACTTCTTTTTTTTTGAACTGCTATTTCTTCTTCAGCCGCTAATATAACCACTGCGCGCAACATTTTTGATAAATTATTTAATTTCTTATGTCTTATAACTGTCAAGATGAACTTCGAAAGTGGTCTAACTTGGCAACACTTTTTTCGATTGGAAACATTTTTCGATGGAAATTTGCGATATAGGAATTCCCTTCGGGGGAAGAGAAATATTTCAATGGAAAAAAGTTTCCCCCGAAAACGCCGATTGGGCTGATTATTTCCATACAAAAAATTTTCAAAATTCAAATAACTTCATTACTTTAATATTTTTTTTTTTAATTTCTTACGATATTTTTTCAGCAGGTGTTTATTTTATAATTAATATTTTACTTTTAATAGATATCAAATTAAGCAATTCTGACTAGGAATCAATGCGAGCACTCAAAACCTTTCCAACGATATCTTGAAAGGGAGGATCGCAATAGAAATAATTAAGTTTTTTTTCATTTCAGTGAAAATAAATTTGAACAAAAATGCATGAAAAAAGCATTATTTTTAATCCGAATGCAAAAATTTTAATTTTTTGATGCAGATTGGAAGACCTTTTTTTCGGCAATAATTTCTGACAAATTATTTTTGACAACAATTACACAAGCCAATATGGTTACAAAATAACTCGATTTTTCGAGGTTATTTCAAATTATTCCAACGCACGGATGGCAATCGCTAGAGTCGAAATATTTGGGTAATTATTATAACATAAATCATGGATTGTATTGAGCATTTGTGCCGAACAACTTTTTTCGTGAGGCGCCTTTCCCAGTATGTCCAGAATAGCATGCATACAGGAAGCCTGCATGCTGTATGCAAGCAGAAGCATGGACAAGGCATGTATGGTCATTAAAAAAACCAACAGTTATCCAAATTCGGTGAGTATGCTTGTTGTTTGTACACAGTAGCGTGCATACTAAAATATACCTTGCATGCATAATAGTATTACTTAAAAAATATGAACTCCCACTGTGCATTTAAACTTTAAGGAGTGCAGTTTTACATAATTTATTAACAAAATATAAATTGAAATAAATGAAATAAATAATATGATTAATTATTGCATATTATAAAATATTATTGCAAATGTATGCATACAGTATTAATGGAAATGTACGCATGCAGTATTAATGACAATGAATGCATAGAGTACTCCGAATTTCCCATGCATACAGCAATAGCAATTGTGCGGTTACACAGTACACATGCTCTTGTTTGACATCGCCATATAAAATGGAAATGAGCTTGCATTTATGCTGGTATGCATACAAAACATCAAAGTATGCCTACATCATCAATGCTGTATGCATGAATGTACTTACTGGGATGTGCTTCATGTGTGCCGATCACTGAACTAAACATTTACGGACGTAAACACAACAAGTAGAGACTTGTCCATGCGTCACTGTCACAAGTCGCAGCGCTCGTCGAATCGCGTGTTCAGCTAGCCAGTGGTAAAATAGTTGACGAGATACTGTGCTACTTTATTGCACTCGCATAATCGCGAAAAATATTATAGTGTAAAATTAATTTAGTCATATTTTAGTAGAGAAACACGTTATATTCAATTTAACCAGTTATCTCATAATTCTACACTGTTTCTTGCTGATAAAAAATTACGTCATTTTTGCGAGAACCCCCCTCTCTCCCACGTGAGATTTAGTGAGATTCTGCTTAACCCCCCACCCCCCTAAATGCCTCACGTAATTAATGGACGCCCCCAAGTATGTATATGTTTGATTTTATTTTTAAAATTAAATGTATTTAAGGTTTTTTGTTTTGTATGATAAGGTTCATTTATATTTACTCTTTTTATTTTATTTAAAAATTTTATATTACCTTCTATAAATTAACAATATATTTAATTTATATTTTCTATAAATTTTGGGGAAATTGTTTTAGCATTTGAATAACAGCTTGATTCGCAATTTAATAATTACTCAAAATTAGGCAAATGATTTACAAGTAAAATTAATAATAGTCGGCCTTTCAAAGTGGCAATATATGTATCTCCTCTTGAATGATATATATATATATATATGCAAATTAAAAATCAAGTTTCGTTTTTAAAAATAAATAGTAAAAATATGAATAGACCTTAGAGAGTCGGGATAAGGTCTAAAAGTTATGTTTTCATGGTGCAATTGAAATACTAAAAATGTTATTTATATTTGGTACAGAGAATTTTTTACAGAATTTTCAATGCTGTACAAAATTTGGAATTATTGATAAGCAATCAAACTGTGTTTTGCACTTGATGAGGTTTAAAAATGTAATCCTAATTCACCTCTATTGAGCTTGAGATGCGATGTTTTGAAAACAAACTGTTTTAAATGGCCCTGATGTTCCATGCTTTACACCTGTGGCGAAAATCTGCATGTCAATAACTTCGCAACGGATAGCGAAGGTAATGAACTTTTATTTACTATATTCAAAATGGACCAAATAATCAGATTATTAGACAAATCGAAATGGTTTGTCTGAACTTTAACAGAGCCTTGTGTTAGGCTCAAAATGGTTAAAATAAAAATGTTATAATTGGCTTTATTATCGGCACATCCGTAAGAACTTTGATGTAGCACCATATCTTTACCCTTGTTGTAGTCACTTTGCTGATCCTTATTTCTGGTCCTAGTCTTTGTCCTAATCTTTTTCGTAATCCTTGTCCAAATCATTGTTCTAACTCTAATCTAAATTCTTGAATTCCATGCGTTATAGAAAATAGTAGTAGGAATTAAAGAAAAAAATAGCAGTAAAAATGTTATTAAAATACATAGAAAGAAGTAGTATGAATAGTTTTAGTATATATATCGTAAAATTAGTAAAAATAGTAGTAGAAACAGTAAAAAAAAGAGTAATATAAATATTATAAGTTACTATCATACAAACGTATCATACAAATCATAATATACCATCCTATTATTATATTATACTATCGTATCACACCATAAACCATTCAAATCATAGTAAAGAATAGTAGTAGAAATAGCAGAAGAAGTAAAATAATAATAAAAATAATAATAATAGAAATATAAGTTGAAAAGAATAGTAAAAACTGTAGAAAAAGTAGTAAAAATAGTGGAAAAAATAGCATCAGAAAAAGTATTGTAGTATAAATAGTAGGAGAAAATTGTATTATAATAATATAAAAAATAAAAAATATAAAAATTATATAAGTAGGAAAAGTCGCAGAAAATACACATTGGGCAAAAGCAGTACATCGAAGTGCTTCTAGCAGGCCATCATATGGCTTTTTTAACCCTGCCGCACTCATTTCCAGACCCATTATCTTTTTTATATAAAACAAGAAAATTTTCTAGTCCTCCCTTTCTCGCGACTTTAAAAAGGCCTGCAAGTGGCACTATTGCGAACCTGGTGCTTTTTCCACCAGATTTGGTGCATTTTGAATATTTTGGCGCAAAAAAATTAGTTTTGGTTAATTTTTTCGTGTTTTTTTTTTAATTTCGAAGGCACTAAATTTGCCTAAATATTACATAGAAATTTATCTCAAGATGTGATTTAACGGTCAAGTATGTGAAAACATAAGTCATTTTTGTGTTAGATTAGTTAAGTAAGCTTAATTTAAGCATTTTTGTAAAGTAGATTGTTTTAAATAAATCAAATAACTGGCAGTTCAGAATATAATTTTATTTTTGAATTAAATTTGGTGTTTTATATTTTAAAAAATCTTATAGATCTGGTGCATTTTTTCGCCTTTTTGGTGAATTTTTTAATTGAAAAGTTGGCAATACTGGCAAGAAGCCCTTTTTGAAAATGAACGTTAGAAAGAACAGCAATATAAATATCATCTTGATATAAAAAACGACTGAGAATTTCCAGTTTTGAACCCACGTCCTCTAATGTGCCTCCAATGGTCCCACAACTTATCCATTCGTCTACCGCAGTTGTTAACAAACTTTAGCTTATTTTGCATCATTACAAACGAAAGTAAGCATCATTACAAACGAAAGGGTACGCGGATTTGAGACCCAGCTCGGACAAACAATTTTTTTTATATGTTTTTACAAATATTTCTGTTTATTTAAAAAATGTTTTCTTCCTTTAAAATTTTTTTCATATAAAATAATAGGAAAATCTCATAACCTTCAAAATGTAGGCCTTAAAAAATGTTTTCTTCCTTTTAAAATTTTTTCATATAAAATAATAGGAAAATACTCATAACCTTCAAAAGGTAGGCCTTACAGGAGCACTCATTAATACAGCGATCATGGAAGGTATATTGACGCCACTAAAAGCACTACTAGTATGCATTATTTTGCTCAACACTAGCTAAAATTCTCACTGGGTAGTAGTAGAAATACTAGTAGAAAAAGTAGTGACAAATAGTACAGGAAATATAGGTATCATTCTTTACCATTATACGAAATACATTATCCTATACACTAGACCGGATCGAAATTTAGATTCCGCCGTTCGGAGTCTCAAAAGTTACAAAAACACATCTACATGATTTTTGCATACTTTGTTTCAAATTGGAGAAAATCCGCCGAAGCAATTTTGATTCTCCTGGAGGTCCTTTTTGGTAAAAAAAACATGCTTTTTGCTTGTAACTTTTTATTTTTCACAGAACGCATACCCTCACTGCTTTATCGTTCGGATTTAATGTCATCTTTATTCTTGTCGGTTGCAGGGTTGATTAACAAGGTTGGCGCACTACAAAATTGTTTTCAATACAACAACAAAAACTAAGTTGAAAAAAACTAAAAAAAAATCACCCTAGTGGACTAAATATATAATTATAATAAATTTTTGACGTGATTCCATCTTTGTGTACGTTTCACGAGATTGTACAGAGCACAGCTTTGATAAAAGCGATGTACAGAAAGAAAGAAGAACTTAATACCTTTCCAACAATAACAATTCCACGTAAATCTAATGAAAAATGTGTCTTTTACAGCGGTTTTAAAAAAATGTGTTTTTAAAAATAGCATAAAATTACATTTTTGGTGGTCAATAAGAGTTATAATGAACCATCATTTTAAAAACTTTTTACGTCAAAATGTTGGTATGAGTCAGAAATTTAACATTTTAGCAGATGTGGCAAGCATTCTGTGAAAAATAAAAAATTACAAGCAAAAAGGACCTTCAGGAGAACCAAAATTGCTTCGGCAGATTTTCTCCAATTTGAAAAAAAAGTATGCAGAACTCATTTTAATGAGTTCATCTAACTTTTCAGACCCCGAACGACTGAAATTTTTTCTCTATACAAGAACGATCTGGCCTACTATACACTCATAACACTTATACCACCATAGATACGATACCATCACATTACTTCTTATTCACACCATCATACCATACCATCATTAAATTCGTATCAAAAATTGTAGAAAAAATAAGAGTCAATAAGTAGAAGAAATAGTAGTAGAAAATAATAGTAGAAAGAGTAGTAAACAAGGACTGCAGAAAGAGTAGTAGAAAATAGTTTTACGTATAAATATTTATATCATAACACTCCATACATACAATAAAAAACCATTGTACCCATACTTCATTATAATATACCATCATAACATACCATCATGACACACCATCATACCATACCTTTATTTCATCGAAATGTAGTCGAAAATAGAAGTAGAAAATAGTAAAGGAAAATAGTAGCAGAAAAAGTTGAAACGGTCAATATTAACTTGGATAATAATTCAATTAACAATAATTCTTGTCGGTTGCAGGGTTGATTAACAAGGTTGGCGCACTTCAAAATTATTTTCAATACGACAACAAAAACGAAGTCGAAAAAAACTAAAAAAATAAAACACCCCAGTGGACTACATTCATAATTATGATAAATTTTGACGTGATTCCATCTTTGTGTATGTTTCACGAGATTGTACAGAACACAGCTTTGATAAAAGCGATGTACAGAAAGAAAGAAGAACTTAATACCTTTCCAACAATAACAATTTCACGTAAATCTAATGAAAAATGCGACTTTTATAGCTGTTTTGAAAATATATGTTTTTAAAAATAGCAAAAATTTAAATTTTTTTGGTCAATAAGAGTTATAATGAAACATAATTTTAATTTATGTCAAAATGTTGGTATGAGTTAGAAATTTAGCAGTTTAGCAAATGTGGGTAAGCATTATGTGAAAAATAAAAAGTTACAAGCAAAAAAAAGATGTTTTTTTACCAGAAAGGACCTTCAGGAGAACCAAATTTGCTGCGGCGGATTTTTTCCAATTTGAAAAAAAGTATGCAGAACTCATTTTAATGAGTTCGTCTAACTTTTGAGACCCCGAACGGCTGATATTTTTTGTTCTCCATGCAAGAACGATCTGGCCTACTATACACTCATACCACTTTATACCACCATAGATACCATACCATCACATCACACCATCATACCATACCATCATTCAATTCGTTGTAAAAATTGTAGAAAAAATAAGAATCAATAAGTAGTAGGAATAGTAGTAGAAAATAATAGTAGAAAGAGCAGTAAACAAGAACTGCAGAAAGAGTAGTAGAAAATAGTATTACGTATAAATTTTTATATCATACCACTCCTTACATACAATAAGAAACCATTGTACCCATACTTCATTATAGTATACCATCATAACATACTATCATGACACACCATCATACCATACCTTTATTTCATCGAAATGTAGTCGAAAATAGTAGTAGAAACTTGTATAGGAAAATAAATAGTAGCAGAAAAAGTTGAAACGTCAATATAAACTTGGAACCATATCTATATCATATTTTCCTTGCTTGCTTTTGCTCATTTACTTTTGTTCTTGGTTTTACTTTTGCTATTACTTTTAATTTTGTTTTTGCATTAGTTTGTGCTTTTGCTATTGACTTTGCTGCTGACTTTAAGTTTGTTCATTTAATTTTGCTTTTACACCTTCTTCTGCTTTTGCTTTTGTGATTGCGCTGGCTTTATCTTTTGTTTGATTTGTCTTTGCCTTTGTTTTTGTTTACGTTTCTGTCTTTTAGTTTTTTACTTCTGAGGCCTAATTATCATCCTTTACTGTCGTTCATTAAATAAATAAACTCATGGAATTTATCCATGCATTGATGTCTTATTACCGTTATACTAAGATGATGTTTTACCGGTCTGATGGCACCATAAGATTTTTATTTTTTAATTTTGGCTTATAGCTTTTAAACCCACATTTACTAATAAGCAATAACCGTAGTCCTGTAGTCATCGAAATACAATTTCATGTAGTATTATAGTATAATTTTTTATGGTACTACATAGCCTCAAGTGGCTTAATTTTGCTGTTTCACTTGTTATGTAAAGACATATACCCATTTTTTTCAATTAGAATAATGCCACTTTTTAGCCCAAAATATAGAAAAATTAAGAGAACATTTTTAAGTTTTTTTACAGATCCAAATAAATTTATAATTTTGATATATTTTTGTTTAGGAATTTTTAAAACCCTCTGAAGTGACATAGCCCCCATTAATAAAATTGGGTGTATTTCATTATAAATATACGGAGTGAGATAGTCTCAAAATTTAAAATTGGGATTATGCCACTTGGTGATATATCAGAGCACCATTTTGTATTATTTTTGAAAAGAGAATAAAGAACCGACTTTTAATGTCATGTAATAATTTTATCCTTACCACCTATACTCAGCGAGCAATAGAAACTTCTTGTAACGATATTGCATTTTCGTTGCAAAAGCTACTACTTCGCGACATAAAATCTCCATATTGTTTTTTTATTGAGAGCCCACGTAGATCTTCGATCTAAAAGCAGCTTTCATCGCGGCATCGTGACGCGATAAATTATTTGTCTATTGTTGTGAGAAGGACGTTAGTTGTTTTTTCATTTACTAAAATACTAATAGCGCAATTTTTGTGAAGTGGACACATTTTAACAAATAAAATAATATATTTTAAAATGTTAATTGATTTGAGGTCATTTGGTGCAAATTAAGATTATTTCAGTACAAACTTTTGGTTCTTGAAAATCCTTGAAGGATATGAAAATAACAAAGTTTTGAATATATTTCCACAGCATAAAAAGTCCATTTACTCCATAAATCATAAGAAAATTCTCAGTGGCCTAGCGTCAGGTCTGAAAGATATAAAGGACGAACAAACAAACAAACAGACAGTGTTGTCGTTTAACAGCCGTTGAAAGTAGTCATGGCATCTTTTTTAAATAGCACTAACATACCAAATTTATTACATTTTTGGCTAATACGACTAAAACTGTATGAAAAATGTATTTTAATTTGTGGATGTCGTGTCATGAGTAAGGGTGTTAAAGTAAAGATTTCCTTTACACAAATTTACTTAACGTGCCTAAAGAATTTTTCTCTTCAAAAACTCAATTATTAACTCTACAGGTATAAAAGAAATAATTGGTTAAGTCATGTGTCTATTTACCACTGGGTTTATGGAATGAAATTACTTCAGTCTGTTTAAGTTATCAGTTTGAGAGAGTAATTAAGAAACAGCAACAACAACAATGCCACACAGCTCTGTTGAAGTGTTGTGAGTCACTCTCTTCTCTCTCGTGTATGCTACAGCAACGATGTTCAACAGATCTGTGTTGCTATTGGTTTGCACTGTCCCATTGGGAAAAAGGGTTTTTACGTTTGCTTAGTTTTACCTATCTTAGTGACAACTTATTTGAATAAAAATATTCTGCAAATGTACTCGAAAATACCTTTCCAACGATGTAAGATTTATGTGAACATGCTGGCGTTAACACAAGTAAAATGGTACCTAATTTTTTTGTTTGCGTAATAATATATAGATGAAAACAGTTTTTATCCTAGCGAGTAATAATTCCATGCGAGTAATAATTCTATTTTTTGCATAAGCGTTTCCTATCTCTTTTTGATGACGTAATTTACAGTTTGTATCAAACCTTATATCATAATTCATGTACTTAGCAAGAGTCCAACTTTTAGTGTTTTGGAAACCACGAGGTAAGACTTTACATATTCGTGTCAAATCGATCTGGAGATTTCAGCCGCATCCATTTTCTGTACGGAATACTACCAAACTTCATTTAATAATAAGTGCAATAAATAATTTTATCGCAATCATAAACTTGAAATACTCAATTCTTGTCCATAAATCAATTTTGCTTCGACCGAATTTGTTTGAAAAGCATGATTTTTTGAAAATTTACCACACATGAAAATTTTAAGGATTGTATACTACAATATTATAAGATTTTACTGCCTAGTTTATCCTAAAATATTTTTTTTACAAAATTTTAAATATGTTATGACTTCAGAAGCCATTTAGAGAGCTTTACATTACTTCAACACGCTTAAGATTTAAAATCAATTAAGTGTAAATTCTCAATACTTGCTGCTGTTTGCTGTACTGCTGATGCTTATTTCTAATTTAAATTATTTGCACACACACCATAAATTTCAAAGATTACCATAAAATGCTGCTGCAGGTTTTATTCTTATTAGTAGATACCGGTGCTGTACGTAAAATCCAGGCAGGCCATCCTGTTGCTAGCGTACACTCGAATGTGGTGTAGTACGTAGTATCAACGTTTCGTGTATAGAGGCAAGCAAGGAAGCACATACTGTTGCGGTAAGATTTTGCTTTAGGATCTATTAAGAAGCCAACATATATGAAATATGAGATAAAAGCGGAAAATGTTACGAATAAATTTTGCTTAAGCACAGATAAACGACTTTAAGCTATTCTTAAAATATAAATAAATTTTATGTTACGTACAAATATGGAATGGGCACACACGCACACAATTACTGTAGATGAGCTCTGTATGTATGCATTGAAGTAAAGACAAAAATGTGGAACAGAACATACATGGTTACACCGGAAAAAAATTATTTATATTCAGTCGCATTCATAAAAAGTTATAAACCTCTTTTAAACCCTTTGTAAGACACATGCCTAAAAACGTTATTCATAAACGTTCAGTAACGAAAAAACCTTTTGTAACAGTTTCACAAATGAGAGAATTTTAAATTAGGAACAAACCTTCTGTAAACCTCCTACAAAGCCATTTTATATTTTAATGCTCTCAATTGAGAAAATTCTTGCCATTTTGTGACAAACTAAAATGTCAACAAACAAACAAATAAATGAAAATAATTGTGTTTTGTGATCTGGAATTTTTCAATCCCTCTATAGTGACATAGCATTACCTTATGGGCAGATAAAACTTCTTTTGCCAGTTTTTTGAGAGGATAGACAGTTTTCCAGTTTTTGCCTAAAAAAGAAATTATTTTTTATTTTACCCAATTTTTCAAGTTTTTACGATTAAGGCAATGCTTACTTGTTTTATGAATCAAATACAATATTAAAATTCAATTTTATGTTACTACAAAAAAAAATAAGTAACATTTGAAGCTGCTACTACTACTTTTCACGCCTTTTCAAAAACTTATTTATGTGGGTGGTAGCGCTGTTGCTATTATTGTTGCTTTCGTTGTTTCTGTTCTTTTGTCTCGTTTTCCACTCGTCAAGTCTTGACGGTCAATATACAGTATATATATATTTTAATATATATGCCTTGAAAACTACACAGAAATTGCTGTAAATAATTCCAAGTTTTTAAAAAATCCTAAGGACATTTATTTAGGAACCGAGGCATATTCGGCTTTAAGTTCTACGCACAAATTATTCGAATCAGATGAAATATATTTTAGAGAACATTGTTTAAAATTTTATGTTGAGCTATGCAAATGTTTATTACAAAATTTTGATTTTGGGAATGATTTTTTAAAATGTGTCGAACTTTTAGCACCTGCGAAAATTTTAAAAAGGCAAGATTTCACTATTTTCAATTTGTGTATTTTTCTACCTAATGTCATCCATTCAGAAAAATTGCAATAAATTGACTTTGAGTTGATCCACATTAATTTCAGTGATTTGAATTTACTAAATGAAAATAATATTGAAAGTTTTTGGAAAGCAAATTTTAATCAGAAACGTGGAGATAATTCAGAAGTCTTTCCATTACTTAGAAAACTAGATTAATTAAAAAACAAATAAAAATTAATAAAACTAAAACCAGAAATAAATTAGAAATTCCCACTTTGTGTGATTTTTTGAACTAAAGATTTTTTAAGGAAAAATGATTGGAACTGCACAAATTTCAAACAATCATCAGAAATGATAAAAAAGTTTGATTAAAATATGTATAAAAAATAATTTAATTTTTCAGATTTTATCATTATTTCATAATTTGTGACTGTTAGATTTTTCTTAAACAGTCTTTCCATTGGAAAATTTCACAAAAGTTTGATATATAATTTATTTCTGCAGATTTGAGAAGAAATGCTTTCTACATTTGCTGGTGCTTCAGGAATCGATAAAATAGCATAAACAAATTTTCTTTGTAATGAAAAGACTTGGAATTATCTCCACATTTCTTAAATTAATATACTAAAATTAATTTGATTTAGTAATGTGTTTATTAATGTGTAAAACTATTTTATATAGGATGTAATTTACTATGATAGCAAAAATATGTAATGACATTTACATTCAAATAAATATAAATATTTGTTTATACAAATTTTTAGGTTTTTTAATAAATTGATAATTTAAGTGATTTTTGTTTATGAATGCGATTGTTTTTTGTTTTGTTTTATTATAAATTTAATTTAAATACTTTATTTCGAATACAATAATAAAAGTTTTAAAGAACACATTTTAAAAATATATGTTTTAGTTATTTTTTTTAGTGCCAGCTTTTTCACAAAGAGATAAGTTTTTTGCTGAAAATTAAAGTAAAAAAATGTGGCAACACTGTTTTTTATTTAAAGGTAAGCAAAATTTTAAACAAATGCCTCTCAATATATCAAATGCCCAAATCTATTTTTTCTTTTTTAAATTTTAAAGCAAATTTCATTCTATCTATCAAAGTCACAAACGAAAATTACAACTGCACCTATTTTAACCCATTTCCAGCTATTGGTGCATTTTTGTACCAGTAACTTTAGAATTTTCTCCAGGTGAGCGCGAAAGTGATATTGCCTGGCACTGTAGGGATTATGTTAGTATGGTCCTTTGACAATATACACTATTTTTGGTTTGAGTCGATTCGATCGCTTACTTGGATGTTACGCCCACGGCGCGTCGCAATGTTTGGTTTTTTTTATTTTTGAAAAATCCGGAAAAATTTTAAATCGCAATATCGAAAATTGCTTTTCAATAGTAACTATTATGAGTTTTAACTTTTATGTTAAAATAAATTTAGAGCCCCTTTGCTGTTTTAAAATGGGCAGGTACGGCTGTGAAGCAATGTGATGCAGCTAGTGGTGCAAAAATGCATCAGTCCGCCCGGCCCTTACCTGTGGAGTATGTTTAGGGCCATATATAGATTTTAGACGAAGTATAATCGATTTTGGCCCGGTAGGAGCCACCGAAAATGGGTTAAAGCATCAGTATTCTCACTTCAACAATAAGACTCTTAAAACTCGTTTATGAATACAACAATTTTAAAGAGTATTTTAACAATAAAAAGCATTTTAACTAAAAACCGTTTGAAAGCTGTTTTAAAATATTTTTATTAATACGGCTGTTGAGTTATAAAAAGGAGTTTAAAAGGTGTCATTATTTGAAAAAGAGCTGAAGTTAGTTTTATTGTTTTCCAGCAAATTTTGTTGAATAAGTGTTTTTTTAATCAAAATGCAGGATCACTTGCAAAACTGTAGCGTTTTTAATTTTTCAACATTTTCTAGTATCCGGTTGTCGGGGTTTGAAAATATTAAAAAAAATGTTATATCCGATATATGAATATAAGGGCCACGTTCTCAATGTCCGGAGAATTTTAAAATTCAAGATGGTGGATAGGGTTTCCACCTTAATTTTTTTTAGATTTATAAATTCGTGGCTGGCAAAAAAAATGGTACGTTTAAAATGGGTCGCTGAATCCGAATCCGTTGTCAGATTTTCAAAATTATAAAATTTTGTAACAATAGGGTTGCCACCTATTAATAAATACTTTCACGAGTTTTAAACGTCATTTATTAGTGTTAAGGGGTCGCTGATTTCGAATCGAAAGTCAGAATTTTAAAATTTGCCAGCCCCGAATTTATAAAACTAAAAAAATTAAGGTGGCAACCCTATCCACCATCTTGAATTTTAAAATTATGACCTAAGATTCGAAATCAGCGACCCCTTAACACTGATAAATGACGTTTAAAACTATTGAAAAGACATATAATTAGGTGGTAACCCTATTATTTCAAAATTTTATAATTTTGAAATTTTGACAACGGATTCGGATTCAGCAACCCATATTTGGTGTACCATTTTTTTTGCTGGCCCCGAATTTATAAAACTAAAAAATTAAGGTGGCAACCCTATCCACCATCTTGAATTTTAAAATTCTGACTTTTGATTCGAAATCAGCGACCCCTTAAAACTGATAAATGATGTTTAAAACTTTTAAAAATACATAGTATTAGGTGGCAATACTGTGGGAAAAATTAAGGTGGCAACCCTAACCTCCGTCTTAAATTTTAAAACTGTGACAATATATTCGAAATCAAATCCGTTGTCAGAATTTCAAAATTACAAGAATTCGCAAAAATAAAAAAAATCTAGGTGGCAACTCTAACCGCCATCTTAAATTTTAAAGTTTGACAGCATCTTCGAAATCATTTACCCTAAAATGGCGCTAACCGAAACCACAATTTGCCGTTAACTTAATCAGCACTTAACTGACAGTTCAACCTTAACCGAACATTGAGAAAGGGCTTTTTTTCTAAGTTCTGGTTAAAGTTCTGATTAGTGCTTAACCGGACATTGAGAAAGCGGCCCTAAATAGTTTAAAATATCCAGATATCAGAATATTTTTAAATGATGGAACATTTTTTTTTTTTAAAGATCAAAGAACCATGGAATGCGCCTCTAGGGCCGAATAAACGACACAAATTATTTGCGCAAATCGGAGAAGGAAAGTTTGTGTTAATATCAAAATAATTTTGATTTCTACGCAACCATTTCCACAAACCGGCCACAGACGGCACAACTGAGCTGCACAAACTCCTTTAAACAAACAACGTTTGGTCTTTGACCTGAAAGAAAAGGGATAGATTATAAGAATAAGAATTGATTGGAACCATACGTGAATTATCGATTACTCGGAACAAATGTGAAAGACAATTTGAATTGCTTAAAACCGTGGTTAGTGTTATGTCTTAACCTTGCAAAGCATTTCCAGCCCTCAGTTGTTCAAGTCCACATTTTCCACAATTAAGTTGTGGATTTCTTGTTTCAATAACTCTTAAATGTAGAAAAGAAAAGAAAAGCGAAAAGAACCATGTCCGAACACGGATTCGAACTGGGAATCTCTGAGTTAATAGTCTAGCGCACTCTTCACTAGACTACAAAGGCAGCTTAAAATACAAGTTTTTTATTTTTATATCGTAATATAAATAATAAATCAACATTAATGAAGAACAAAATTAGGTAGCATGTAAATTAGCCCAAAAAATAAAACGAAGAAAAGCCTCTGCTCGAAAAAAGTCTAGTTAAGTCTTTTTAAAGGAATTGTGCCTACTTGGTTATAAAAAAACAACATGGCAAAAGCTTATAACAAAATCGTACAAGAAAATTTGCGGTTAAAAATAGCAAAAATAGTTGTTTTTTAAAATATCTAGTAAGCTTATAATATAATAGTAGTAATCATCAAATATCAATATAATTGTTGAAAAGCAAATTTTAGTTAAAAATAATTTTATTAAAAATTTTCGTATGACCAATAGAGATTTATTGTCTTGAAAAATTCGAGTGAGTTCGTTATAATTATATTTTTTTATGCCTAAAAAGGCATGGGATTCATTCTGCAAACTCCACGTAATGGATTCCAACAAGTACTTATAAAGTAATTGTAGGCTATTTGTAGGTTTATATAAATTATTTTTAATAATTTCATTAGGACGTTCACGCCTCTACGCCGAATCCAGCCCACTTTTTTTATTACACTTGGAAAATATTCTACCGATTTATGTACCCAATTTAAAGACCCAATTTAAAGACCCTATATTATCTGAGTCATAGTATTTTATTGATTATGTCACGCCTCTTTGTTGAACTCTCACTTTTTTTTATCATGGTGGGAAAAGAATCTACTCACGATATATACAAACATACGAATTAATTTGTATTATAGCTATTTTGAATGAATGTGTTCATTTTGCATTTAACATTACTACCGATACTTTTTGAAAACTTTTTGAAGAAAAAAGTGGTAAGGAAATTATGGGAATTTTAAGAAATAAAATTAAAAAGGAAAATGCTATCTCATTTACACGTAAAATATTGCATTCAACAATCAAAACACTTTTCGCAAACGGATGATGAAAATAAATAGCTGTTGCAAATAATTTGGAACATCATAATATTAAGTCTACTGCAGTCGCGTGACATCATTGCAATGTGACATCATTGGTCGCGCGGTCTAAATATATAATGGGTGATCCAATAAGAGCTTTTTACTTTGTTTTCTAAATAAAACACCTAAAAACCATTGTATTGATGCAAATATTTATTTGGAATGATAGTTCGGTTCCTAAAACTCAATGTTTGAAAATTATTTTTTTCAAATGTTGCCCACGACTAGCACTTAAATGGTCCATCCTGTGGGTCCAATTTTCAAATTTCGACAAAATTCGAGATCGGCGACGAATCGACTACGGGCTCTATGCACTCTGGTTGAATGATGAATGTCCAATAGTGTAGAAATGGTTCGAAATTGGGTGATGTTTTGGACGCTCATAACGACCCAAACGATGTTGAAGAGCTCTGATGACTGATTTTGGTAGTAAGTTTCCACAATTAATAAACGTTGTTCAGAAGTAAGACTATTCATGATTAAGTCGCATTGAATACTGACCACAAACGTCATATGGACAAGCCATTTGAAACATAACAGCAGTCAAAACAACCCAGTTGAAAAAGGGACCTCGTATTGGATCACCCTTTATAAGACATTTTAAAACTAAAAAAAAGATAAAAATTTAATGATTCTTGCTTATTTATTTTTTAATCCTATTATCATTAAATTATTCCTTAATACTTATAAAAAAAGTATAAATACACTTTCTGTGCTCACAAAAATAAATAAAAGGAATAACTTCAATTCTTTTTAACAACAATTGACACGGTTTACATAAGAAACGACTATATGAAATGCACTTAAGATTATTGAGATCTATTCGATATTTTATTAATGGGATAAGCAATTACTGTTTGCGCAACACTGATCAAAACTGTCCACTTTTTAACTAATATTATCAAAAATTTCAGATGAAATCTATGAACGATTATTAAGAAATTTGAAATTTAACATGAGTGTATTAAATATTAGACCACGCTACTGCTGCAGGGTTAAAGGTGTGCTCACAAAAGTCTACCCTTGCAAAAACATATTTGCAACGATACAACAAGATCGTCAAATACATTAATTTCATTAATATTGATGTATATCGTTTCTTAAATCGATAAAAACACAAAGTTTTCAGCTATTAATTTACTGAATATTCGCATTTTTTTTTTTGTTTTTGTAAGGCCTTTTTTCGCACGAACCTATTAAAATTTGATTTGGCAAATCTATTCGAGATTTTGTGTTCTTTGGCAAAACTCGTTTGGATATCAAGTATGTATATGAATAGTAAAAGTTTCCGTATCTCGAAATCCCCAAAAATAAATAAAATTTATTGAAATTTTGTTGAAAATACATTTTTTTAAATTTCGTCATAATTTTTTTTAATGGTTAACCAATCAAAATTAACTCAAATCTCAGGAAAGACAGACATGTAAAATGAGGAAACAATTTTATAGAAATACTAGCTGAAACCCGGCGCATTGCTGCCACGCCCCCGTTGCACTGTGGGCAAAATGGTCGATCTAGCGTCGTTTAATTCAAATTTCAAAGTGTTTAATTGCGCCAAAATTGTGTCTCAATCGATTACTAATATACCACTGAACTTATATATCGATTCTTTTTTGATTGCCATGTTCTAGTTGAACAGCTGTGAGCTGTCAAACACAACATATGTTTCAGCCGGTGCATCACTAAGCCTTAGCACGTGTTTTCTTTGCATTGCCAAATTTTCTCTAAATTTACATTTGTCTCAATTAAGTGGAAGAGAAGTGGTTTTATTTATAGTTAGAGGTATGTATAAGCTTAAAAAATTGTTGTTTGTGACCTGTGCCTAAGTGTTGTAGAAAAAAATAGAGTTAAAGTTGACTATACCACTAACTGCTTGAAAAAAGCCAAAATAAGACTTCCGTTGACCAGAACTTCTGATATTGGTGGGGATTGGGGCTAGAATTTTTTTTAAAATTACTATGTTGTCTTATGATTGTAGAATTTCTCAGCCATCTGCTACTTTTTGCTACTTTACATGATATTGCATTTTTTAGGAACAATGTCGGTGCTCAGACGAGAAGTTTATTTACTATGTCGCGACGAGCCTGTGCCTACTAAAAAATTTTCTGCCGTTGAGAGTCATATATTTCATAATATAATTAATATCAACATGTATAATGCTAATGAAATCCTTCTAATAAGCAAAAAAATTAGAAATTTTGTAGCACAATTGGTTCAGAAATGGAGACTCAACCGTAGAATCAGCCACAAATTTGAAGAAAACAACACGGAGTGGTTAAACGGACAACTTTTATTAGTTGATCCACTGGGAGTCCAATTTATGAACTATTCAGCTCAAGTGCCTTTACAACATATGGTGGACCATATTGTTATGCGCATTGTAGAAGCTCATTCTTCTAAATTTGAATTTGATTTTGCTGAACAGAGTGACCAGAATGTCACTGCTATTTACAAGTGGGGCTGCGATGGCAGTAGCGGCCATTCGACCTATCGACAAGATGTGGAATGCGACAACAATAATCTTAGCGATGAATACTTGTTTGCAGTTTGCATTTTCCAATTACAAGTGCAAAAGGCATCCGTGACAATTTGGGAAAATCCGCAACCTTCCTCACCTCGATTCTGTAGACCCTTAAAATACTTTGTTCCAAAGAATCTGCAGAGTTGATTAGATCAGAAGTTGCTACTTGTAATGCTGAAATATCAAAAATTATGCCAACAAGCATTGGTAATTTCAAGATACACCATCAATTTCATTTAACGATGATAGATGGGAAAGCTTTTAGTGCTCTGGCAGAATCATCTTCCCAAGTGTGTGGAATTTGCAAAGCCTCCCCCAAGTTAATGAATGACATTGATGCTGTTAGATCATTGAAACCCAAGGCGCATTTATACGAATTTGGACTATCAACACTTCACGCATGGATTCGGTGCATTGAATGTGTCCTACATATATCTTACAGGCTACATATTACAAAATGGCAAGTTCGCGATGCCGATAAACATGCTGTAAAAGAAAGGAAATTGTTTGTTCAAGAAGGCTTAAGAAGAAAAATGTCTTTGCTTGCTGATATCCCAATGGCTGGTTGCGGAAACACCAATAACGGCAATACAGCCAGGCGTTTTTTCAAAGAACAAAAATTAGCATCCGAAATAACCGGAGTGAATGAGGAGCTAATTTACAGATTCAGTGTCATTTTACGCTCAATTGCTTGCGGGCACAAAATCGATATTGAATCCTTTAGGCAATATGCTTTACACACCGCAAAACTTTTTGTCACACAGTATCCTTGGTTTTATATGCCGTGTTCCTTACATAAAATCTTAATACATGGCGCCGATATAATAAAAGTATCACCACTTCCAATAGGAAAAATGTCGGAAGAAGCGTTAGAAGCCCGGAACAAAGATTACCGGAATTTTCGTGAGCACCATACGCGAAAGACATCCCGATTAAATACAATGGAAGACCTTATGCATGCGCTTTTGTGTTCATCAGAGCCCTTGATTTCAAATTTGCGCAAACCACAAGGCAACTCAAAAAAGAAGGATGTCGATAATGATATCTTACAACTTTTGTCACAACATTGTGTACCTTCCATTTTAGATTCATCTAGTAGTTCTGAATCGGAATAAAAAACTGTTAATAGAATTGTTATTTTTTTTTGCATTATGTATAATTAAATTTTTGTTATGAAAACAACTTAAATATATGAAGAACAGAAAAAAAATTTAAAAAAATTAATAAAGATGTTTAAAAAAAAGGTTTATAATATTGAAGTTTAATCTATTATTAACCCAAAGGAATGTGAAACATTAAATATTTTAACTTTATCATGTTTTCCTGAATGAAATAAAAAAATTCTAAAATATGAAAAAAAGTTGAAACTTTCAAAAAAAAAAATATAAATATATTTTTAAAAAACATGTTTTTCCCTTAACATTGTAGCTTAATCTATTTGGAACTAAAAAAAAATATTACACAAGCAAAAAAAAATTTTCCCTAAGCGATATTAATTTAACACCGCTAGATGAGCCTTTTCGCCCACTGTGCGTTGCCAAACTTCCATAAAATGTTATCAGTGCGCCTGCATGTGTTAATTGAGTTCGAATACTGAATTCCGAGGCTGTGCGACCTATAACCTCAAAGCTTTTCGATATCACAAATGTGTGTTGTATGATAGGTGCCACGCCTCCTTTTTCAGTGCCCATAAAATGTTATCAGTGAAACTGTACGTATAAATTGTGGTTGAATACCGAAAGAAGAACTCCAAGACTGTGCGACCTATAATTCTAAAGCAATTTGATATCGCAAATTTGAGCTGTGTGGGAAGTGTCACGCCCATTTTCCTCTTTAGTAGAAATCTACCTTCCTCTCTGCCAAATATCGAATAAAGAAAGAAAATAATCGGTAAAGAATTTCTGGAGTCATGTGATATTTCCCAAAGAAAATAAAAAAAATTTCATACAAAAAGCTTTTTGGGTTTTAGCGATTTTCTAAATTTCCACACAACATTTCCAATTTTTCTTTTTTTACAAACCTTTCTTTTTTCAAATCCACCAAAACGGTAGAGACGTTCTCAAGTGATGAGGGGACATACATGTGGCAATTGATTTTTATATTTATAGATGAACTGCGAATTGTTGTACAACAAAATATTGTAAGATTTTTTTTATAAAAACTTATTTAGGCAAATTTAACTGAAATTATTAGCAGCTCTTTCCTTTAAATGCATAATTGCTGGCCCAATTTTTGCAAAAGTTTCTTAAAGATATGGCGATTGAGTACTTTATCAATTTTTTATAATATGAAATGGATACTCCTTTTAAGAAAGCCTTATCAATAACTGATCAGGTGAATGTCAAATGTTTCTAAAGCTATTTTTACTTAATCATACTTTGATAAACCTGAATCAGTTACAACTACGATTAGGTAAACAGATTAAATATAAAAAAGTGTGTCTCGTTTAAGCTCTTATCAAAATAAGAATTTCTGGATAGTCTTTTGACTCTTACCCAAGGCAAATTTTCACTCACTAGAAAACTTTTCAGTGTAGTTGTGCAAACTTGCATAACGTTATCACTCATACGCTTGCATAAAATTTGTAAATGAACCACCAAAGACATGAGAATTCATAAATAACCTGCAGGACAGGACAACAGGAAGACAGGAAAATTTCTCAGGATGCGAAGAAACCAACACCAAGAGCAACAACAAAACTTAGCAGCACACACAATCAGCGAAACACTAGAGAAGGGCGAGAAGGCAGCGAGGTCATACAAGGTTGAGCAACCGTGCAGCATCGCTCCATTCCAGCGTCATTCTTACCATTTTACTTGCTTCAAAGAAACAAATATTTACCAAAAGCCATCAGAATGATATCCAGGCAGAGGCAAAAGTAAAAAGCTGTGCCACCAGCAACATCAGCATCATTACCATCACTAACACAACGTTCCAGCTACATCATCAACAGCAGTGCAGCAGGTCAGTTGAGAGTCAAGTGATGCTGCTCATGCAACTCGGCCACATGCACATCCTTCTCGGGCAACAGTATAGCAGGAAGTTGCTACGTTTTTGCATTCCTCCACATATTGTTTGCCAAAGTGTCTGGCATGAAAAGGGCAAGAATTACACAACAACAACAACGAAAGTCAAAGGAAGTAGAAAGAATCTGCAGCAAGAGCACGCAAAAAAAATACTATAGTAGTATACTACTAAAAACTACTTTAACTGCATATCAAGTGGGTGGCGTCAGATGGGCTTGGAAACATTTTGTAATTTATAGTTTACACTTGCACTTGGTCATCATCAGTGGTCAATGCACTGCACAAAAAAAGTATTGCCAATGTTTCCGAAGTGTTTTGTTACCAATAAAATAAATGGCTTTTTCTATCTTATGACATTTCCTTTTGAGTCTTGCATTGAGCAATAATTTATGAAGATTAAAGTTTTTATATATTATTTCATCTTTTTTAAATATTCCATTTTAATAATTGGAATTATTGTAAGATAATGAAATGATATTTGATTCTGTATCAATACGAAAAAACGATTATTGGCACAAACTTTTTTAGGGCTTTCTTAAAAAAGCCTTGTTCATGAGGCTTGTTTTGGACTTAATACAAATTCTGGATCGGAATAAAGAAATAAAAATCTGTTTTAATGAAATCTCCAATTTTTTCTGGGTGTATTTGAACATATGACTTAGATGTGAAGGCAAAAGTTCCAAATCATTTATCTGTAGACTAACTCCAGTGACAGTTACTGAATCACTCTGTCTTCAAATTCTTCAAAACTTTAGGTCGTGGTTTATATATCTTACTCTGACATTTAATTTACTCTTTCAAAGCTTTTTCCTTATTCTTAACCTCATTAACTTTAAAGCGAAATTTCGTTAAATTAAGAAAAAAATAATGCATATATATTTTTTTTATTCATAACACCTTACTTGGTTCGTAGGCTGCCGGATCACTGTAGTGTTTATCAAGCCGAAATGATGGCAATTAAGGAAGTTGATGGCTTTCAGAAAAGGTCATCTCTAAACGAAAAATATACTTTTTCTCGGACAGCCGATGGATGAAGTATCCATCAACTCTAAAGTAGCCAAAGAATGACGTTCTGCATAAGGAAATACGTGGAAATGAAAAAGCAAACGAGCTTGCTAGGAAAGGTACATCGGTGACTTTAATGGTTTGGAACTCACCGAGTATCCCGATGGCAACTGTCAAAATGCTTCTCAAAGAGTACAGCACATCTCTTGCCAACTCAAGATGGGCTGAACTCTCAATATGCAAAACAACAAGGCTTATCTGGCCGACTCTAGACCCAAAGCGTTCAAGAGCCCTTCTCTCGTAGGGAAAACCAGAGGTAGCCACGCTGGTGGCCATTACCACAGGGCACTGATTAATAGGTAGACATGCCTCCAGACTGAGAGTCATCACAATTGACTGCTGCAGAGGCAACGAGGAGGAGGAAGAAACAATCACCTATCTTCTATGTTCCTGTCCCGCGCTCGGTAGAAAAAGGTATAAATATCTGGGGTCATTCTTCTTTTCTGAACTTGAGGACCTCTCAAGGACAAGCGTGAAACGTCTTACAAGCTTTATCAAGAGCTCAATGTGGTTCCACTCGGACTGAAGGCCAACAGTGCAGCGGTATCACAATTGACCGTATTGGTCTAAGTGAGCCGTGGTGCATGTGTTTTGGTTTGAGCACGTACATCGGCTGCCGTACAGCCGTCTCAAAGCTATAGTGACAAAAATTCATGTTATAAAATGTTTCAAAACAAAAAATACAGGCATTTTCAATTTTCAATGGGGTTGCTACGCACGCCTGGTAAAGCGGTGGACTTAGACAGCTGCCTGAGTGGACCTGGAAAACACATGAGCTGGTGGCGTCAGACCATGTATCTACCTTGAACACTTCCCATGGTTGCACCTATACAGAAGGCTGAGGCAAGCAACATTATGTCGATGCCCAAAAAATTTGAGAAGTGATGAAAGTATTTCGTCAGATATGTCGCACGACGATAAGATCATGAAGCCCCTGCCCAAATCTGGGAGAAATATTTAAGTTTAAATTTTTAAGTTTAATACTTTTTTGAGTTGTAAAAATAAAATTTTTTTTACTTTAAAAAATTATTAAAAAAAAAATTATTTATTATTCAGAAAACTAAAAAAATATTGCTTGCAAATTTTTACAAAAAATTTATAAGTTCTAAACCAACATCAAGCCATCTTAATTTTGTTAAGTCGTTTAAATTTTTAAAAAATTTTAACCCTAAGCTCAACAATTTCACAATTCTACCGCACTAATTAAAGCCTAAAAATTTAATCCACATACTTTTGACGTTGACGCAAACGACAAAGCAAAAAGGCAAATAAACGGGTTCAAAGCTTAGCCATATTTTTGTTGTTTTTGGCAAAACATTCATTCATCATTTTGTTGTTGTCACTCTGGCTGACTTTTCGACAAATTTATTGTTTCTAAGCAGCTTACATGTTGTGTTTTTTTTTCTCTCATATAATTGTTGTTTTTGTTGATGCTTCTCTCTGCTGCTGCTGCTGTCGCGTAATGAGTTGCGAATGTGTCGTATTTTCCCACAAAAACAAAAAACAAACAACATAAAAAGACAACAAACACACAAAAAACTATTTATTTTTAGCCCGAAATACACACAATGCACTGAAAATTTGTGTGCTTTTTGTGAGTGTGTGTGTGTGTGTTTCTGTGTGTTTGTGTTTTTAGTATTTGTTCACTTCTACGTTTTTCATAAGTTTACAAAAAGGATTATTTTCTTGGTACACAAAAGTATTTCACAAAATTTATTTCATTCAAATCGTAACAATAAACATACGAATTTTCAGCTGTTCTCTTTTCTTGTCCCACAGACAATATTTGCAGCACTTAACTTGCTTGATTGTTCGTCGTTGGTTTGTCCGTTCAGTTTGTCTACCAGGATGAATTTACAATTATTTAAAGTTATTCAAGACAAATGTAAAGGTTTGCGGTTAGCCAAAGATAGCTATGTATATGTGTGCCATTGTTATGCATTTATTTCGGGATATTTCTAAGGACTGAGTCATTCTCTTCAAGTAAGAAATATATTAAGAATTCTTGGTACAAATTATTGTTTAGTATATTTCTGCTAAAGTGTAATGTAATGAGTTTTGTGGAATTTATGGGTAAGATCTTTTGTTTTAGTAAATCAAAAGGTGGAGTTTCTTATTTATTTATTAGTTTCATGAGAATTATATAAACTTTTTGAAAAATTAAAAAGATATAAATGCATTATTCTAATGCTGGAAAAAATTTAAATTTTCGATCTTATATTCAATATTTTTCTCCAAGTTTACGTAAACAATTTTTTTTTGTCAACGCTGTAATTATAATACTTTTGAAACATAGATGGCAATGAAAAACATGTCACTAAAATTTGACTACAAATAATAAAAAAAAAATAGTAAAATTTGTGTGTTTGATACGAATAAATGTGACTTAAAGGTGAATATTTAACTAAAAAAAAATTAATTTTGTGAAAATGCACAAAAATAAAAAAAGTGAGGCAGGTGTTGGAGTTGCTTGCAGTTCGAGCGAAGAACTTACTGTTAGCGATGTTGCTAGATCTTTTGCTGGTGCTGTTGCTATCACTGGTGCTGGATATGTTGCTGAATCTTCTGTGTTTGACTCCGGTGCTGGTTTTCGAAATTGCGATACAAAGGAGCGAGGAGTTCCAGAAAACGTGTATATCCTTTTTTCAGCAAGCAGGCAATCATACAAAGCTGTAGAATGCAGATAAGACGAAATACTTAGTGTCAACAAACAAACAGTCCCAGCGTCTTGGAACCCACGTTACCGTTGACAATACCTCCTTGGAGGTTGTAAAGAACTTTGTTTATCTGGGATCCAGCATTAATTCAACCAACGACATCAGCATTGAGATCAAACGAAGAATAACTCTTGCCAACAGGTGTTACTTTGGGCTCAATAGGCGATTGAGAAGCAGAGCCCTCTCTCGACGAACGAAAATCACGCTCTATAAATCGCTCATCATGCCCGTCCTACTTTACGCATCACAAACCTGGACGCTGAGCAGTTTACATGAAAAGACTTTAGGAGCATTTGAGAGAAAGATTCTTCGTAAGATCTACGGACCAATCTGCGTCAATGGCGAGTACCGAATACGGTGGAATGATGAACTGTATGAGCTGTACGCTGACATCGACATAGTCAAGCGCATTAAAATCGAGCGGCTTCGCTGGCTTGGTCATGTTCAGCGCATGAAAGACGATGCTCCAGTGAAGAAAACATTCGATTCGGTACCCAGCGGCGGGCAACGCAGAAGAGGACGACCGCATCTTCGTTGAAAAGACCAAGTAGAGGACAACCTGACGAAGCTTGGAATTTCCAACTGGCGCCAGCAAGCGAAAGACAGGAATGGTTGGCTCAAATTCTTAGATGAGGCCAAGACCGACATACGGTTGTAGTAAGGAAATAATGCTGTAGAAGCGAAAACAAATATTCCGTAAGAAATGCATTGCGCTTTTGACAGCGGTAAAGTAGCGAAATGTGTTTTTCTTTGGTTATTACACTGTTGAACCGAAGAATTGTGTAATGCAGCCAAGTTCAAAACCATGATTGGAGAGTTAAAATGTCAAAATTTCGCTGTCTTTTATATGTCGGTACATTTATGTAATTGGCGTGGAAATTTGACATTCAGCAATGATGTTCAACTAACATATTCAAAAAACAGGTTATAGTAAGTATGTTTTAGTGCTGAGTTACACCAAAATTTCGCGTGTAGAATTAAATACCTAAAAATTTTCGTTCCTACTGCATACTAAGCCATTGTTGTGCATTTGCTTCATCGTCATTGATTGTCTTCCATTACACTTACATATTTTATAAGCCATTCATTCTGATTCATTCGCAATTATTGTCATCCATTCACAAAGATTCATTCACAGTTATTGTCATTTATTATCATTCATTTGACATTTATTGTCATTAATTTGCATTCATTCTCATTTATTATTATACTTTTATACATTTTTGTTCATTATCATAAATTATTGTTTGTTGCCACTTACCTTTCTCTTTCTCCTTCTTCCTCTTATTTCCTTCCCTCTCTCTTTGTCAAATAAACTATTTATTATATTTTACTTACTTCTTTCCATATATTGTCAAATTTTGAACCTTTCTGCTGAAAAAAAGAAAGAAACTCATTTCCTTCAAATTACATACCCGAAGCAGAGCATCGCTTGAGATATTATCTTAATTTTTCATCAACTAAGTTTGCAGATGAAGGTTACAGTACCAAATGGATATCTATCTATAAGTATACTTCAAAAGCAGCTGAATCGAATCAAACGAATTGAGACCATCTTGTCTGAATCTCAAAAAAAAAAAGACAACTCGAGCAATCAGCAATCTATTAAATTTTGTTTTTTTTTCTAAAGGGTGTTAGCAAAAATTTCATCCGCTCAAAAAATGAATTCTGATGCCCGCCAGAGCTTGCATTGCCTCGACATTACTTATCAACAGGAAAAAATTCTCTATTTCCTGTAGCTGTATATTTTGATCTATTTTATTTTATTACTTATTTTTTTTGTATCATTTTGCTTTTTTGTTGGTATTCTATTTGCTTCATATTGACATTTACGTTCTAGCATTGAGTTGCCATCGATGACGGTGCACCGCAATCCCTAAGGACACAAAATTTACCAATTCGCAGATGTTTGGTTTGATATTTTTTGTTTTTTCTTTCGTGTTCTGTTTGTGGCTAAATAGAAAGTTTATTCTTCTTTTCTTTGGAAAATTTATTTTGACCGCAGCCTTCATCTTGTATAACTAGTTGGTGGTTGGTTGGTTGGTTGTCTGGTTTGTCCATCAGGCTGTGGGGCCTAAAAACTTTGTCAATTTCCTCAGTGAATGAATGCTATTTGGGGATTTTATTTGTAGCACTTATTTTTTTTCTTTGCGCTGGTTACTGTTGCTTTAGGCATCAAATCTGTGGGAATAAAATTCCGTTTTTTTGTGTAGTTCCTTTTTCATATTGGCAAACATGTTTTTTTCTCTTACTTTTTGCAGCATAGTTTGTTGTTTCCATTCGATTCATTTTAATTTGTTTGCCAGGATTTTTCATAAGCTGTGATGTGATTTTACCCTTCGATAATGTAAGCATAAAAAGGGTTTTTATTGAGGTCGCCTTGTACTCGAATGCCAAATTAAGAGGGTGGCGCTGGGTTGCCTCGCTTGCTGTTTGGCCCAAAAAATACTGAAATAAGTAACTGAAGTGTAACTCCAATATTCTGCCCTAGGCCTAGGAGCGCTTTTACAGGGATTGATGAAAATATTGATTATATTTTATGTTTTTTTTTTATCACGATGATGATATTTTTGTAATTTTTTTAAAAAACTTTGTATCTGTAGATTGGACAAAATAAAGCTTCTGAAAAGAATTTTATTGAGAAAATTCATTTTTATCATGATGATGATATTTTTGTAAATTTTTTAAAAAAAACTTTGTATCCGTAGACTGGACAAAATAAAGCTTCTGAAAAGAATGTCATTGAGAAAATTCGTTTGAGCAACTCGGTTGAACAGTTTTAAGCAGCTTATAGCGCATTCTGTTTTTCTGACCGCTTCAAGAGTTCTGAATTTTTTCTGTTCTTTTCTAAAAAAAATGTTGACTTCAAAATAAATCGTGTTCCTTTCTCGAAACTGTTGATCGCAAAAGTATAACAAATGCAGAATTTTCTGACCTGTGAAATTCGACAATTCTGCATTTTGCTCGCTTTTAATACCAACACAAAAACAAAATAAAATAATTTTGACATACATATTTTGTGCTGTGACAATTGTGAGAAACAAAATGTTGCAATTTTGAAAAATTTCTGAAATCGCATCCAATATATTTTTAATTAAAGTGGTTATTTTTTATAAAACTGAATTGATCGATGAATATTTGTTAAAAATTTCATGCAGTCGACATTATGCATAACCTCAATCGTTAATAAAGGGTGGTTAAATTTTAAGGGCCGATGTTGAATGTGAACCACACCTAAACGACAAGTTTTTTCTGCATTTCATTTGACATTTCTCAATTTTAGACTAATTCAACTTGAACCATGGAAAAATACACAATCGAGCAACGCGTAAAAGTCATTCAGGCTTATTATGAAAATGGACGTTCAAATCAAAATGCATATCGTCCAAATGTGCGTACATTCGGAAAAATCGTGCCAAGAGTGATGGTCGAAAAACCAATACCTCACAAAGAGTGACTGTTTGGTGCGGTTTATGGGCTGGCGGCATCATCGGGCCGTATTTTCTCCAAAATGAGGCCGGCCAGGCAGTTATTGTGAATGGTGTTCGCTATCGTGAGATGATAACGAACTTTTTATGGCCCGAATTGGAAGATATGGATGTGGACGATATGTGGTTTCAACAGGACGGTGCCACTTGCCACACAGCTAACGAAACAATGGCTCTTTTGCGCGACAAATTCAATGACCGTGTTATCTCACGTGGTGGCGATGTCAATTGGCCGCCAAGATCATGTGATTTGACACCGTTTGACTTCCTTCTTTAGGGTTATTTGAAAGAAAAGGTGTACGTCGATAAGCCAGCAACAATTCAAGAGCTAAAGGATGAGAAAATTCGGCATATTAACGGCAAAGAACCTCAATTATGCCTCATCGAAAATTTGGACCATCGGATGGAGGTGTGCCGCCGAGGTCGCGGCGGCCATTTGGCCGATATTTTGTTCCATTATAATAAAAAGAAATGACAATAATTTCCTAAATAATTTGTGTTTTATTCAAAATCAACATAGGCCCTTAAAATTTAACCACCCTTTACATCAGAATTCAAAACAACAGTGCAGCCAATATTAAATAAAAAAAAAAATTGTATTTTTTCAGTTATTTTGTCTGTTCAAAAGAAATCAAGTTCTGTTAATTCAGATCAAAATCGAAAAATTCTTCATCCTGTGAAAAAAAGAATGTGCTATTGGTCATGTAGCTTCAATATTAAGCTAGCAATTGCAAGGTAAGGTTCTTAAAGTTAAAATTCTGTGATAAGGAATAGTTAAATATTCTTACCATCTTTTTCTATGTATTTTTCTTTTTCAAATTCAACACGTTAAAACAGTAATGAAAGAAAAACTTAACTTTCTATCTTCTTTCTATCTGATAAAAAGTTTCTCAAATTTTTTAGAAGTCTAGTGATGCTCATAGAGGTTTCAGAGTAAAACTAAGAAAATTTTTTGTAGTCTAAAATCTGTGTCGATAAGCAATAATAGCTTATGTCTGATTTCATAACTTGCTTAAAGTCATGCTAGAAGCTCAAGATTTTGTGCGTTTATACTACTTAATGCCTGAAATACAGCAAAATCAATAATTCAGTTTTGTCTTAAGTCTATTTAAGTGATTATTGCTTATCGACACAGGCATTTTTATTTTTAATTTTCCCGACATTTTCTTAAATTCTCTAATCAAAACACCTAATCTGTCTCTTTTTCGATGTGTCCTAGTGTCACTTTTTATTTATGTAGATAAAACATTATTGGGAATCTTTTTGAATCTTGGTTATGTTATTTTAAAAAGTTCAAACACTCTTACCAATTGTATCAAGGGATAAAAAAAAATTATATTTATAATAAAAACCTACAGAATGTTACTAATAGAAAGTAAAAATTCACAAAATTTCCATCACGTATGGTTTTAAGATTTTTATAAAATTTAGATAGGGAAAATATTCGCTGGTTTTTAGTCACAGAATCTTATAGCACAATAGTTAATATGTTTTGCAAAAGAGTATCATGCCCGTTCTATCGATACTATTAGGATACCGGTATAATTTCTTGAATAAGCTTTAGTAAAACGCTCAAAGGATTGACTGACAGACTCCCAGATTGGCCGTTTGCAACAAATACTAAAAGTAAATTATAGAAATTTAATACTAGCAGCTAGTAGACAAGAACCTAAAAAGAGTATAGGGTCTTCTTTAAATAAGTTTTCTCTTTGGTGTTTTTTTCTTTTCAGTCATTTCATTCCTATGGCAAGGCGTTGTAAAATTTTGTCTAATCAGCTAGTCTTCATCTAACTAAAGTGTAGGGGTTTTAATCAAAGCCTGAGGTATGCTCAGCGGTTCTAGGGTCAAACAAAAGACCCTCAAACTTTTGTCCAAAATAAATAAGACGATTTGTTGATTTTAATGCTCGGATTATATTTTCGGCTTTATTGTTAAAGTTGAAATTTAAGCAGTGTTTACAATATTCAAGTAGGTATGCATATTTTTATCTTAGTGTAATCTTATGAGTAAGTCTTTCTTATTACAATATACAATATTATAGGGATACGAGCGATAAGTATACAGTCGTGAGTGAATCTGCCGATGCTGGTTCGATGATATTCGGTGTTCGGTGAAGTTCGGTGATGTTCGGTGTTATTCGGTGTCATTCGGTGTTCAATGAAGTTCGGTGATGTTCGGTGTTCGGTGGAGTTCGGTAACTTGGAGAGGTTCGGTGTAACAGCGACTTCGGCAAGACCCGACTACACTGCGTTATTTAATATCTTATATTGTTATATATAATTTTATAATGTAATATATATACATATATATATATATCTTTACATGTATTTGTGTATGGCGTGAAGCGCCTTGGTATTTATTTTCAACGATAAGATAATAATAACAATAAAATAAAACACAATAGAATTCTTAAGAATACATCTGTACGTTGCGCTACCGTCTGACCGAAGCCGACGTGATTGCCGAAGAAGAATGTTTATTGTGGACGGCCGACCAACTGAAGCCGATGTGATGGCCCAGAAGCGAATTTTGTTGTGGACGCCTGACCGACTGAAGCCGACGTGATGGTACCACAAGTAAATTAAAATAATAAAAAAAAATAAAATCCAGACTCCCGACCGACCGAAATGATGGTCCCACTGACTAAGAGCCCGAACAGAATTAAAAGTCGTAACAACCGGCGATGCAGAACATACAACAAAACACACGCAAGTTAACGAAGCCGTCCAAAATTAAATCGCTGAGCAAGAGTCGTAGCGACTTATCGCTAGAGTAAAATTAAATAGTATCTATTCTATTTTTTCTCTAACGACCGACGATTTCCTCTCTGAGTACAATTAGTGCTGCCATATTTTGCAAACAATTGTGAATGTTCAAAGACAATTTCATACTTTTTGCTATGTTCTCACGTTTCTTTTTTGTTTCTGTTTCACTTAAACAACTACAAAATCATGGCAGCTAACAAAACTATGCTATATAAAAGCAACCCTGCATCGTCTGTTGCAATCGCTTTCATTTTGGACGGGTTCTGTGTGACTGGTGACCAGTGAGGATCGCCGCTCGTAACGACTTTTGATTCTGTTCGGGCGCTAACAACTGCCTAAAATACTTAAAAACTTAATGTATTAGCACGAGCCACCTTGCGATAGCTCATTTTGAACCAACGGACTTTTTATCGTTTTCAACAAGTATACGACGGGTCAAAGCACTACGCTTCCGAGCCGTCCCGAAGTCTGTTACACTGCGCATTATTTGTCCATATGTTGTTGAAAACCTTCTGGGCATTATATCATGTCTGGCTGTTGCGTGTGGTTTTCGTAGACTTGGCTGTTGGCCACGTTGAATGTGTGTAGAATTTATTCTACTCTTATTGCTACTTCCTTCTCTTTTATTCTTATCTTAGTTTTTGCGATGTCTCGAATCGAGGAGTACGTGTGTAAGAAAATTGTGCGCAGTTACTGCACAGAAAAAAAAATTTCTTACAGAAAGCTAGCCAAAGGTAAAAAGCTAGTGTAAATATTGTCAAAAATGATATAATTAAGTTCGAAGATGCCTGTTCTCTCAAAGATCTGCCAAAAAGTCGAAGAAAAAATGTCCAAGAGATCCGAAATTTGATTTTAACGTACTTTTTTTAACAAACAAAAATAATTCAATGTCTGTGTGAGATTTGGCAAAAAAAGCAAGAACCAGTGTTAAACCGGATTCACTGATCACCTTCAACATGTTTTGCCAGTTTTTGTATATGAAGTTTTTGCTCAGAGACGGTAACTTGCTGTCAGCTCTCAACTTGATTAACATTATTTTAAATCACACAAAAACATGCTGAAGGTTATCAAAGAATCCAGCTTTTCCATGATCGAAAGAATGAAACAAAGACATAACCTAAGGGCGCGTTTATAGTGGTGACTTGTTGCTTTGCCGAGCCGAGCTGAACGCGCGTCAAGCCAAAAGCTGATGGTGCGCGCTTACTGCCGCTGACTTGTTGTAGCATGTTTTTTAATATTTTGTGTTTTTTTGTATATATTCCTTTTTTTTCAATCGAAGCATTATAAAAATCACGTGATTTCGTGCCTGCTTTTTGCTTTCCTTAAACCAATAGACAACAAGTGAAGATACGAAAATGCGAAAAAACGAAGCTGAACCGCACTTTAAGTCACTGTCAGTCATTTTAAGTCACTTGCCGCTCCAGCTTGTTTCGAATTTTTTGCATTTTTTCTGCTGCTTTTTTGTTGTCGGGGTTTTTTTTTAAATAGAATTTTTCTAAAAAGAAGTGCGTACAAAGAACGCACATTAAAATACTAACATCAGCTGTTAACCCAAGACTATATTCTATTCTTCAGCTGAAACGCACTTCAAGCCGCTTCAAGTCACTTGTTTGACTTTTTTTCTATTGTTTTCTCTGAGATATACAATCCAATTTTAATAAATGAGATACAATGGAAAGATAATGAAGTGATATTTTTGGGATAAGATTGTTTCTAATTAATATTTTTTTGATTTGTAGACGCAGGAAGAAGCATACTTTCAGTATAAAAATATCTGGTTGTTGTCACATTTAAAGTGAAAGTTTATTTAAAGTTATATATGTTATTTAATGCGTTGTTATTGAGTGAGTGAGAAAAAGAAATATTTTTTCCATTTAAAACATATTTTGAACTTTAATCCGAAATCAGGTTTATCAAATGTTCTTCGATTTGCTTCAACTTTTAAACTGATTACCAAAAAATTCAGATGAGAATTGAAAAAATTCAAATGGTAATAAATCGCACAAACGTGATAAGGGAACATTTTTAAGTATACAGAAACACTTATTTTCATATGTATTTAACAGAAATGTATTGAAAATAAGCGTTTCTGAAAATTTTAAAACTTTTACCATTTTAAAACCATCGCTAAAGTCCTCATATTTTCATATTGTTCAATATTTAAATTGCTTCAAGTTTCAGCTACATTTCATTTATGAAATTCAACATGTTTTTTGCAATATTTTTATCAATTTCTTTTATATTTATTATACAATTATCATTCTAAGCGCAAGCCATTATATATGGCATAAACAAAAACGTCAACATCTGCAGATACAATTCAAACTCATGGCGTAAATGAGTTCCTTTAAACGCACAACGTTGTTCAGAATTTGATTTCTCGCACTTTCACAATTTGTGAGCTTTTTTTTTGCAACGAGTGTCAGCATAGCTGATGACAGAAATTGCTGAAGAAGCAGCAGCAGTAACAGCAACAGCAGCATCCGCATCCGGATCCGCAAGGATAATAAAAGCATTAAATGAGTGAAAAATAATGACGAGCACAATCGTCATCATTATCATACTTTGCTGTCATTTGTTCCGACTGTCTATCTGTCTATCTGTCTATCTGACTGTCTGTCTTTCTGTCTTCGGACATCGCATCAACAAATCATTTTCGCTTTTATATTTTTTTTTATATATTTTTTTGCTGTTGTCGTTTCGTTAAAGTGAACAACACTGATTCGAAAATAATTGTATGGAAATTAAAGGATGCAAATTTTACTACCAAATAATTTTCATTTTCCTTGCATATTAATTCATCTTTACGATCTTTTGTTTGATGCGTCCTTCTGGTGTTGTTAGAGGGATGGCAGACTTCACTTTTTTCTGAATATTGGTTGCGCAGCTTTTAATTGTTTTTATTTAAGTGGGTGCAAATCATTAATTCTACTTCACAGCATTTGGACAGCTTTCATGATTTGAATGCATTTTAATAGTTTCTAACTTAGCAGTAACACAGCTGTTTTGCCCCCCTCGCTACACGGTGGCCCACAAACGTTTGTGCACCACTGACAAGGCGCATTTATGGCGCAACTTTTGCTTGCAACTTCTTGCCATGCCATGAATTATCATTCTAATGACTTAATTTTCAATTTGCACAACACTGTAGCGCGGTTGGAAATGCAAATCGTTGCTAGCGCCAAACGCCCAACGCCAAGGTTGTCCAAGGTTTGAATGCTGCCAATGACGCTGCTTGAGTGGGTGTGGCAAAGCTCAGTTGGTGATAGTGGTGGTGGTGGTGGTCGGGTTGGTAGCTCGCTCGTTGGTCAGTCCATCCTACTGCCAGAGCGCTGAGTTGGTGTTGTTGTGGTCGTGGTCTTGGCTGTCAGTGCAATCTGACTAAAGCGCCTCATTGTATATGCGAAACGATGTAGTTTTTCATTTTCGCTGCTTGCTGTCTGCTGCTTCATTAGCCATTAAAATGCAATTTTATTGGAATTTTTAATTAAACGTTCATCTATACATATATAAATGTGTGTTTATAGCTCATGTTCTTGTTGTTGCTGTAATTACAAATGCAATAAGAAGTTTAATCGCGCTGCAAATCGCTAGTTGTGGGTCTTTGAAGCTGTCGACGCCGGAAGTGTCGACAGCATAAAACCCAAGTAATGCATGTTGCCTTGATGAGATGGGGTATGCGCTGTAATTTTACCTATTATTCTAGATGCTGATGAAGTATATATACGAGTATTTAACCTGAAGCATATTGAAAGGAAAATTTAGAGAAAAGAGAGTTGAAATTGATAATTATACAAAGCTATGCTGAATAAATTTGCTGTCAATAAATTTGAGATGCTATATTTTGTATTTTAGGATTTTTTTTTGTTTCAGGAATTGAAGACATGATTGGTGAAGAAGGTGCTGTGTGGCATTTTCGGATTTTCGTTGTTCGATGCATGATGGTTGAAGGTGTTATGTGCATAAAAACAATTATAAACCTCTCTGTTTTATTAAGGTGTCTTGTACAAAATTTTTTAAATCAACATTTCATGAATGTGGCATGGGTACATTACATTTTTATAGAAGTTAAAAACGAAAGAATAAATAAAAAAAAAATAAATAAACTGGCCATTTCAGCCCTTGGAAGGACTTTGACCTAGCTTCTATTGATCAATTGTGTTGTGCGTGTTATTATATGTTTGATCAAAAATGACCGAGAAATGGACCTACGTGTTTTATGCCGACTCCGAACGGCTAATGTTCTCAAGAAGCTTTACATGGCAATTTTTACTCTCTGAGGTTTGCCATTGTCTGCAGAGAGGTGACGGCCGAACAGAAAAATTATTTCAATTGAAAGAACTTTCTGTCTGAGCTGGAATTGAACCCGGGCTACCGCGGTTCTTTAGCTTAGGGGCCACGCACTCTACCCACTAGGCTACGACCGCCACGAAAGAAGTTAACTATTTTAGAGTAAAGAAGGAACTATGTGGCAATGCACTGCACTTTCAGTGAATGCAGGTGCTATGTGCTAAGCATAGCACTTTAAATCATAAAACGGCGACTGAGTTTCTAAAAGTCGTTTGTCCTTTGTTTTGCAGTCATACAAAGCCAAGCATTCCTATAGGACGCAACCCTTTTTAACATTACAGTATAATGTGTCGTTAAACGCTACTCCATTGTTTAGAAGCGACATCGCCAGTTTAGAAAGTATTTTAACCTCAACACTGCTTGCAAGAGAAAAAGGAGAAGAAAGAGTACATCTAATATCATTCAATTGACATAAAACTTTGTCAACTTATTGCTTGCACTTGTGGGAATAACATAGACATAGTGTAATGGGTGTGAAACAATGGGCGTGGCACCTACCTTATCGCTTTGAGACCCAAGTGCATAAAGAGCAACAGTTTTAATAATTACAAAAATTTTGTTGAGATGGTTTGTGATACATAATAAGAATGACTTTTATGTATCAAACCCTCCCAGAGGGGCAACGTTTTTATAATAATGAATACATTTAAATATTTATTTCATTGAATTACTTAAATATGTTCTAAAAAACTTAACAAATAATATACTAAAGTTGCGTTTACTTGTAAAAGTCTTAGTTTTTAGTTGATTCGAGTGGACAAAAATCAAAGAAATGACTTGCTCTGAATTCAAATTTTTTGGTACAGTTTGAAAGATGGAAGTTCAACTAAGATATATCCGTAAAAAGTTTTCATAAAAATATTTGGTTTGGGCTCCAGAGCAGTTTAAAATGAGTGATTTTTATTCAAAATAAATTGGTTGTGTATTTGTTTTTTGAGTAGTTTCATAAAATAATGTGTAAAAATACATTTTATCGTTTTATTAAACAATTTTATACTTTTTGGAAAGCTAAATTAATTAATTAATTTTATTGAGACTTTTTTCGATTACAATTCAGTCATTACTTAGAAAAAATTTTAATAAGATAATTTAGAACTATGAAAGTGTTATTCTAGGAGTGAGAAATGAGTGAGGCAGCTTGCTTATATAAAATGGAAGAGTACATATGATTGTGTTATTTGTCATGAATGTAATGATATAATGCTTGCTCCCGGCATAAGTTTGTATCATAGAGACGTGTTGTCTCTATTATATATACTTACAAACTAAACAAAACACTTAAAACTACACTTAAAGCTAAAATCATCCACCAAGTGTGTTTGTTTTTTTTTTACATTTAAAATAATAGTATTGTAATAACGTTACAATTTATGTAATAGTGAAGATTAAGAACAATAAATTTTTTTTTTAATACATTTGAATGAGGAACATTGAATACAAATAAACGTTACATTTTATGTATGAGTAAAATAGAGAATGAACCTTTTTTTTTTTTTAATATTTAGCCTCTGTGGGTGTTGGGAAGAGATTTATCATAAAAATCTGGTAGCAGTGGGGTGTCAAAATCAAGATCAGTTTCAATTAATTCATTTAAGATGCCAATTGGTGATAGGTAGTTAACAGACGACCAGTTGAACTGTTTTTGGAAATCAAAGATATCGCTTAATAAGTCGGTATTATGAAAAGGAAGTCTATTTACAAATTTTTTTTGTAGATGTAAAGCATAGCGACATAAAGGATTTATCATGGCTTTCCTATAAATGTATTTATTTGAAAATCGTTTAACAAAGGATTCAAAATTTTTATTTACGCAGCGTCTTAAAATATTTCGTTCTAGGATTTCCAATTCTTTTGCAACTGAAGGCGTGATAGAAAACCAAATTGGAAATGCGTATAATAAAACAGAGCGGATGCTTACTTTATAAATCAGAATTTTCGTGTCTTGACTTAAATATTTGTTGTTTAGAAGATTAGCAAACATACCAGTTAAATTGTGAGCTTTCTTTAGATTCAACCTTGCGTGTTTATTAAACTTGAGCAGGTTATTAAATTCTACGCCAAGGTATTTGATGTTATTTTTGAAAATTATTTCTGAGCCGTTAAGAAAAAGTTTCAAATTTTTGGTTTCTGGTGTAACCGTTCTTCTACATTTGCCAGACGCATTTCTTATGCATATAGCCTCTGATTTGGAAACATTAATTCGGAAACCCCAGTCAGTGTAAAAATTGTTGATAATTTGAAGATATCTAGAGACTTTGTTTAAGGCGGAAAGAGGAGATTCATGGTGAGCAAAAACAAGGCAATCATCAGCATATAAGATGCCCCTTGAGTCAGACATGACATGTGGAAAATCGTGAATAAAAATATTAAAAAAATGGGGGGCCAGCACTGAACCCTGAGGAACGCCGCTCTTAACTAAGCCGGGGTTAGAGACTAAGTTATTGATTAGGACGCACAATTTTCGATCGGAAAAAAAAACTTCGAAATAGTTTTAATAAGTACGGATCGAAACCTAGGTTTATGAGTTTAAAAAGTATACCGTCCTGGAAGGCTCTGTCGAATGCTTTTTCGATATCTAAGGACACCGCGACTGTGCACTTCTTTTGACGCAAGTTACGGATAATTTGATCATGGAAAAGTAGTAATGCCTGAGCCGTAGAGTGTTCTTTTTTGAAACCAAATTGGAAGGGGGGAATATAATCATCTCCAAGGATTAGTTCCATTTTAGTTTTAGAATATGTTCGAAAATCTTTCCTAGATTAGAGAGCATTGATATAGGTCAAAAGTTATTTAAATCTATATTATCCGGTTTTTTTTATTGGAATTATGATAGCTATCTTCCATTTCTTCGGAAAGTAACCATTATTTATGCAATTGTTATATAAAATAGTTAAAAAATTAAGTGCTGTGGGCGGACATTTTTTTATGATAAAGTTTGAAATTTTGTCTGGTCCGGATAATTTTTTGTTGTTAAGGTTTTTTAGAATTATTTTGATGGTATCAGATTTAATAAAATGAAATCCATCAGTATTATCAAGAGAATTAAAGTACTCACTAAAATTAAAAATTGATGAGAGCAGGCCAGATAAGCTGGCTGAAACTGAGGATTTTATGTCGAGTAGATCCGATCTTTGTGGAATAAATTCTGAATAAATTTTTTCAAAATGTTGCCGAAACGCTTCAAGTTTGTCGTTGTCATTTTGGATGACAATACCGTTAGAGGAAATCGATGAGCATTGTAATTTTTTTTTGTTACTGACAATTTTGTAAATTTGCTTGTAAGCTCTGGGGCCAGGCTTGATGCGCTCTAGTTTTGTTTTAAACTCATTGGCTTGTTCTAATTGAACTTGCTCTTTTATGCTCACTTTGAGGAGTTGAATTTGGTTCGATAAAAGCTTATATTCATCACTAGTCCTATTAAAATTCCTATGATATAGTTTTTTTAAATTTTTTTGCCAAGAGTGTTTAATTTTGAAGAGTTTCCGCACGTTTTCCAACATAACATACTTATTTCTTTTGAATTCAAAAGTTTCCGAGTGCAAAGAGACCGTAGAGCTAATTACTGATGTAAAATTGTCAATATAATTCATCTATTTCAGAGTTTTGCTATTTTCAAATTTTTTGTTTTAAAAATCTTTCAAAAGTTTTATTTTTAATTAATTTTTAAACTTTTAGTTTTTAAAGAGGAAAATTTGAGAATTTTCAAATTTCAATAGGCAAAAAAACAAAAACTTCATGAAATTATGTGCTATTTAACTTCATAATAACTAAGTTTGATCTTTGTATTAATAGATAATTGGAAAATCTTCTCCGATTTTTTTTATTTTAATTAAAGTTTTTTCTAAATGACCTCTACATTTATTATGTTGACTTTATATGATTTAAATACAAATTCTAAATGTTTGATAGTTTAAATCATACTTGATTTTAAATACAAATTCTAGTTGTTTGATAGTTTAAAATCGTTTATTGAGCTTAAGGTCAAAGTTAGAACAATTAATTGTTCTAACGAATTTTTCCAAAGAAACAACAACAACAACAAAGTTTTTTCAATATGAAAAGGAAAAAATCACTAGCTGATTTTATTGCACAATTTCTGCCATACTAAAAGCGTCATCAGAAATCTTTGTGATACCCGTGCAAGCGCGCATTAACGCACTGCACCACCGGGGCGATGAGATTTGAAGTGTCAATTCTTAAACGATTTTAAACTATCAAACAACTAGAATTTTTATTTTAATTTTTAAAAAAGTGTCTTAAATGAAATTTTTTCTTGATTTTCATATATTAACTTTTTTGGTTACAGAATATATTGAAATAAAAATAAAACCGGAAGAAAAATAAAAACAGGATCTTACAAGAATGCAATTACATTCGAAGTAAAATTGAAAAGTTTACTTTGCGTCGCGACGCTTCTCCACGAATAACGTTGTAAGCGAAAAACGAATCTAACATGTTTCTTTTTGCTTACTAACGTTAAAAATGCTCTGACTTGGATCTGGATATTGTTTTTGTTTTTATATACAGGCAAATTTCTTTACAACTCTTTCACCAATAGAGAGGAAATTAAAATCAAATGGTTCTAAGTGTGCCATCAAAATGGTTTTTTCAATTCCGGAAAAATTATAGTCTTGTCGCTTACAACGTTATTCGCGGCGACGCACAGTACTTTGAGCCCATACAAAAGTGAGGAATAAATACAAGGAGTTGTTCGATCTTTACGAAATTTGGCATGTTTATTATTTTTTGGCTGCTGATTTCAAAAATTGAATCAGATTTTATGAACATCAAGTATTTACGCTATAAATGAGGTTTAAAAATTAAAAAAACTGAAATTTCCCTATTTTCAATTAAATTATAAAATTATAAAAACTTTTTTAAAAAAAAAATAAAAATATATTTTTGAAAACTTTAAGGTCTTAACTTGTTAAAACTGAAAATGTTATGGCAATATCTTTTTTTAAAAAAAGATATGCTTGTAGTTTGACATGCACTTTTTTCACGAAAATGTTACTTTTCATGTAAAAAAAATATGTTTTTGCAAAAAAAAAAATATTTTTTGTAATTCTAAATTCACTTTGTATTATAAAATTAAATATTTTTTGTTTAATTGATTAAAAGAATAAAAATTAAAAACAAAATAAAAAAATTTATGCCAAAAAATAGGTATTTAAGTAATTATAATAAAGTATAATTTTTGTTTGTATCGACTGTGACCTGAACTGCCATCCATACCCCATTTGCAAATAAGAGTCATTTTATCTGTTGCATCTTTACAGAGCTCTAATACACTTTTAGCTGTAAACCGCAAAAGTGGTTGTAAGCGAACTTCTGCAGTACTTTCCGAAGCTTCAATAGATGGTACTAATCATTTCTTAAAATTTTGTATCGCATACAAACTCGGAAATAAATTTTATGATAGACGTTGACAGTGTTGCGCAGAATATTATATTTTTCTTCAGAGAGATCCAAATCTAAGTACAGTGACAAAGCCATTTGTACTGATAGACAATTTTGACTGTTAATATTCGAACCATGATTATTTTTTCTTGAAGCAAGTTCTGATGCATATTGTAATTCGTCTTCAGAATAATCAGATAATAAGTGAGTCACTTTCCTTTTTTTCATTTGTTCTGATAACAAGTGGAACTCCTTTTCAGGCCTTCCGCGACTTGTGATTGGTTGCTGAAATGTAAACTTTATTTTTAACTGCGCTAATATTAAATTTTATTTTTACTTGCGTACATTATTTGGATCAGAAATAACAATTGCTTCGGCACTTAACCAATTGGAATACTTTTTAATAAGCTTACTTTTACTATATCCGCACTGCTTCCACTTCGTTTCCAATTGCAATATAAAAAACTTAATATTTTCATCAATTATTGTATGGGATTTTACAAATTTTATCTTTAACAAATGACTTCAAAAACAAATATTTATTGCGTGGACTGGCAGAAATCCAACAATTAAATAAATCGTTATTAGTAATAAATATTGGCATTTTAAATTAAAAGTCTTTGTAATGTTTTCGCTGAGAAAAATACGGTAAAAACAAATATGTTGGCATTAGTTAGCATGAGAATGCCCTACATTTTAACATAAATAGTCATTATTTATTTTTAACCTGTATATAATAGCAGCATTTTAAAAAAACAATTACAAAAGAATTCATACTCCAATAACTTTTACTTTTACTTTTACAACTTTTACAATAGATTTTCATACTCCAATTACTTTTACAAATATAATAATTTAAAATCACTATTTAAAGAACCTCTTAAAAAAACAATTTTCTGCAAACTGATACGTCTTACTTTTGAGCGTAGAGTACAATTCATACAGATTACTTTAAAAATGATCTAAGTCTTAATTTTTTTAAAAGTAAACATTTAATGATTTAATAGAAATAAACATACTAGTTTTTTACCCAATAAAAACGATTATTAAAAAAAATGGACTTCATTTGGACGTCATTTTCGAAATTAGTCACCCATAAATATGTTTGTTTACATTTCAAAGGAGTAAACTCCTCACTACATGCTACGTTTATTAGAGGAAAACATGATTTTTTGACCATTTTAAAAAATAAGATAACTCTAAAATACGGATAAAAAAGGTTAATATGTTTTGGAATTTTGAAAGAAAAATACATAAATAACAATATATTTGAAAATAAAAGAGATGTTTTTCGTTGTTTTTTTTTTAATTTGCTCTCAAAAATTGGAAATTTTTGGAAAATATTTACAAAAAAATTTATTTTTTGGCGTATTTTAATTTTTTTACTTTCAGCTAAATTTTAGACATATTAAAATTTATGTATTTATATAGTATTTATCTTGAAGAAAAATCAAAAATAAAAAGAATTGGGCCAAAATTGCAATTTTGGAAATTTTTTCTTTGTAAGATGTGCAAATTACTAATTTCCATTATTTAAAAGAAAATATGATTTTTAGACTATTCTTCAAAACGCGATAACTCCGAAGGGCAGACGCAGGCGGATATCAAATTTTAGAATTTGAAAGATAAATATGTATATTAAAATATATTAAAAAATTAAAGAGATGTTTTTTGATGATTTTTTTTATTTTTCTCTCAAAAATTGCAAATTTTTGAAAAATATTTATAAAAAAAATTTATTTTTGGACAATTTTCATATTTTTAGTTTTAGCTTAATTTAAATATATTAAAATTGATTTATTTTAACAATATTAGTCTTGAAATAAAATCAAAAAACAAAAGAATCGGGCAAAAATTGCGTTTACAGCAATTCTTTCTTTGCAGGATGTCCAAAATCAAATATTTCACAACAATCAAAATGCATAAAAATGGTTGACTTTAAGGAGCTGTAGAGTCTACAAAAATTGTTCCATTGGCAAAAAAATTTAGATTCTTCTTAGTGGAAGTATTTCCAAAAAAGCGGTACCAATATTGTTAGGATCTGCCACAACAAAAATCTTGATTTATTCCTATGAGACAAAGTACTGTGCGACGCTTCGAATGTATCGTGATTTATCGGATCAAACGTGCACTCAGAAAAAAATTTCCAGAAAATCTAGAAGAAAAGCACCCAATCGTTAGAAAATGGGCTTCATTTAGCGCCATGGCCAATTTTCTAAAAATGAAGTATGTATATTTCATTAAATTGACACCAGAAGTGTAAAATAGTTTAGGAAAATTATCCCATCATTTACGAACTATTTCGCTAAATTGAAGAAACTTAGCCCGATTGTATTGAAATCTTATGACGTTTGAGTAAGTTTTTCTACCGTTTATTTATCAACGGCTATAACTAACAGATACTTTTTCTTTGAAAATAAAAAAATTTTCTTCGAATCCCTGTAAAAATTTGGGAATTTTTGCAAAAAAAAAACAAACATTTTTAAGATTGCTGCTTACTTAAAATCTTAAAAAATGTTTGTGAGAATTATTATTTTTGTACTGACTAAAAACTACAAACATTCTTATTACAAGAATTAAATTGCGAGCTTTAGATCAAGTACATTTTTAAGAAGGCAACAACAACTCTGTATAGAGTCAATCACTTAGCTGACTAGACAGTCTGTTTCGAAAATTGCTATATTTTCTTCTTCAGTAGTCTTTGAGTGATTAAGCTGTGATCAACTCACTGTTTAAATTTGTATATGACTTCACACATTTAGGAATTCATTCATTTGAATTATATGGCTACTAATCATATGACATTTTAAAGCAGTAGGCTTTTTATAGATTCACCGCCATCATTTCTACGAAGGTTGCCATCTATTCTAGTTGCTGCTTTATTTATTTCTAAGGTTCTTTAAGTACATAAGAATACATATATGAAATTTTAGAAAAAAATATCAAATAGAAAAAAGTTATAGCATATATTATATTCGTATGTGATATTCAAGAACCTCTAAATCTTTAATCGTATTTTCCTCGAAACAAGGTTTTTCGAATCGGCTTCTAAGATATCTGGAGTTTTACTTGATCGATTTCGATGATTTTGATTCATTGTAATCCTTATAGACTCTTTTAAGGACTAGACCTATAAAAAGCAAAAAAACTTTTATAGTTTTTTTGTATGACTAAAAAATTTGGCAAAAAAGGGGTTTTCTGTACATTTTTTTCAACGCATGCCATTTTTTATTTTTTTTATTTTTTTTATTTGCGTAGGTTGAGTGCTCAACTACAACCCTTAATTCAAGAAAGCAGTTTGAGTTTTTACTTTCAGACATTTTGTAAATGCTATAGACGAGAAGCCAATTGCAGCAATTTTTTAAACCAGCTAACTTCAACGCCCTGTAGAAAATTAACAACAACTATAAAGACAAAAAAATTTTTTTGATTTCCTCATGAATAGTTCTTTATCATGTAAAAAAATTTGAATCATTAAAATTAATAGTACAAGTTAAAAAAAATTAATAAAAAAGGTGTTTTTTCATACTATAGAATGTTGCAAGCGGACTTGATATCAATACACTTTTTCTTCAAATTATTTCTGCTTTTATACAATTTTTGGAAATTTAACTTTTATCATAACTTCATTTCTTATATTTAAGTAAAAACTTGTATTGAAAACTAAGAACCTGTTCTAATAACGTTGCAATGAATTCAAGACATAAGATCGTTAAATCATGTAAAAATTCTCTACATTAAGGAGAAACCTCTATAGAATATAGAAAAACCCATGCTTATGAATAGATACCACAGTTTCTTAATTTAAGGGCAGCAGATTTTTTTAAGTGTGATACATTTAAAATTACCATCACTATAGTTTCCACTACCCTTGACATCGGCAGTTACAGGTGATGGTAGTGATGATAACAGTGAAGGCAACAAGAATGACATACACATGTATACTGAAAAACATTTCTAATTCGAACCGCCTGAAAGATTTTAAAGTATACTTCAGCCAACAACTGATTTTAATTCTCCTTCGAGCGGTTATCTAAAATTTCAATTTCAGCATCCATGGTTTTGTCGCTAGAGTTAATTGGCTTACTCCAAAATTTTGTTAATTTGGGATAAATAAGATATCGTATTCATTCCTAAAATTTCTTAAAAAATACCTCCGTAATTCAAAGGCGAGATGCGTTTGAAAGGATGTGCATTCCTTAGCATACGCAGTGCTCGCACAGTAACAGAACAGGACGTGTTGGTAGAATTTGCAAAATTTGTTTGTTGTAATTTTTTTTTCAAAACAAAATTTGAAGCTAAAAAAACAAAATTTTTTAATGAAATTGTCATTATCTAAAAAGCAGTTGACAATTTTTGTCAAAACTTTTGAGATTCATAAAGGGTGTTTTTTACAGAGGGATAAAAGCTTAAATCATAATAAAACATAGTAATATAATTTGACATAAACTTTTATGACATTACTGTTAAAATATGATTTCGGCCATGTGGCCACCACGGCTGGCGCGTACAAAAAGCTTGTGGATTCCCCTCACTCAAAATACGACAATTCTGTTTATTTACGTACCCATTCAAAAATTACCAAAAATGGTCTTCATCGGAAAATAAAATTTTCCATGCAAAATCAAAATCAATATCAATTTGTGCTTCTGCCCATTCGCCTAATTTTTTTTTTTTTTAAAGATCAAGGAACCAAGGCATGCGCCTTATACAAACAAGGTTTGGTCTTTGACCTGAAAGGAAAGGGATAGATTTATTTAGAGGAATTGATGGAACCCTACGTGAATTATTGATTAGGCGAGATAACCGTGCAAGACAATTTGCATTGCTTTTAACCGAGGCTAGTGTTATGCCTTAACCTCGCCAAGCATATCCAGCCCTTAGTTGTTCCTGTCCTTTAATTTCACATTTTCCACAATTAAGTTGTGGGTTTTTAGTTCATCCATAATTCTTAAATGTAGGACAGAACAAAGAAAGTCAAAAGAACCATGCCCGATCCCGGATTCGAACCAGGGACCTCTGGGTTAATCGCCTAGCGCACTCTCCACTAGACTACAAAGGCCAACAGCGGTGCATACGATGGTCGTTTGGCTTTAATTCCTGCACAAGTTGAATCTTGAAAGGTTTTAAGCCAAGATATTTTCGTAAAATCTTCAATAAAGTATTGATTGATTAGGATAATTTTTAATGCTTTCCTGTGAGGCGGCTACAGATTCTTCAGTGCGCACTGTTCGGCGTCTCACGGCATGCACATTATCAGCAACAGCAAATGTGGTCCGAAAACGATCTATTGTTCTTCGAATTAGCAGCTCTGAAGGACGATTATGTACGCCATAAAATGGACGAAGTGCACGATAAGTTTGACGAACAGAACCATTATTTTGATTAAAAATTTCCACAATTTGCACGAGTTATATAATTTATAATTATATATATATATATTTGGTCGTAATAACTTATTAAAAACTCAACACTCTTTATTTTATCTGACTGTTTATTGTCATCGTCAAACTTCAACTGCCACTTTATTCTTACTCTAACTTATGCTCCATCTGAGCTTTATAAATATGTATGTAACTTTTGTTGTATAAACATATATGTATGTATTTATTAAGATAAACTTATGCTCTCTCTGAGCATTATCGTGGCGGAATACATATCAGCTAGAATATGCTGACTTTGTGCATTCCGTCACGTTTCTTGTGTTGATCACTCAACGGTAGCGTGATCGGCATCGTTGAATGATCAACCTGAGGATTGTATGTAACTCCTCCCAGGTTGCTTTTAGGATTCTCCTGAATCCTTTTATTTAAAATTTTTACATTTACATTTCTTTTTCTTAGCCAAAACAAAACTAGAGTTATTACAATTATACCAATTATTACAGCACTTATACTATAAGAAACATTTTTGTGGTACTTTAATTCCTGTATATGTTTTATGTTTTCAAAGTTATTTAATACAATTTTTTCAAAACTAATTTGGCTTTCGTATGTTTGATTTAACATTTTGACAGGGTAGGTATATTTTTCTACAAATTCAATTTTGTTGTTATAATATTTTTGGTTTCTTATCTGCAATTTACAATTTGAAAAATTAATAATATAGTTCTTATATAATGTAAAATTACGTTTGTCACAATTCTGTATCAGTTTTTCATTATGTGCATTTTTTATTAAAATTGTGTCATCATTTATGTCTTTAACTTTAGTTTGATTATTATGCTTAAAAATACAGTTATTTGAAAAAATACAGTTTTTTGTTATTTTTAACTTTTTTAACATCATGTTTTCGATATACTTGTAATTTTTTAAATTTACAGTGACAATAATTTCATCTTTTTCCTCTATTTGCAAATTTTCTTTATTTGGTAGTGGTGTTATCAACTTTCGGTCAGCAGTAATATAATTGTTTGGTATCTGTATAGCAAATATAATTGACTCGTTTTTGTATGATAAAACTCCTAATTTTGCAAGTTTAAGCTTGTAGAAATCTATATCGAAATATTCTATTTCTTCTTTGGTTAGCATTCCTGGATGTATTAAATTATGTTTTGCTGCAGCTATATTATCCTGTATTTCTTTAATCTTTCCTTCCAAATACCGTAGCTTATTCATTTGGTCATTAAACAATAATTGTTTCATTAATTCCTTATTTACTGATTGTGTTTTATTTAATGAGCTCAAAATTTCGATTCTATCGTTTTCAATGGTTGTTTTCATTAAATTCATCGTGTTATTGAAATATTCATTAATGAATATTTGTTTATTTAAATTTGTAATTGCATTGTGATTATTTTCCTCTATTATTTTCATATGATCTACAATATCTTGCCTATCCTCATCATCCATTACGCCGAACATCCATTTATACATGGAGCCCCCAACATTTATTAATCCTCTTTTCTTTCTTGTTTCCTCGCTAGGGGTAATAGATTTGAGTTTAGCTTTAATTATTTTTATCTCATTTATTAGAAGTTCTTTATTATTTATTTCTGTTTTCATTATGTTTTCTTCAAACTGATTTATTACACTAGCTATTTCATGTGGTCGTATAACATGTAACACTGTATTTACCTCATTTACTATTTCAACCACCCCCATTTGTATTATAGTATAACCTGCTTCTTCAGTTATTGGGGTTACTTGTAGGCGTCCTCTTGCTGTTATTGCTGTTGCAATTAAAATTACGATCGTCAATATTCCCTGCAAATTATAATTATATAATCACTCCGTTTAAATGATTCGATACTTATAAAATAAATTTTAATGGATATATTCATTGTGTTTTTCAATAACCAGGATCACCAGCCATTGCCCTAGTACTAAATCTATCATCATCTTCATTATTATTCAAGATTTCAATGCTTGCGAATTTATATGGTCTTTTTATATTGGCAATATGGACATTTTTCAATGGATTACTTCTATAATACGGTTGGTCTTTGTGTCTGACTCTACGATAATTTTTTATAAAGCCGCTTGGTCTATATTCAGTATATTGTTCTCTAGTTCTATTTCTTTTCTCTATGATGTGATTTTTGGATTGATTTATTCTATCTTGTAAAATTGTGGAGCAAACGTTTTCTTTTGCGGACCTAGGAGAACATTTGATGGTAGAATGATAGCGATCATTATAGTTACCTATAACGATCTGTATCCTCATTTCCGTTGAGAGACTTGGATCATCAATTCCTGTTAGTTTTTCCAACAGGGTTGAGTGAAGCCTCTCAATGTCTGCATTTCCTGTATGGTTGTTGGGCTTTGTTAAATGTACCTCTATACCTTCTGTAGACAAAAATTCTATTAGTTGTTCTGCTCTAAATTCATTATCCATAATGATTTTTTTAGGTTTCCCAAATTTGGCAAAATGTTCTACTATTATTGTTTTCTTTGATCTCCAATTTCTATCAGTAATGTTATAAGCTGCTGCGAATTTGGTTAATTTATCAATAACTGTTACAAATGATAATTTTTTAAAATGAAAAATATCGATATGAATGATTTCGTTCTTTTCGGTTGCAGTTTCCGTTAAATGAAATTTGGGCCTAATTGGTCTCCTATCATATTTGATTTGTTGACACTTTTGACAGTTATTAATTATTAGCTGAATATGCTCCTTGAATTTTGGATAGTATATTATTTCCTTTAGTGTGTTATAGGTTTCGTTAATGCCGCTATGCATTGATTCATTACTATGATATAATGAAATTTGTTTGTGCAACTCTTCCTCGTCTTCTATTTCGGAAGCCTTTTTTGTACACTTTACGAATTCAATTTGGTTTTCGTGTGAAAACATAGATATAAGTATCAGTTGTATTTTGTGATAATCTGACTCAGAGACCTCTGAAAAAATGCCTATTTTCCCTTTTTTTATATAACGTTTAAAAATATTTTTAATATAGTTTTCATCCTCCATTGGATTAATTCCAATAATCTTTCTGTTATGGAGTGTTTGCAACTCGGCTTTTGGGCTATATGTAATTATTATTTGTATCTTGTATTTATTAACTATCTCTTCCTTTATAAAAAAATGGTCTAACAACTCCTCTTCAGCGGAATGTATAGTGTCTGTCAGTTCGTAGTTTGATTCATGGTCATTATTTTCATTAATTTTGGGCGAATTCTCAATTCTACTCAAAAAGTCTGCCACAACGTTATCTTTACCATTTAAATATTCTATCTCATAACTATACTCCTGGAGTTTCAAAAGCCACCTTTGGTGACGTTGGGAGAATTCCTTCCCTTTATATTTATTATTTAAATATTTAATTGGGCAATGGTCAGTTATTATTTTAAACTTCTTTCCATAGATATAGGGTCTAAGATACGTGATAGCATATATTATAGCCAAAAATTCCTTGTCAGTAGTCGCATATTTTTGCTCATGGTTATTTAATGTTCTAGAGATATAACATACAGGTTGTCCCTGCTGAGAAAGGACAGCACCGATAGCGTAATCACTAGCATCTGTAGTGATAGTGAAGTCCTTGTCATACTCTGGGAATTTTAAAATAGGGTGTGATATTATTAAGGCTTTCAAATTTTCAAAACTGCTTATATATTGTGGATCTTTAGGATTAATTTTAAATCCTTTCTTCAGATACTTTATCATAGGATAAGCTATTTTAGAATAATTTTTAATAAATTTTCTATAATAGCCTGTGGCTCCCAAGAATCCTTTAAGTTGCTTTTCCGTTTTAGGCACCACCAGATTTTGAATAGCCATAACTTTCTCAGGGTTTGGCTTAATGCCTTCTTTAGTTAGTATATGCCCTAAAAATTGTGTTTCCTTCTTTAAGAAGCTACACTTATCGGCTTGAATTTTAAGGTTATGTTTTTCTAATGTCGAAAAAATTTTTACAAGAGAACTTATATGCTCCTCCAATGAGGTTGAAAATACGAGAACGTCATCCAGATAGACAACACATATCTTATTGATATATTCTCTCAAAACTTCGTTCATCATTCTCTGGAAGGTGGCTGGGGCATTTTTCAGCCCGAAAGGCATACGGACATATTCATATAGTCCAGCCGGAGTTACAAAAGCTGTCTTTTCGATGTCTTCCTCTGCCATCAATATTTGGTGGTAACCCTTGGCTAAGTCAATTGTGCTAAAGTACTGTGCTTTGCCCAGTTTGTCAAGGATACCTTCAATATTTGGCATTGGGTATTTATCGTCTACCGTCAATTGATTTAATCTCCTATAATCAACCACTAATCTGTACTTTTGTATGCCCGAGTTATCAATTTTTTTCGGAACTATTAGAATCGGAGAGCTATATCTACTCCTGCTTTCTCTGATGATTCCCTGATTTTGTAAGTCAACAATTTGTTTTCGGACTTCTTCTTCGTGCTTTGGAGGCAACCTATAAATTCGTGAATTTATTTGTTGATTAGTTGTGGTTTTTATTTTATGTACCACTGCTTTTGTATTTGTAAGGGCGTCCCCTTCTTTATAAATTAATTTATTGAATTTTTTCAAAAGCTTCTGCACTTGGTTTTTTTCATTCGAATTTAAATGGTTTAATTTGATATTTTTTACCTCACTTGTATCCAACGAATAAACCTGTTCTTGCAAGGTCTTCGATTGGAAAGGAAGCTTTACCCCATTGTTTAGGATGATTTCTTTACTTGCGATATCAATTACTTTTACATTGTTGAATATAAAATCATTTCCTAAAAGAAGATCATATGGCTTATTAAAATCCATTTTTAACCATCTCATTTTCGCATTTGAAGGAAAACAAAATTCCGAAGGACACGGCGTTTTTACTTTCTCATTTGGCTTCTCGATATTCCCGCCTATTGTACTTATAATAGTATTTTTACGTTCTACTATGGGCAATTTGTATTCTAAAAAACTTTTCTTTTTCATGATGCTGATAGTGGATCCAGGGTCCACTAAAGTGCGCCATTTTTTGTCAAATATTGTTAGAGATATTATAATTTTGTTTTGATTTTCCGAGGCTAATTTATAAAAAAATCGTTATTATTTACTTCTTCAACCTCCTCGGATCTACTCATAGTATCTACTTCCATAGGCTCTGCTCGAAAAGAGCGTCTTGACTGTTGTGTTCTGTTTTGATAGCTTTGCCTAGTATTAGCTGAATTGGCATTCCACTGACGATTTTGATTGTGTCCTGAGGGGCCTGCCTGAATTTGAGGTCTGTAATTATTTTGATTTGAAAAATTTTGAGGACGAAACTGCCCTGAAACATTTTGAAAACGATTTTGTGTACCAGAATTTTGTGGAATATAATTGTTATAGCCTTGCCTAGGTAAATTAAGTTGATCTGAACTATTATTTCTTGGTTTCCATTTGTTTTTATATTTGGTTTCACTTGCTGTATCAATTTGCTGACTATAAGTTTTATTTTTGTTTTTCGGAGTCCAATAATTATTTTTTAAAATTAAGTTTGGATTTAAATTGCCTTCATCCAATCCTTCAAATTCGTGAATTTTATCTGTTATTTCCGACAATGATGTAACCCTCATAATGGTATATGCCAAAGTGCCTGATGCTAACTGTTTTATTCTTTGTAATAACAAAGCAGAAAAAATTTCCTTCATTGGTCCTTCATTTTCGCTTAGTGCACTGAATTCTGTAATATTATCAATTAACTCTTTTATTTTTCTACTAAGTTCCCTTATACTACCTACTCTTAGTGTCGTAATGTCTTTTGTAATTGTCATTTGGTCTTTTGTAGGCTTGTAGTGCTGTCTTAACTTTGTTTTACAGTCAGCCCATGTTAATGGTGGATTTGTTTGTAAATAGTTTTTAGCTGAACCAAGTATTTTCATATTATAAACTACTTGAAAAACTGCCACCTCTTGTCCTACATAATCTAATAAAATTCTATCTATAGCTCCCATGAACGCTGGTAACTTTTTCGAATCACCCTCAAAAGATTGCATATACTTTAAATCTTTTTCGACTCGCTGCCTAAACGTATTTCCTTGATGATTTGCATTCTGTTGCAGCAATTGTGTTATCGCCACTAAACAACGCTCTATTTGTTGGTTTGCCATTTTTGTATTTGCTATTTTTGTTTTTTTTTTTTTTTTTTTTTTCTTCTGTGATAACACCACTAATCATTCACAACCAAAATAAAATCTTTACACCTAACGGCAAAATTTAATTACAAAAATCAAATCTTATTATTAAGTACAATTAACAATTTATGTTATTATTAATTACATTAATTTTGAGTATGATTTAAAATGCATTCTTACTTTTATCCTCATTTTCAAACTGATGCTAAGTATATTGATATGCTGATCCGATTTACACTTCTGAATTTCACAACACTTTTTCGTCTTATGTACTGTAGTATATTTCGCTGCTGCCTTCAGGTATACAGATCCGCTGGTAATGATTGTGATAATTTGCTGAGAATTTCACAATTCTTCTTCGTATTTTGTTCCGTAGGATGCTGTGCTGCTGCCTTCTTTGCGGTAATCACACTTTTTCCGAGATAAATTAGTTCACTTTAATCAGTGATCTTTATTGATTTTTATTTATAAGTGTTGGCTTGAGTTGGTCTTAATTTGAGCTGAGTTGAATTTGAATATATTTTATTCTTTATATATTTTATATAATAATAAGGAACTCGGTATCGTTCATCGACTGCGCCAGTTATATAATTTATAATTATATATATATATATTTGGTCGTAATAACTTATTAAAAACTCAACACTCTTTATTTTATCTGACTGTTTATTGTCATCGTCAAACTTCAACTGCCACTTTATTCTTACTCTAACTTATGCTCCATCTGAGCTTTATAAATATGTATGTAACTTTTGTTGTATAAACATATATGTATGTATTTATTAAGATAAACTTATGCTCTCTCTGAGCATTATCGTGGCGGAATACATATCAGCTAGAATATGCTGACTTTGTGCATTCCGTCACGTTTCTTGTGTTGATCACTCAACGGTAGCGTGATCGGCATCGTTGAATGATCAACCTGAGGATTGTATGTAACTCACGCGTTGCTCTGGTGTAAGTTGATCTATAACAAAATGTCAAAGCAACAAAAAGCAACTATCAGCTGTGAAACGAGTGGTCAAGCAGTGATGTCAACTGAAAGTTGTATCACTCTATAAAAAACACCCTGTATTTTGTTTTCAAATAAAAAAATTACAACAAACACATAGAAAAAATAAAAATACTGGCTGCCAAGTTGCCAGACAGGGCTGTTAATTTTTGATTTTTTTTTCATTTATTTCCATACAAAAACTTTAAAAAATGCAAATAACTTCATTATTTTTTTTTAATTTCTCACAAAAAATTTTCAGAAGGTGTTTATTTTATAATAATAATTTAAGCTTTAATATATATAAATTTTATACGGTGGCGGCCGCAGCCTAGTGGGTAGAGTGCGTGGCCTCTAAGCTAAAGAACTGCGGTAGCCCGGGTTCAATTCCAGCTCAGACAGAAAGTTTTTTCTATTGAGTTAATTTTTCTGTTCGGTCGTCACCCCTTTGCAGACAATAGCAAACCTCAGAGAGTAAAATTGCCATGCATAGCTTCTTGAGAACATAAGCCGTTCGGAGTCAGCATAAAATACGTAGGTCCAGTTCTCGGTCATTTCAAACATTTGATCAAACATTTAAGTAATAACACGCACAACACAATTGATCAATAGAAGCTAGGTCAAAGTCCTTCCAAGGGCTGAAATGGCCAGTTTATTTATTTTTATGTATATAAAATTTAGAAATTTATGAAAGCCATGAATACAAGCACTAAAAACCTTTCTAATGATATCTTGAAAGGGAGGATAGCATTAGAAATAATGAAGTTATTTCAATTTTAGTCAAAAAAATTCAAAAAGGGCATTCAACAAATCATGCCTTACTACTAAGATAATAAGATAATAGTGGTATTCACACCGAACTCGTTAGGTTCTTAATTGGTTAGTTGTTAGTTCGTTAAATTTGTTAACTTTGAACACTCCTTTTTGTTTAATCTCGTTAGCCTGGCAATTGTTGCAAATTAACATGAAATACTTACTTTTCGGCAAAAACTTCAATATTTGCTTTTAATATGCGTTTAGTCAATTTTTAATGCATTTCAATTTCATACAATTAAAAAGATGGCACAACTGTTCGTATTTTGCCAACTAACAATTAAATTCTTACTTTTTTACTCAGTAGTTTGATAGTTATAAAAAATAGCAAGTAACAACTAACGTGAATTCAAACTTACGTCCGGTGTGAATACCACTAATGTTTTCTAATTGTTATAAATTATTGATACAATTTAATTAGTTTCTCAATATACAAGAAATTTATTTCTATCCGTGTAAAATTTATAAAATTTTTTTATACTTCCCCAAATACAGAAGAATCACTCCTTAACATCCATTTAAAAATAATGAAAAGCTAGAAAGTAGCAAGTAACTCGTAATAAAAAACTTTATAAAAGATTTTTCGCATACTTAAGCACAACAGTACCGAGATAAAGAAGATGCTGAGATTCGACAAAAATAATGTTTTAAACTTTGGCTTCTATTCGTGCCATCTTCAAGAAACAAGCTATTCATCCATCTATCCAGCTACAAGTTAACTTTTCTACCTGCAAATAAAATGACTTTAATATCAAACCACTTGGGACACACACGATGACGACGCCAAAGGACGACGAAGTCAACAAGCAGAGCTATGCAGGAGCAGCAGTAACAACGAATTAATACAATAACAAATGAATTTTCCAGGACACTTAGTTCGCGTTTTGCAAACAATGATGCAAGAAATTGATTTTCAAGAACAAGAGACACTTGTTCAAGAGCAACACCTCGATCTGAAAGAACAGTCAGTCAGTGAGATAGTTTTGGGCGATAGGGAGCACAAGTATCAAGGACTGTTTCAGTCAGGACAGAACAGTCGAGTGACAATCACGTTTAAAACATACGCTCAAACACGCAACTCTCGAAAAAGCTAAAGCAAGCCCCGGCTCTGCCCAGTGCGCAGTGAAGAAGTGCTGAAGTACACTCAAGAAAGTGCGAAAATTGAAATAATTTCTTGCAGTCGAGCAGTAAAGGCGTCAGACATACGTTTTCTTAGCTTAGCTGTCTGCAGCAGGCAGAAATAGTGGGTGGCTGAGAGAGAGAGAGAGCGAGTGGGAAAACGTATGGCATTAAAGAAAGAATGGGAGGGATTAGACATCAAGGCTTGAGCCTGGTAGATGAAGGCTAGCATGCTGCAGTAAGACGCCCTCTGTAGATGCTACCATGTGTCGTGAATGTTGGCAACAAATGAAAGGAACACTCATTGACACAAAATGTCGACACCAAAAGAAGGCGAAATCTCACTGAAGTGCCACACAAAAAAGATAAAATAACATAGGATGCACAGTGGATTAAAAGAAGCATAGTGGGAGGTAGACAAAGTGTAGGTCTTGCTTCATTGGGTTGTAGTTTGGAGAAAGAAGATGCAATTTGAAGCAACGAAGTGTACAATTGAAATAACCCCAAAAACGAATTGAATTCATATAGAATGAGCATTTGTAACATTGTTACTGTAACAATACAGAGTGTGGCATAGATTTAGGAAGAAATTTTATTATCTCATTATTTTATTTAAGTCATTGAAACAGCTGAGACTCTTATTATCTGTGCGTGATGAATTAAGACAGTCAAAAGCCTTAAAATTGCCAATACCCTGTATTCTATATAAAAAAATTTTATACACCTTCATCACACCGAAAATAATAAAAGCAATTTAGTTGGTTTTGTGTTGTGCGAATCCTTACAAGCTTTTGCGCTAGATCTTGTAAAGCAAGCTTTGTGCAAGAGTATCCACTGCAGTTAAAAAGCTCTTAAAATTCGAATCATCGAAAAATCAACAGAATTAGTTTAATGTCTAAAAAGACAAAAAACAAGCATAACCTTTTATCGTCTTTCTTAACTCACAAGAAATTTCAAATGAATTCTTGCAATTTTGTCGACTTTCTGGTGGGTCTGATGCTGGTGCTGGTGTTGGTGGATTGGGTGCAATGCAGCAAAGACCATAGCAAATCACTGCAAATAAACGAATCTAATCGAGATTAAAAGCAAGACAATCTAAAGAATTTCTTTTATTATTATTATTATTCGCTTGCTTTCTTTTTCTATTTTTATTTTACCCTCTTGTTTTATGATGAGCTGGCTTGTACTTGCCAAAAGGTTTTGCATCGATTTGTGATTCTTGTAGTGATATTATTCTGAATGATGCCAGCTTCTTCAGACTGACGCTTCTTTCTTCGAACTTTGTTGTAATATTTAAACAACAATCGATTTATATTGGATTGATTTCATTTCATTTGTATTTGATTTAATGTTAAGGCAATGATTGATGGATTTCCCTTGATAAATTCTATACAAATAATTGAAATGATTACTGTAATGATAGCAAAAAACTAATTAAAGTGGATGAAGATTGCTAAAATTATGCATTGAGTTTTGATATATGCGTTTTTGAACAGAGGGATTATTTACTTTCGAGTAACTATTTCTTTTTATTTATTTCTGTATTCATTAAAACTAAGTTAAATTTTAATTTTGATACCAAGAGGCTGAAGATCGAGTATTCATAATAGTCTTTTAGAATCACAACATTACATTTGTAGGTCCTAGACTTAAAAATGGTACCAAGTCAGAGAAAAACTAGTATGGAATTATCTTCGATTGGACGATATATAAAAGTTAAATACTTCCACGGCTGTATTTTAGTTTATTTAAAGTCTTGAATGTTGTATTATTTTGGTGACGTCACTTCTATATAGCGTCGTTCATCCAAATATTTCATATTTGGAGCACAGAAAAAAACTTCTTTGTGTACAATATTAAGTTAAAATATTACATTTTTTGGAATTTATAAAGGTTTTATAACTATGACGACGTCACTTTGTATGGGAGGGCGGAATTTTTTTAAAATTTCAAAGATAGAGTACCTAGTTAAGATTTGAGCTAATTTCCAAAATTGTAAGCTTTGGTAAGCTAATTGTACTCTTTTTTGTGAAGTTTATGGAGATTTTACTGATTTCTTAAAGTTAGTTTGTATGGGAGGTAGCCGTGGTTTTCATTGAATTTTCACAAATTTAAAACAAAAACTTATGTAAATTTTGTACAATACGTACATTTAAGCTTATGTGCAAAATTTGAAGTCATTCAATAAATTTTTGTGACATTTAAAGAGATTTTACCGTGTTGGTAAAGTCACTTTGTATGGGAGGTAGACGTGGTTTTCATACGATTCTTACAAATTTCAAACTTAAACTGCATACTATAGATTAAAGCTTATGTGATAAATTTGAAGTCATTCGATCAGTTTTTATGACATTTAAATAGATTTTACCGTTTTGGTAAAGTCACTTTGTATTGGAAGTAGACGTGGTTTTCATTCGACTTTTACAAATTTCATACTCATAGTTCATATTAAAGTTTAAAGCATATGTGCACAATTTTAAGTCTTGAGTTTAACTTTAGTAGAATTTACCGTTTTGGTAAAGTCACTTGGTATAGGAGGCACGGTGTGCAGGAAGCAATTTTTATTCAACCTGAAATGTCGACGCAATCTGAGTATGCAGATGTTTGAAGTATAATTTAAAAACGCAGAATTTATTGTTTTTAAAATCCTATGAGTTCGTTTAAGGGGGGAATCAATTTTTTGTAGTAAAAAAATCTATGTTTTTTATATCATAGTAAAACTATTAAAAAATATGTCCTCAAAGTTTAAAAAACGGTTTAATTTCAAATAATTGCATTTTAAGAAATGAAAAAAATTCCATTTAGTAACAAATCCGGTAAGCGATTGTCTGTTAATATGAATCCAAAAGAGCAAAAAAGAATAATTTTTTTAAAAAGTATATTTAGATAATATTATGAGAAATTCAGGCGCAAGCGTCAGACAAACGAGAAATTTTGTTTATTTTATTCGAAGGAGAAAAAGTTGAAATTCGATTTCACAAAATTACGCCTCACATGTTTCTAAAAAAGTTAACACTCTGAAAAATGTTTGCAAAACTTATAATTTACGGTTTGACGTAGTTTCAAACAAATCAAAAGAAATTCAATCCATGGTATCAATCAGCCCATGCATCTGAGTTATAATAAGCGAAACTATGATGAAAGAAATGGCTGACGAAGGACAGGGCTTCTTTAAAATTAGTTTAACAATGCTTCCAGAAAATTATTCTTCAGCGTACCGAGGTGAAGATGAAAACGATGAACAAACATTTTAATTAAAAGCTATACAATAAATAAGGCAATGCAAACAAAGAAACAAAGTTGACAAGTGTAAAACGGTTAAAAATTCTGTGTATTGTCCCAAACATACAGAAGCATAAAGTAATATTTCTACTTTGTTCGATTTAACAAAAATCAATAAAACACCCAGAGACTTACTGACGACTTTAAATTAATTTTAATTGTCAATGGTCTAATGCTTCATGTCCATGCTCATATTGCTTTGATAGCTTACAAAATTTAAAAGAACTGAATCAAAAAGAAGAATTCTTCATACATTAATAAATTTTCTTCTCTTGATTCGGATAAATCCACCACTATAAATCCACTATTGCTAAAAAAAGTTATGATGTTTGCTATATCCAGAAGTTTATTATTCCGGAATCACATATAATGCAGGGATTCGTCAATCATTTGTTTTGACATGGATTAGTTTTAATCCTCAGTAGACAAAAGGCACTGATTTGGCCAATAAAACTTAATTTAACACAATTAAACTATCATTGCGAAACATTTGAAAGCAATGCCTGCCGTACCCTTTTGAAAAACGCAGGTAAGTTAAATGATCCTGACATATATCAAAATATTGGAAATTTACGATTAGTTCCGTTCATTAACGCTCTAAAAGCTATGAACAACATAATTAACTGCGGCTTTTCTACTCAAAAGTGTGATAACCTTTAAGAGTACATAGAAAAATTTATAAAAATGTTTGAAGCTACAGAACTTGTTAATACATTGAAAGTTAAGTAGTTAAACCTTACTCATTGTCTGGAGTACCTAAATAGAGATGGACTCGATATACGGTCTACATAAGCAGGGAAATCCATTCACAAGGAATTTTTAAAACATTGGAATCGAAGAAAAGTTAATTCAATGAATAATGCAGCATATTTACCGAAGTTGCAGGAAGCAGTTGTTGCTTTTTCATCTCTAAATATGTAAATATTAAAGTCATTACACAATGAAAAAAATAGTATTACAGGTAATAAAGGCAAACATTACCTAACTAGTTTTCTTCAAAATTTATACTTTTTTGCTATTTTGGATTTAAAATAAGACACGTTTTCTTACCGGATCCATTACTAGATTGAATTTTTTTTCATTTCTTAAATTGCAAATATTTGAAGTTATATCCTTTTTTAAACATTGAGTACATATTTTTTAATTGTTTTACTAACTACTTATGATATAAAAGAAAAACGATTTTCTTACTATAAAAAAATCGATTCACCCCCTTTAACGAACTCTTAGGATTTTAAAAATAGATAAATTCTGCATCTGTAGATGGTTCTTCAAACATGTACATACTCAGATTGCGTCGACATTTCAGGTTGAATAAAAGTTGCTTCCTGCACACCGTGAGATATAAGCTTCTTATCCAAAAATACAGAACAAGTTCTAAAATGAGCAAAATCGGATTAATACCATGCCTACCTCTCATACAAAGTGACTTTATCAAAACGGTAATATATCTTTAAATTTCATAAACCTTGTTTTTAATGACTTCAAATTTTGCATATATTCTTTATAATATGTAATATGAACTTTAAGTTATATACACTTTAAGTGTGAAATTTGTAAGAATCCAATGAAAACCACGTCTACCTCCCATACAAAGTGAAATTTATGAAACCAGTAAAATCTCCTTAAATTCTACAAAAATTTGTGCAATAACTTAAAACTTTGCGAATTTATTTTAATCTTAACAATGCAATCGATATTTGTAATTTAAAATAAAAGAATGAAAATTCCGCTCACCTGCCGTGCAAAGCGACGTTATCATAATAGTAACACCTTTATAAATTCCAAAATATGAATGCTTAAACTTGACATTGTTTGCATTAGCTTTAATATTGTAAATAAAAAGGGTACTGAGTTTCAAATATGTAATATTTAGCTAAAAACCACGCCTTTTAAAAGTTACGTCAACAAAATAATACACCATTTAAAAATGCGAATGAGCCAAAATACGGCCGACGTTAAAATAAGATTATTTTAACGTCGATCCAGTCGAAAATATTTTCCAACTAGTGGTTTCTTCTGATTTATAACAGACATGACGAATTTAATTAAATTATTTTGATAGATTGTACCAAAACATGTAATTGTATCAACCGTGAAACGACATCTGATTTGTTGCTACGTATGTGATGGTTGCAAAGCCAGTTTGCAAAGCTGTGTAAAAATATGATTGTTACCAAACTCGACTTTTTGCACTTTTACACTTGAACTAATTTTTCAACACTGCTTCAATACGTAAAGTGTTATTTAAAGTGGTATATTTTTATGTTGCAAAAATCAAGTGAATAAAAAAATCAAGTGCTTTCGGCAAATAGCTCCAAAAAGGAAGTGTGCTTAGGACCCATCGTAGGACGGTATTTTATACTAGTATTTACCCTGCAGTGTAATCAACTAGATTTATACCAGTCAACAACTAGTTGGAAATATCCAACAACTAGTTCGATTTATGTCCTATTCTCATAGAACCGACTGGTATTTTTTACGTGGTGATGTCATTGGAAAAGACAATTGTCTTACTATAGATAAGGTTTTAACTAGTTAACAACTAATTTTTTATGTAAAGTAAAATTCTAGTTGGGTTGTGACTAGTTTTTAACCAATATAGTAATTATCGAATTAAAACTAGTTCATATTCATATTTTTTCAATAGTTCATAGGTTCAAAGAACATATATTTTTACAACAAAATATTAGCTAAAGGCTAAAGTTAAAGGTATTTGATGAAATACCATGTTTATGGTATATATATACTAAGTTCTAATCTACTACAAAGTTGCAATAAAAACATTTAAAAATGAGAGTATATGTCGCATTAATATAATTCAAGATAGTTTATCAACTACATGTTTTTAAATTAGTTTTTATATGTTTTAATTTGTTTATTATTATTTATCATTCCAGCGAAGATCACATTGGATCGATATGCCCAGAACGTCAAGAGCGGCTGATTCCACAGGATCCACACCATTCATATAGAGGGGAGCTAATGGGCAATCCATCCGCTTGTGGGTTAACAGGCAGCACTGGGTCTTGCTTGCATTGAACTCTACTCTATTAGCAAGACCCCACTCGGAGATTTTTTGTAGATCATTTAGGAGTGTGTCATTCATAGTTTGCCTTTTTCTCTCAATCTCCATAGAGCTTTTTGAGTGTTTTTTGAATGAATATGAATGACAAATGCTGCTGTCGTCCGCAAACAAATGTATTGGGTTATGCGTCAACGACAGAAGGTCGTTGATAAAAACCAGAAACAAGGTTGGCGATATGACTGAACCCTGCGGTACTCCTGCGTTGATGGCGTGCTTCTCGGACGAAATACCGTCAACTACGACCCGAATCGTTCTGTCTTTGAGGAAACACGTGATCAGTGGTGTGCGGCGTAGACAACTTGATGTAAACAATACTATTGTCGACGGTGTCGACAATGTCGTGTAGATAATTGCTTTTAACGACGTGTAGATAATTAATGCCAGAGGCTGCATGTTTACTATGGTACTTAATTAAATTGAATCCAAGTTCGGTGTATTCGTTATTTTTACACCTTCCAGACATGCTTTTTGTTTGTTGAATTTGTTGATTTGTGTTAAATAAACGAATTATTCAAAAGAATTGAGGAATCAGCACAAACTAATAAGAACTTGCATTTTCGCAGTGGTGCATTTTGCTGAAATTGCTTACACAATTGTCGACATTGTCTACGTTGTCGCCAATGTCAACCATTCTCTACATTATCGACACCAAAACGTCGACAATTAAAGACGACGCGTCGAGGAACATAACTGCACGTGATCCATCGAGCAAAACTACCACCAAAACCATATGCACCAAGTTTTGACACGAGCGCTTTATGCCACACTCGGTCAAATGCTTTTGAAATATCAAGAGCAACAACCCTGCTCTCGCCGAAAAAGTGAACGCATTGGTTCCATTCTTCAGTTAAGAACGCCATAAGATCACCAGTAGAGCGAGCCCTACGGAAACCATATTGACGATCACTAATCAGTTGGTTGAGTTCCAGATAGTTCATGATGTTAAAGTTTATAATGCTTTCCATAACTTTGGAAAGCGTAGAGCATATCGCAATGGGTCGGTAGTTTGCAGAATTCGTGGCATCGCCCTTTTTAGGTATCGGCTTGACATTTGCCACCTTCCAACAAGATGGAAATACTCCTGTTCTGTAGGAGATGTTGAAAAGGTTGCGCAAAGGCCGAGCCAGCGAAGAAGCACACATTTTAAGCACAATTGGCGGTATGCCGTCAGGACCAGAGGCTTTGTTTACGTTGAGATTTGTAAGGACCCTTTTAACTGCTCTCGTTCGAAAGTGTATCTCCTGCATTGCAGAAGATCCACCCCCAACAAAGGGCAGTGGCTGATTGCTATCTGAGAGAGTGGAATTTTGAGCAAACAATCTAGCCAATAGGTTCGCTTTATCAGCTGAGTCAGTGAAGATTTGGTCATCTTTTAAAAGAGTTGGAATCGATGACGATGTCTGATTCTTCACTCTTTTAACAAATGACCAAAAATTGTTGCTCCCTTTGGGGCAGAGAAGAACCTGTTCTCGAATGCAAGCTTCGTGCAGAAACTTTTCGCGTTTTAAAATTGCATAACAGCGATTCCTTGCCTCAATTCTAAGTCTTTTTGTATTAGTATTCTTGTTAGAACGCCAATTCTGAAAGGCTTCCTCTTTGGACCTGACTGCAATCCTGCAAGTCTCATTAAACCATGAGTGATCTTTTGGTTTAATGCTTCTTATCTTATTGGGAATGAAAGACCGCATATCCAATAAAATAATTTCTTGCACCATGACACCCTCTGCATTCACATTTCTATCAGCGAAACATAATTTCCAATTGAAGCTGCGATAAAAATTATTTAACGCAGTCCAATTTGCCCTTCCATAAAACCACGCAGTCCTCTTCGGGGCTTTTGGCGTAGAGGTGCAGGGGTTAGAATATGGAAAAACAGCGGAGATGGTACAATGGTCCGAGTTACCAAGAGGTGCGTTGACACTCACATCATATTTTTCATGATGCGAAGTCAGAAAAAGGTCAAGGATGTTATGGCTATGCATATCACTTTGAGAAAAAAAAGTGGGTTCCTCCACTAGTTGAATCAATTGGTTCGATTCAGAATTTTGGCTGGTATCCTGAATATAAACTGACAGATAGACATGGCCAAGTCGACTCAGGAGGTGATGCTGATCGAGAATATATATACTTTCTACACCAGCCATGCCTCCTTTTCGGCGTTACAAACTTAGTGACAAAGTTAATATACCCCATACGCATTTCTTATGCTTGGGGGCATAAAAATATATTATATATTTTGGGAAAACATTTTTCTCGTCATTATCTATATGTCTACAAAATGAAAGGCCAAATAAAAAACATTTCCTTAATTATTTCACAAAAACAGTACGTTTTTTTATATCGTTCTAGTTAAAAACTGTTCAAGTCGACAGGCTTCATAGGCTCATGATAAATTACTCAATTTCAAATTTGGCCAAGCCCATTCCACTTTGTGCAAAAGTTATCAAGTCTATAATTTTTCAAATATATTTTGATAATACTGCCGTTATTTACTTAATACTTTGGCTACAATTTGGTTTACTAATGCTTTGTTGTTCTGTTTTTTTAAACATCTATCAAGCTTAATGTTCCAGTGTTTTAGTTTTTTGTGTTTTTCTCAAAACAGAAACATATGGGCTTGGCCATTTTTGATCAAAGTATATTGGTAAACACTTTTTAGCAGAAAAGTCTTGAAATGATTAGAAAAAAGCACCGGTCTAATAAAGATTTGGTAAGCCATGGTACCATTAAAACTTCCATATTTTCAAAATCACGGCTAAATCCGCTTAAAAAGGTAATGTTATTTTAACTATCTTTTTCCTTACCTTGCTTTGCCTTGCCTTACCTTACCGTTCCTTACCTTATCTTATTTAATTTAAAATCCACAAAACTAGAAAATAATACTGAAATATAACAATACACTATCAATATAGAAATTATATATTTTTGAAAAAATCTAGATATTATTTTCGATTCTATATATGTATATGCATATAAACAGTTCCGCCAAAAGCTTGCATCTACATGTCCTCACACTTTTGAGAGATAAAATAACTTTTATGGTACTGTAAAATACCCCAGCTTTCTGAAAAAGTTTTTTCTGGAAGTTTATGTAGTAACAGGTTATTAAAAAATTATTTTTGCAGGTGAAAATGCACAAAAAGGTATTCAAATGTCATTCCTGTCCTCGATTAAAATTATAACAATTCAAAGAGTGTAGCTTCTGCAATATTTATTTCTAAATACATGTTCTAGTATGATGTTATACATGTTCTAAAAATTTTAAATGTAGCGGCCTAATGGCATGACCATATTCGATTTGGGTCAAATTTTGCACTGACGGAAATAATAAAACTAGATTTCAAGGAATAAAGTTTTGAGTGATTTTTGGCGGAGTTAACGGGATGCACAAAATTGACAAAAATCGGCAAAAGTGTCTTAAACATTTCTTAACTGAATGCTAAATTTGAATTACAGTTGGAAGGGTAAATAAACGGACTGTCTGGGCAGTTGGAGGTTCAATCCCTTGCTGTAAGGTAATTGATTTCAAAGAAGGGGTTCGAAGAACACCCTTTTAAAATTGAAAATATTTTTATCTTAAAGCTGATAAAACTACCTTTTAACAATATAAAAACTAACGTGGGGACTCAATGGGTTAATGAGTTATGGTAATTTTAACATCGAAACACAAATATTTTTTTGATTAACAAACGAATTTCTTAACAAAATTTTAAGTTATTTTAGAATTAAACGAACTTTAATCTAAAAATTTCTAAAAGTAGTTTTGAGAAATTTTGTTTGTTGGGGGTTCAATCTTTTATGCAACGCACCTGGTTTCAGCTAGTCTATATACACATATCCCATAAAGTCTGCGTTCACCTGATTAATTTGTTTACGTGAATTAAAACACAATGTAAATATATTCATATGAATTTTTTATTCGTATATTTCTTCTTAACATTTTTAAGTTTAAAAAGCAAAAAGAAAAATTTAGATTTTTCTCTTCCTTTTGAGATAACGGTAGCAACCAAAAAGTCTGCTCTAATAAATTATTAAAGAATTAGAAGCAATAAACACAAATAAACTTAAGTATCTTGTTGGATAACCACGTTGTCTAAATCCCTCGATCCCAGAAAATTTAAGCCCCTTTAAATTCCTAGATTTTCTTTCTGGGATCCCGGGATTTTTAAATAAAAAAATTTCTATTATAAATATTCATGTAAATGCAACTATATCAATCTAAGTTGATATGAATATAGCATTAGAAAAACCTTTTATTGAGGCTGAAAAAGATTGTTAGGACGATGAGTGTGAATCAATGGAACAAAGACTTTGCAAAGTCTTAGAAGAATTTGCAACATCGGGAAGTCAGCTACGTATTTCAAAATTGTCAGATATTCTGACTTAGGAAATTAATTTCTTATGTGGTGAAGGCAATTGTGATCGAAACTTACAAATTGCTTACGAATATCGTGCAACTATTTCTGCAACTAGCATAGAATCAGTGCTTCTCACCCGCGAGTTATATTTGTAATAATATCCGAACAAAACTCTCTAATGGAAAATAAGACTCGTTGATCAGCTTAATTTTTTACTTAAAAAATAATTAAAACAAAAAATGAATAAGTTTTTTGCATTTATTGACAATAAGGGTATTCACAATTGTGTGATACAGTGGTATTGTATTTTTTGCCATAGTTGAAAATCACAATTATGAGCACCCTTTAAAATAGAATTTGTGGTTGGGAACCTCGCACTATAGCTTTTTATTACTATGCAAATAAATTAACTATCCAATTTGATATATTTTATTAGGTACACATGTTCCTTGAAAGGTTCAAAAAGGCGTTTTCTTAAATCTCATTTTTTTAAGGTTTTCCTATAAATTTTTTTGATGTAGAATTTTTTGTTTTCGCATTAAGAGTTCATTAAGTGAAATGACACGAAAACATATAGGTTTTTATCATCAATATTTTGTACGCTGAAATAAAAAATGTGCTACACTGCTAAAATTTTGGACTACTTTTTAATCAAAACTTTAGTTTAAAGGAATTTTTAATCCAAAAAGTACTATTTTTTAATACTTACTTTAGTTTAATTAAGCTGGGTCTTAAATCCACGTTCGTAAAAAGAACTTACTTGCATTCGTAATCTTGCAAAATAAACGAAACCTAATTAGCAACTGAGTTTGACGAGATGATAAGGTGTTGGACCAGCACATTAGGCGTGTGTTAAAATCACGAACTGGTCAGAAAAGTTTTTTATTTTAGTTTAATTTAGCTGGGTCTTACTTTCTTCAAGCTTACTTTTTTTCTTAATGATACAAAATAAGCAAAACCTTCTTAACAACTGAGATAAACGAGTGGATAAGGTGTTAGACCAGCATATCAGAGGACGTGTGTTCAAATCATGAACTGGTCAGACAAGTTTTTTACTTTAAGTTAATACTTATATTGCTATTTTAAATATTTGCGGATTAAAAACTAATCTTTTTGGATTAGAAAATTATAAACTTTTCGTTGTATTAAAAAGTAATCTTGTTTGGTGTTGTACTTTATATAATCCAAAAAAGTTTAAAATTTAGACTAAAATTTTTAACCGTGTAGGTGTGCCTAATATGGTTTACTGGCACTATGAAAAATCGCCCAAAAAAAAATGCAAAATCGCCCAAATAAAAAATGGCCCAAAATGAAATGAAAAATGGCCCAAAATGAAATGAAAAATGGCCCAAAAATAAAATGAAAAATCGCCCAAAAAAGAATTAAAAATCACCCAAGACTTTTTTAAAGAAAATGAAAAATCACCTATATGAAATATGACCCAAAAAATTCAATGAAAAATCACCCAAAAAAATGAAAAAATGACTCAATTTTAAAGTAATGTTTCAAAATCAAAAAATCGCCTATTAAAAGGATAATTATATCCAGAAGTACTGTAGACAGCGAAGCCGATGTTGGACTTATTGAGGGTTGTAGTCCCTAAGCAGCGTCCAAAGGACGCATATTAAAAATAGAATTATATCCAGAAGAACTGTAGACAGCGTAGTGTCTCAAATAAATTAAATGAATAATCAACAAAAAAACATGAAAAATTACCCAATTTTAACATAATGTTTAAATGTTTAATTATTAACAAAAATAATCTAACAAAAATTTATATGATTATTAATGTCCTAAATTAGGGAGCACTACCTTATCAACACAATTTAATTAATGCCACATTTAGATCAATTTGCACACAGCTTTAAAACTAAAACTTAATGTATTTAGTTTTCTCTTTTTATTAGGCGGCCTTCGACCGCTGCTGAGAGATTACAACCCTCATGTAAGTCTAACACCGGCTTCGCTTTCTACAGTACTTCTGGGTATAACTTTTTCTTAAAAGACGGCCTTTGGCTGCTACTTAGTGATTACAACACTCAGTAAGTCCAACACTGACCACGCTGTCTACAGTATTTCTGTATATAATTCTCTTTTTAATAGGAGGCCTTCGGCCAGTCCCAAATTTGGGATAATATCCCCTTTTTAAGTGGCCATAATCCCAAACAAAAGTTTTGCATTATTCTTTGTAAAAATGTTTATATTAAGGTAGCTTTTATAGTAGTGGATCATACAAAATTGATTTGTCCTTGTACGGAATGGTGATAACAACTTAAATTTTTCAAATAACTTTTTAATAATTTTCCTAAATAATGGAAGAACAAGAGTCGCGGCGATTTTAATTAAAAAATTTTCAAATATTTACTAAGTATTTAAGTAAGGCAAATATGCCTGAACTAACACTTTCCGTACAAGGGCAAATTAGTTTATAGTTAATAAACACCATTAAAAAAAATTTATTGTGAAAAAAGTAACAAGTATGAAAATTAAAAATTGCCCAAAAAAATGAAAAATTACCCAAAAGTAAAATGAAAAATCGCCCAAAAGCAATGAAAAATCATCCAAGTTTTTGGGTGATTTTTCCAATTTTGTATAAAAAAATTTTGGGCGATTTTTCATTTTTTTTGTGCGATTTTTTATTGGGCGATTTTTCATAGTGCCTGGTGGACTTATCTTATGTCAGGTAGCGTTTATAGAGCCAACTTACGACTGAACCGAGCCGAACTGAAACTATAAAATTCATTGGGGCAAAAGAGATGCATGACTTTCGTCTACTGCTGACTTTCCTCTACTGCTTCCATGCGATTTTGAGTTTCAGCTCGGCTTAGAGTATATTTAAGCGAGGGATTGAACTTCGAAATGACTCGATCTAAAAGTACCATTTATTGCCTTGAAAAAAAAGCTGATTCGTCTCAAAATCTTTTTTTATCTTTAAGATATGCTTCACCTACACAGTAAAAAATATGAGCATAAATTTTATACTATTTGGCTTACATATAAATCCATACCAAAAATGTTTTAAAAGTTATACCATCAAATCTTATAAATTTTTCCAGATAATTTTTCTCGTCAGACCAATCGAAACCATTATATTTTTAAATTTCCCGATTTCGGTGAATTTTTTTCTTTCGAACAAGAATATATTTTGATTTACACATGATATTCATGTAAAATTTTTAAATTAAATTTGTTTTATTATTTTTATAATATTGAGTGGTATAAAATTTCTAAATTATTTGGAATAAAAAAAGTTTATACCACACAAATGTTATAAAAAAGATAAAATTTACCCTCAAATTTTTTACTATGTAGTCATTTCGAAAAGTTCGATCCCTCGCTTCAATATGCCCTAACACTTTTTGCACTTTTTAGGCTACAATATCTCTATAAGCAAACGAAATAGGTTAAACCTAAAATCGAATTCGGATTAAGACAACGTGGCTATCCAACAAAACACTAAATTTTAATTTATTTTTCGTCGTTTAGCTTATCCAATAACGCTGCATAATACTCTGCTGTGACTGCTCTTCCCCTCAGAAAATAGTCCATGAAGATTATAACTTGTCCATCCTAGGTCTTTTTGACGCTTTCCAACCACTTTGCCCAATCGCGTCGGAAGCGAATTTCATCTGGGGGGGCAGTACAAATGGGGGGGCAGTACAAATGGTGGTGCAAAAAAAGATCACCAAAATTTCTTCACATGAAACATGAAGAAGAGGGAAAGAAGAGGAAAATATATAATACAAAAATATTATCGTTGTAAAAAAACTGATATTTTGAATAACTTTTCCTTTTAAATTGTTTATCTAGCTAAAAAAGTGGGGGGGCAACTGCCCACCTTGCCCCCCCGCTTCCGACGCCAATGACTTTGCCGACTACCTCTTGGACACAGGTGTATTCACTAAACCACCGATAAACTGTTGTCGAAGGAGCAGATGTGCGATGAAATTTCTGCAACCATTGCAATGATTGATTAGAAGTTTTTCCCATCAAGAAAAGTTTGTTCAAGAAGCAGCTTGTCAATGAATGGACGAAAAGTCATTAAACTTGATACATTTGCGTAACAAAGTGACAGATGGACCTCTCGAAATTAGTCGTTTTCTGGGAACCTGGGACTTTTTAGACCATCTAATATTGGTTTTTTTTAAATTTGTTATTATATATTTAATTTATTTTTCCTTTGAGCTCGTTACTGTTTTCTCTCTTTATTTTGATAATTTTTTACTCTCATTGCTATTGCAAGCTAACTTGTTGGGTGTCTATCGATATCTAACGATTTATGGCACTCATTTTTAGCAAACTAATTCCAGGCTTTAAGACAGAATAAAGTAAACACCTAATTTTTTGCCTATGAAAGAAGAACAGAAGAACTATGCAAATATTTAAGTACAAGAGTGTATATTTGTTTTTATGTAACATCCCAGATGAAAAACAAAGCAGGCCAGCTGAAGGAAGGAATGTGGCAGGTTATAATTTTAATGCTAAGTTTAGAAGTCTAACTTTTAAATTTAAAAATTTTCTTTAAATTTTCTTTAAATTTTCTTCTAGGTGCGGTATGTATAATATTTGCTAATGCAAAATTCCGGTAAATTTTAAGGGACAACAACTTCAATATTGTAATGATTGTTGTAATTCGACGAATCCACGTCGTGTTTGAGTTTGTGCGCGATCGTCAGAATTCCTGTTGCTTTCATGTGCTTTTCTTTGTTGGTAATTTCGTATCGTTGTTGTTGCATTTGTTGTTGTAGTCTTCAAATATTTTTTAGGCATTTCTGGTACAATAGCCTGAGTGGCAATGCAATAAGTTTCAGCTCGGTTCGGTTCGGTCGTAAGACGCCACTATAAACGCGCCCTAGAGCTGTGAACGTAACATTTTCTGTCGATGTTCTCATTTGGAAAGTTAAGTTTGGAGTGTAAAGTTGTGAACAGTGAATGAAGTACTCATATACTATATCATATATCATACCATCATAATACCTAGTTGCAAAAAAAGCCCTGTGGCAACATGTTGTAACTTTGAAATTTTCGAAGTTGTCGAAATTATCGAAAGTCGGTATGTTGTAACACTTTCGACAGGTGATATTTGCGATAAAATATCACTTTGATTTGATGGCAGTGATCTAGAAGCGAAGTTAATAGAAATGCCTATATTTATTCAACCAAGCATGGTTTTATTTATTAACTATTAAACACAGAAGTGTTTAATAATGATTGTAAGTTAGTAAAATTATAAAAGAATTGGTTTTAATTAGAGTATAAACATGTATGGTAACCTTAGAACTGTTTGTTAAAATTAAGTTTCCTTTTTTTGCCAAACAATGTTATTTGTTTAAAATGACTAATTTATCATTTTTAGTGCCAATTAAATTTTTTCTTAATAAACTTTTTTTAAATATTTATTCACGTTATTAACATGCCAAGTATCAGAAAAAAACTTGCAAACAGTTGTTTAATGTTCGAAAATAACTTCGAAACAAGCCAAATCGCCTGTCGAATGAAAATGTTACAACATACTGCCGCGTCGAAATCTTCGCTTCGATGTTCGCTTCGACAGTGAAGTTACAATATGTCGCCACTGGTGTATGTCTGCTGGCAACATGCGATGGAGTTTCAGCAGACATGCTCGCCTCCATACCCGCTTGTATGTTTTTTCAATAAGCATGTCCTTGGACGGCAGTCTGTCAAATGAACTACCGAGGCCTAGGACATGCCTATAAAAAAAAATTTAAGCGGGAATGGAGGCGAGCATGTCTCCTGACCTTCCGAGGCATGTTGCCGGAAGACATACAGCAGGGCTCCTTTTCCAACTGGAATGAACTATCACAACCACCACAACCACCACTATCACCAGAACCATTCTCCTCCCTGCGCTTCACCTCTTATCAGCCAGTTTAAGCATTAAATTCATGCTGCTGCTTAGACTTGTTTTGTTTGTGGTTTTATCTGTTTGACTTTTTGGTTTTTAGAGCTTTTATTATTGTTGTTGTTGCTATTGTTGTTGTTGGCATAGAGCAATGTAGCAGCAGAAATGCCTGAAAGTTTAGCTGTTTGTAGTTAGTTGTACGTTGCTGTTATGGCTCTGAATTGTTGTATCTGTAGTTGTTGTTGTTCTTGTTGCTGCTGATTTTGTTGTAGCTGTTATCCCTAGCTTAGTTGTTGCCAGATAGATAATAAGATAAATGCTCACAAAAGAACTTAGCAAATACAAAATTCCAAGAATTTTTAGATAATAAATACTTCTTGTTTATGCGCGCAGCTGATGACGGTCATGTTATGGATGACATTTGTGCTTGTTGTCCTTGCTGTTTGTACCGCTGCTTTTGCTATTACGTTGCTGCAACGTAAATTGTGGCCAGGTTCCATTTGCTGCACACAAATTTGCAAATTTTTGTCTATTTTTCGTATTTGTGCTCCGTTGATTTTATAGCATTTTTATGCATGGCTCTTAATCCATGCTAAACATTAAGCTGATTCACTATTTTAATTAAAATATTTTTAAACTCTGAAAAATAACTTCACATTTTTACGCTTATTAAACGTGAGGTTCCAATAAAAAAGCTAAAGTTTCACTAGAAGCTTTAAATATCGCCACATTACGTGCAGTATCATCAGCAGCAGCAGCAGCAGCAGCAGGAATGCAACGAAGCGGTTAGAAAAACCTACGTTAGCCGGAAATGCGCTGCATTTAGCTATTAAGCGCATATACAATCGGAATTTCAATTTGGTCAAAATTAACCATATAAAGGAGTTGTACATAAAAAGGCTACATAAGCTAAGGCGCTATGTGCCGGTGGTATGGCGGGTAAACCTAAATGCAGCCAAAAACTTGAGCAATTTTTACCACAAAAAGCTTAATTGTGTCTTTTTTGTGTGCGCTTGTGAGGCTATGTTTGTGTGGGTGTGTATGATTGCTTCTCACTGATAACTGCTTGATGTGGGATTTTATGTGCCTTACCGCTTGATTTTGTGGTCAAAGAATTATTAATGGTCAGCAATAACGTATTGTGTGTGATAAACGCAACTTGAAAGCATATTAAATTTATATATTTTATTGCAATAAAAAATTTTAAGGAGAAGTAAGAAGCTTAAAGAAAAGGTATAAAATACTTTACGTAAAAAGCATTTCATAATACTGTCAAGCTACTCAACAGGCCCTCTAGCAAGCGAACGGCAATTTTACTTGAGAAAATCTTTACATTTTCTAATATCTTTACTTAATTTTTTGGACTTTTACAGAGAAAATAAGAAAACAAAAATTATTTAAACATTTCGACTTCTGAAACTAAATATTTAATCATATAAAACGTACATTTTCAGCTACTGAAAAATTGCTAGAGCTTTAAACATCATGTGTGAGTTCATAAAATTGAAAGGAATTTTTAACAAACCTACTTACATGCGAAAACTTAAAATTTGTATACCCTAATGCTGTAATAAATTCATGGAATAGCGCCACATGAGTTGAAAAAGCGGTAGGTAAAAACTAAAAAAAAAAGCACTATCCAAAAGGCGACTCTAGTTATATGCAAAAAATAAAAAAATTTGCATAACATACCCAGCACCAAGAAATAAAAAAGAAAAAAAAATTCATAAAAAATCTATAAAAAAAATCGACCCCTGAAACTTTTACTCATGTTTAAATATGACGCATCTACTCAATTCAGCCCACATCGTCTGATCGACCATAACGTGCTGTAGCTAGCTCCTCAACACACTAGAGCGGCACTTGAGCGCTTCCAGTTTAACCCACAAAGCGTTATACCCCCTAACAACAGCGGACAGCCCAAACTTAAAATAATGAATTCAAAACTAAACACAGACTTGGTAGCATTTTTATGTGGCATACTTTTGGGTGCTCATATGTAGTAATAGTATTTTCTTGTGGAAAGCTAGTCTCTGCAACGCAACGGTTATTTGGCCTTATTTATAATTTGCATATATATAAAGTTTTGAATTTTTAGCAGCTAGATGAAACAGTTGAAATAAATTAAAGTTAAATAAACACAGAATACTTAAAAAGGCTTTAAATAAGTGGCATTAATGTATAGAAGACAAGAGCGGAAAATTGGTTATTTGCAAAAAGAAAAAAAAAAAACAAAAATGGGTTTCGCTTTAGTCGCGGCAAATAAGGGTTAACATAATGAGGGTCACATAAATTAAATTCACCAACTCAAGTTTGTTCCTTTATCATGCGAAGATAAGTTGTGACAAGGAAATGAATTCTTGTGCTTTTCTCGTTGTGTATTTATTTTGCTATTTCCATGAATATCTATTAGCATACATTTCCATTTTTATTGCTTACAACCGTTTTGTCGTTGATTAGATGTATCCTTATGTACTTATTTGTATTGTCTGTATTACTTCAATCCGTTGATTTCATCTAATTAAATGCTATTGAATTGTTTTGTTTTATCATTTGGCCAGGATTGTTTAGTATTAATAATCTTTTCGGAGCAAGAAATGTAAATAAGTATCTGCTATTCTAATTAGATTCAATGATTAAGAATTCATAAATTCATTTGTAAAGAAAAGTTATTGTAAGACAAAACTGATGGAATAATAATAATATTAATAAAATATGAGCAGTGAATAAAAGCCAGGAAGACATTATACAAAAGAAAAGTGTTTAGGATAAAAAAGAATTACAAGAAATTATTAAGGATTCAGAAACGAAATTTTATTGAGCCACCTTCGTCGAACAGAGTTTTAAATAGAACAGTATGAATGTGTATTACTGTTCTCAATGTAAAACTTACTGCCTGGAGCCATAAGTCACCAAATTGTTAACTATGTGACAAAAAAAGTAGGATAGAGTGGGGAGATGTGAGACATGGCTAGTTGTGAGACACGTTGATTACGGCAACGCTGAGCAAGTATGACACACGACAACTAGTGTACAATTTTTTTCTCATCTAGTTCTCACTTTTTATCGGTATCCAAAGAGTGAAGACGAACTGTATTAAAGAAACGTTTTTTTTCTTTTTATTGAAGTAAAATTTCGGAATACTTTTTCGGAATAATAAAACTTTAGTACCCACAAGTTATTTTTGAGTCAATTGGAATAACCAACTACATAGATCGTTTCTAGCGCAATTTGTACTTGATATGAAATAGTACAAAAAACATTCAGCGCAGAGCAGTTTACTTTGATTTTATTTTGTTTTCTTGTCAAAATTTTTACTGAAAAAAAAATAAATTAAATCAGTTGTTGTGGCTATTTTTTTCAAACTGTTTGAGGGAAATTTATTTAAAGAATTCAACAAAGGTAAGTTTTTGCATTGCATTTACAAAAAGAAACTACATTAAATAAAATAAATTTTTGAAATTAATTGAAATAAATAAATGATATTTTCAAATAATCAATGGTATAGTAATGCTACGGCCATTTTGAAAACATTGAAAGTGGGGAGTTGTGTGACAACAAAAATGTTGAGTTGTGAGACACTATTTTTTTTTGCATTATTCGGCCAAAGGTCGCATCTAATATAAATATTTTGTTTTCTTTTTGTATAAAATGAATGTTTAACATGAATTTGTGTATTTTTTAAATTTTTTTTTGGTTTTCGTTTTGTTCAGTGAACGCCAAAATGACGCGAAGAAATCAATAACTTTTTTGACAATGTTTCGTTAAACAATCTAAATTTTAATTTTTTTCAGCTTCAATAAAGATTAATCAACAAAAAATGCTTTTTTGTGTCATTTTTTCAGTGTCTCACAACTAGTTCATGGCCTAAGAAAACTTATGAAAAAACCGATTTTATGTTTTTTCCTTCACGAAGAAAACTGTTTGCTAAATTTGTATTGTGGTTAAGCAAAACTTGCGCTTGAATCTCAGCCACTTCAAAATTATCCTAGATTTCAGCAAAAACTAATCAAAAATTGCTATTTCAGTTTATAATATTTCAGTAAAATTTTGATTAAATTCAAGCGCAATTTTGCTTAGTTATTATAAACTGCAAAAGAAAATTTTGGCACTACGAAATAGATTGCAAAAAGCAAAAAAAAAAAAAAAAATGAAGTAAGCCCCAAAAAAAGTTCATACATTTTTGGGTGATACTTCGTATGAAATAACTCTCCATTTTTTGGGGCTATTTCATAAATTTTAGGAAATATTTAATTTTTTGTTTGAGTCTTATTACATAATGAAATAAATGGAATGAAATTTTAGTTGGGGTTTATTTCATTTTGAATTTTTTCTTGGGCCTTATTTCATTTGGTTTGGGGGTTATTTCATTTCTTAAATTTTGGAGTTATTTAATTTTATTTGGGGGGTTTTTCATTTTGCTTAATTAGAAGAGTTGCTTACAATAAAATTAATTTTAATTTTTTTTCACATTTTGTAATTTTTGATCAATTTTTGCATTATTTTTTCCGTGTAGTTGCGCCTTATACAAGTTATTCCTTCTTTAAAACTTTAATAAAAGCTTTTATAGCATTTTGTATATTTGATCAATGCATCAAAGAAAATAACTGAATTGTACTTAAACCATTCTTAAAACCAAAAGTAGTTGTAATTAATCGTGACTTGTAGGTTCCCTCTCCGAAAAAGGAATTAATTATAAATTCTGGAACGGCATGAAAATGAATTATATCTTCCCTAGTAAGTAGTCGCCTTCGGGCTTCTTAAAGATTCTTTTTCATGCGTTAATTTATTTCCTGTTGGTTCATAATTTTTTTATTATTTGTATTATTTGTATTCAATCAACCTGGGTACAAAATCAACCAGTTTATAACTGAAGTACAGTAGTGCCTATTCATTAGGGGTTACTTCATTAATTTTGGGGGTAATTTCATTTTAAGTTAAGAAATATTTTACATGGGGCTTAATTTTATTTTTGGGGGATATATCATTGGAGCTTATTTCATTTCTTTCGTTTGAAGTTGGATTTGGGACTTATTTAATTTTCAATTTGGGAATTATTTCATTGCGTTTTGGAATTATTTAATTTTTTTCGTTTGGGGTTTATTTAATTTTCGTGGGACTTATCGCATTCGGTGTTATTGCATTGGGGCTTATTTCAATTGGGGTCTATTTCGTGGTGCCGAAAATTTCTACATAATTTAAGCAAATATTTGCTACTTTATCATTAATTGGAATTGCAAATATTTGATTACTTTTTGCTGATCCAATCAAGCATTTTTTTGAAGTGAAATAATTATTAGCATTAATTTAAATTCAAATATTACCACCATCTGGTGATTTGAATCCATGAGTGAAAGAGATCCATTAATTTTCTTCATTACAGTGTGCTCGTGTTTTTTGAAAAAAATTTGCTTAAATTTAGTAATAAATTGCTATTTGAGTTTATAATAACTTAGCAAATCTTTGCTTGAATTAAATATTATTTTGCTTTTTCCTAAAAATATGAGGAGTCATTTCAATTTAGCAATCTTTTTCTTAAATCACACCGTGATCAAGCAAAGTTTTACTGATTTGCTTTTAAGCAAAACATTTGCTTAATTCAAGCAAAATATTTAACTCTGTGTTATAACCGATTAAGGATTTATGTTTAAAAAAAAATATTTAAGAATAAATCAAGTCATTTTCTTTATTTTATTAATTATTTATTTATAAGATTTACACAATAATAAATTACTATATAAATACAGAAATAAGTCAGTAATAGCATCTGAGGCTTTCGACTGGTAGATAATTCTAATATCGTAAAAATTAAAATAGAGATAGATCTATGCTAAGTAAAAAATTATAGTAAGTGTTAATTATGTTTGTAATTTAGTGATTGTTTAAATTTGATAAAATTCGGCAGGTTACCATCTTTTAAAAAATAATATATTCTTGTGATATTGTCATTGGAAGGAAATTTCAAGATGTCATAGGATCGTAAGTCAGAGAAGTACAGATTACTTTTAATAGATAGGTTCGGGCACGAGTTCAGCAAGTGGTCTATTGAAGCTAGGCGACCGCAAAAAGGGCAGTTATTGGGACTGGACTCCGTCAAAAGATGCTCGTGGGTAAGCTTTGTGTATCCTAGACGTAGTCTCGTGAATGGTATGATGGTAAAAGTGGATGATGTGCTTGGATAATGTGGTATTAAAGGGTCATTATATCAGAATAGTGGTGAATGTAGGTTTTTCAGCTTTCTGCATTTTTTGAAGATCGTAGCCTTACGATAAAGTTATTGATGTTCTTAGCGGTAAATGAATTAGACGTAGGTGCTGTTGTGAAGGCAACATTTTTAGTTGTAGTATCAGCTAGCTCATTTCCACGAATTCCTGAATGGCCAGGGATCCACATAATTTTAATTTTATTTTGAGCCTGAATAAGAATGTCTCTTGTGTTAGCAATTGCGTTTGTAGAGTTGCCGGTTGCTCTAATTGCGCTGACACAAGACTTGCTGTCTGTGCAAATAACAAATTTACCCTTATTTTTTTTTGTAAAGCAAGCAGCCTTTAGTAAAGCGACAGCTTCTGCTGTAAACACGGAGCAAAAGTTGTGCAATAGCCCATAGCTTATAGGAGCACTGTCCTCGCTGACAGTTGCATAGGAGGTATTGTTGTTAGTTTTCGATCCGTCAGTGAAGATAAGGCTCCATTCTGAGGATTTGATCAGCTTCCTGAAGAATTAGCTGTTGATAAGTTAAGTTAGAAGTGGTGTCCTTAGGATGTTCTGATAACTGAGTCCGTTTTCGACTCAGTGACTTTTTGACATCAATTGCAAGAACAGGATTTTTTGGTTGCAGTATTTCAGGATAAAGACGATAGATTCAGCCTTATGACGTAGTGAAGGTAGACCCGACTTGGCCAGAATATTTGTTATTGGTGTGGTTGGGAAGGCCCTTAAGCAGCTCCGCACAGCTTTATGGTATGGACCGAAGAGAAGACCAATATTTCGGCTTATGGCGCAATGGCTATAGATTAGAAGCCCATAATCAATTTTAGATAGAACGAGTGCCCTAGTGATGTTGATGAGTGTTGTGGGATGTATAAGGCTGCGACAATGTTAGATGTTAGATGCCTAATGGTATTTAGACTTATAGAATTAAACTATCTCAAACATATTTACAGCGAGGCTTAAGAGTATATTTCTTATCAAATATCAAACTTATCGTTTATCGTTTTCTCTAAAATTTAAATGGGGTGTCAAAAACACCCTGCGAGTGACGTTGTCCAAAAACAGATGCGCAAGTAACCGAGACAACTACTTTTTGATAAAGAAGTCCTTACAAATAGTTTTTTAGGTTGTTCAATAAGTTTCTAGACACGCACATATATTTCGGTATTATGTCCGCCATTTTATTTTTCTAAAAATGGTACTACTTTCTTAGGAACACGTAGATCTGATAAATCAGTCTTATATTTGCAGCTGTTCAAAGTAGACGTGTAACAGTGTTTTTTTAATATAGAGAAAAACAAGTATCGTGAAGTGATTGAATTTTTATATATGAAAGGTGTACACCCAAAAGAAATTCATGAACAATTATTTGAAGTGTATAAGGACTCTGCACATTTACTTGCAACAGTGTAAAACTAGGTTTATGAGTTCGAACGTACAAGTCTTGTAGACGATCCACGTCAAGGACTTTCACAAAGTGCATCAACACCAGAAATCATAGCAAAAATACAGGATATGGTTTTGAAATATCGTCGATTGAATGAGAGAGATTTAGTAGAAGCCGTAGACATCTCAAGAGATAGTTTTGGGATTCAAAAAGAAGTGTGCACAATGGATACCTCATTCGCCAACAATGGAACCAAATCGCATTCGAATTAGACTTTTTTAGCAACATTTGGAGTGTTTTAAAAAGGGTAAAAGAAATTTTTTACATTGATGCATCATTGTGGATGAGACTTGGGTCTTCCACCATGATCTTGACGCAAAACAAGAAGATAAAGAGTGGTGTAAACTCGGTTCTTCGGCACCTAAGCGAGTTTGTGTTCAAAAATCTGCAAAAAAGGTTATGTCATCAGTTTTTTGGGAAGCAAAAAGGATTTTGTTGGTGTATTATTTCTGAACTAGAAAACCAATAAATTCTGAATATTTTTGCAACACTATAGATCAGCTCAATGCAAAATTTCGTGAAAAATCCATAGTTTGCAGAGAAAGTCATTTTTCATTAGGACAACGCACCTGCTCACAAAAGTAAAAAAACCATCGCTTAAATCAGTGAATTACGGTACGGCCACCTTATTTGCCAGATCTAGCCCCTCGAACGTCTGGCTGTTCTTACATCAAAAAATTCATGCGTGAGTAACGATTTTCATCAAACGAAGAGGTGATAGAAGCAATAGAAGAGTATTTTGGAGACCTTCCGAAAGGAAACTATAGCGATGGGATCCACATATTAGAGGATCGTTGGAAAAATTGTAGTGAGTTACTGGGAGAATATAGTAAATAAAATAAAGCATTTCAAGCCATAAATTGTATTGAGCTTCTGGGAGAATATAGGTAAGGTTAGATTAAGGTGGCGGAGGTCTTAAGACCAGCCCACTTAGACCATTATTGGTCCGTTGTGATACCACAGAATGGAAAAAGGGAGTAATCAAGAGAAACTTTTATGTAGGATGTTCTTCATGCGGCAGAAGCTATGTGATATTAAATCAAATCAGAAGAAGAACATGTGATATTAAATCAAATCAAGTTACTAAGCGTTCCTCTTCTTAAACATTTCCTACCATCACCAACTACAACCATTCGTCGTAAATTGACATGTTTTAAAGTTTATTTGATTAGAAATAAGGAAAGAAAGGTTAAAGCTTAGGACCATGGCCCGGCCAGAACTCGAACTGGGGCCCCTGTGCGACAGTTAGGCGCGCTACCACTAGACTATCGGAGCCGCTGATAGTAGAGGCTACTAGACTATCGAGGAAGAATATAGTAAATAACAAAAAGCATTTCAAGCCATTAAATTATGTTTTTATTTCTGTTCCAAAAACTTATTGAACAACCAGTATATTAAAAAATCTTACTACGATCCGTGGTTCGATAATTTGTCATTTGACATTCCGGTCAAATTCTACCACAGGTGGGGGGGGGGCTAAATTTGGACTATTAACTTATAGTGCAATTTCTAATAATTTTTCTTAAGGGATTACTCATAGAGTCAACATGAGGCTTAAGAAAATCTGGTGTTACAAGCGCCCAGGACGTGAAAATTGAGATCGTTGGTAATTTGACCAAGTTGTTTATCCTCATAAATTTTACGCACAAGCCATCCCAAAACGTTTTCCATGGAGTTGGTTTCCGGCGAACGTGCACTCATAAATAGTTGTGTGTTAATATTACTAATAACTGCGTCCATTCTACGAAAATTCTACGAATTTTATTCGTAGAATGGACGCAGCCACGAATAGGATTCGTAAAATCGACGTACACATTACAAATATTTTATTCGTATTCGTAAAAAAAACAAATGCATATTGTACGAAAACAGTTGTTTCATGTACGAATATAATAACGAAAAAAAACATTCTGTCTGAGCTGGGGCTTAAACCTCGGCTCTTTAGATTACGGACCACTCACTCCACCAGCAGGCTACAGATGCTTTACAATGATACAGTTCCTTACATTCTGTTGTTTTTCGACAAACCAGTCAAAAAAAATTCTGTCTGAGCTGGGGTTTGGACCTTACAATCGTACATTTTTTTTATTTTCTAGTTGTTCGACAAACCAGGCTGAACGATTTCGGTGTTCAATTTTTTTAATTTAACTAATAATTCGTACATTCTACTAATTATTCGTACGGTCAATCTACGAATGAACTTGATCTACTAATAATTGTTTTTAATTCGTAAATAGTAGGAAAGCATTAAAAAATACTACGAATGTAATACATATGTACATATAATAATAATAATAATAATAATAATAATAATAATAATAATAATAATAATAATAATAATAATAATAATAATAATAATAATAATAATAATAATAATAATAATAATAATAATAATAATAATAATAATAATAATAATAATAATAATAATAATAATAATAATAATAATAATAATAATAATAATAATAATAATAATAATAATAATAATAATAATAATATTATTATTTATATGTACACAATCATTCGTATAATGCACTAATACAAATTATTGTATTTTTGTTTACGAATATCATTAGAATATAAAACACATATATATTCGTAGATACTACATCAGGTACTAGAAACATTTTACGAATGAATTCGTAAAGATATCACAATACAAATACTTGTAGAATGTACGAATATTTTGCTTACGAACATCATTCGTAGAAATTTTACTAATAAATATTTTGAGTGTGCTGGCCACTCCAGTCGTACAATATTGTGTCTCTCAAAGTACTACTGCGTTGACTGACTTGGACGCTAGCATGGATTGTCCTTATGACAAATGAGATACCAGCTACAGAATTTTCAATTCAAGTAAAGTCAGGATCTGCTGTATTTGTATCGGAAAATAAAAATTTGGAGTTCAAAGCTGACGTTTTCCTATGATTTTCAAACATTTTGTACGAGTATCTAGAACGCTGGAACATATTGCTTTAATTTGTTAATTAAATTAAATCATTTTAATTTTTGTGATGTCAGATTTACTATCATACTACATTTTCTACTCAAGAAATATGTTAAAATGTTTTCTTAAGAAATTTCTTGAGAGCTGAATACTAATCTTTAGCAATAACATGTATTTTAAAAATAATTTTATTTACGTTGGGGCAATACACACCTACTCTTAATCGATGACAACTCAATACTTTTTTGATCGTTAATTTCTGAGTCACAACCAAAAATATTATCGGAACTCAATAAATCTTTTTTTAAATATCTCAGATACAAAACCTAATACTGGACTTAGTTAATATAATTCCTTGAAACATGAAATTATATATATATTAAAATATGCACACTATAGACAAATTTGTAGTCTAAATTGGTGAAAGCACTTAAGAAACTCTTGCAGGATTTGCATTAAAATGTCAAAAAAATATTGCATCTGAGCTTACTTGCCATTGTATGCACCTTGGTTGGCTGTAAAAACATTTCTTTTGTCATCGTGTGCAGGAAATCGCCTGGTATTTGCATTTCTTTGCTACTTTATTTTCGCATGCATTTTTTTTTCTTTCACTATTTCTTTTTTGTTTGCTACTTTCTAATCTTTTTCTACCTTATGGCCTCGAGCGACAATTTTAAATCTCTGTCATGGATTTTTTTTTCTTGGCGTAAGTTATGACAAAAAATAAATCATTCGAAATAGCTTTATGAATTCCATTTAAATGGAAATCAGTTTGTGCTTGCGTGTGTATTTCAGGTCTTGCTCTTAGGGTTTTTTTTTGATGGTAGTGTATTTTTGGTTCTCCGTTGTCTCTTAACAACGTTGAGTAAAAGGATTTGATTTCTGGCCATTTTAGAATTTAAGCGTTGAAAATTGTTAGGAAAATCATAAAGAAGAAAAGTACAACATAGCTGCAAAAAAGCCATTAGATGAGGTCGTTTTTAGTGCTTTGTTAGACTAACCAACACTCATAGTACATACAAACACACACCCCTCACACAAACACGCATAAACGTAGCCACTAGCACCCCACATTTACATGCTGTCCTAGCAGTTATTATCTAAAGTTGCCCTGTGTGCCACAGCATGAGTTTTTTCTTTTTTTTTAATATTTGTTCTCGAAAAAAAAATCTTACTTTAAATCCTTTCTTGGTATATGTAAAACGAGCAACTGATCCGCTGTGACTTTCGCATATTTGCCAAAATATGGAAATTTATTGGACGGATAGCACAAAAAAAAAGAATTTCAACACAAAAAAACGTGCATAATTTCACAATAATTCTTCGAAAGGGATTCAGTTTTGTGAGCCTAACTCGCTTCGTACTACAATTTTGCTTTGTTTAAAATTATTCATGAGTGAGCTCCAAATTAAAATAAAAATGTTTGCGGATTTACTTTTATGCGATTTTTACATTTATGCGCAAAGAAATTTTTCGATTGATCCTATATCGTAACGTTCAGCTTTTTAAGGATATGACCAACTACATAAATTATATGATATTAATGTTGTTGGTCTGCAAGAGCAATTATTATTGTAGGAGCAGCAATTCAAATAGCTCTTGAATCTAAAAGAAAAGTAAACAGTCTTAATTTTAATTTAAGAATTTTTTTAATGTCCATTATAGTTTGCCATTGTGTAAAGTTTTTCGTTGATAAATATATTATAATAAAACATCTTGTCACAATCTTACAATTTACGTGCGCAAGTTCAAACAAAGTAAGATTGTGTACTCAGTTTTTCTCTAGAATGAAATAAAGAACCTTCAGTTTTCAAGCACTTAAATTTTTCAAGAATTATTTTCACATACAAAAAAATCCAAAACGAAAACATTTCCATTACAAAAAAAAAAAAAAAAAAATATTTCGTCCTTTACTTTATCAATTAATAAAATTTAAATTCAAATCCTTAAAAAGCTTTCAGATTGCTAAAGAATTCCTTTGAAGATATTCCTACATGTTGAGGACTTAAGGATTATTTGTGACACACACAAATTTTAGGTTAAAAGCTTTATTAGAATAGAAAAAAAATAAATTAAAAGATTCATATCAAAAGAATTTTCTTAATTATACGCATGAAGAATAAAATAAAAAACAAATCTTCAAAGCTGTTATATTTTAGTTTTAGAAGGCTGGCAAAATGCTCCACCTATCCCTCCTAGTGGGTGCCAGCTGGAAAAAACTGCTACAGGGTCCTTGGTTTAGGGGTGGGGGAAGCTAAGGGGGGGGAAGTATGGGTTGAATGAAGGTGTCATGCGATCCGTGACGGGGATTGACCAGGCTGGAGGTCCATTAAAAAAATACTTTAGTCAATCATGGAGCCATCCGGATACCTCCGGATGTATCTAGCCCTATCTGTGTATGCTGATCTCAGCACCGCCATCTCCGCTACTCAAGGGTCCTATTATGTCAAGAACTAATAATACAAAAACCAAACACAAGGAGTCCGGATCTCCTCAGAAACCGGAGCGTAGTAGTGTGGCTGGTGCTGCGGCTCAGAATCCGGCAAAGCCAGATCAGAGCTGTAGCGGTAGCTAAACTCGATTCAAGGCCTCTTCTTCTGCCCAATAGGGCTCGTCTAGTCGCGCTAGGGAAGTGTGCACAGCGACTAGGCTTTTCGCGCATTTAGAGTAGATGCTCGCTGGGAAGTCTATGCTATCGGACAAGCAGCTTAAGAGCTGTGAATGGGAGTTAGGTGTCATCAGCGGCAAGGCAGCATCGTCTGGAGCCGGTAAAGATCTGTTGGTCAACTAGCAGAGGTCGGAGGAGGAGAAACCAGCCACTGAAGCGAAAAATTTGAAGGTTTCTGGTGACTTTTCAGGCCTACTCTTCAGCGATGTTTCCAGAACAGTCGAGACTCTGGCCATCCTATATAGGGGAGCGGAGGATTTTGGGATCTCGGCCATGAACTGGAGGTTGGTGGAGGCCAAGCTTGCTGCCGATCATCTCAGACTCATGGTTGAGATTCTGGGTTCTCCTCCCGACTTGTTTGCGATGGGCTGACAACGGGGGATTAGGTTGCTAAGGTGTGTCGATGCCAGATCTGTCACTATTTACAAGACGGCTATCGCCAATGTAGGTGAAGTGTTGCCAGGTGCACTGTTAGAAGCGCTCTCAAAGGCGGAAATCCCTAACAAACCGATGGCACGAGTCTGACTACCACTAAACCCACAGAGCCAGGATATATTCTGAAAACTCTAAGAGTTCGGAACTGGAGGGCTGCCAAGGTGGAGGATCCCAAAGACGAGATGGACAAGGCATCTTTGGGTCCTTTGAATTGGAAAATTCGATGGGTGGCTTCGCTTCGGGGTCACGAGGGTACTCGTGAAAGTGTACAAAAAAGATAAGCTAGCGCATAACGCAAGCGCAGAGATAAGAACTCTTCTATAGGAATGGTATTCTATAGGAAAGGTATGCTCTGGAAGAGTCTGCGGTAGGCACTTTTCTAAGGAGGGTGCTGTTAAAGTTTATATTGATCGGATGTCGGGAGGTTCGTCGGAGTATGGTTTTGCGGACATATTCAATGAGGATTCAGAGAAGCATCTTCTCGAATCTGATTCTGATATTGGGGAAAGAATTCATCTTTGCATTTAACGTAGACCCCTGCTGTGTGGGCTTTATTCTATGGTGCTCCATCGCATGGGAGCAATATTAAGCGTCGGCCAACGCCCCTTCAGAATTCAAAGGATCTACCAGATAGTTTTCTTTAATTTCACAGCACAGACCAACATTAAAAGTTCATTTGAACTATGCACATGACCCTGACAATTAAGCCACTAAAATTGTACATGGCTAGGTTATTTAAAGCAGCCATGGATCATATCGGTATAAATACCGATAATTTAACCCATTTTTTTGGCACGCAACTTCGTTATCATGATCAAATAATCGGTAATCTTCGTCATAAAAAAACTAGGAGGCGATACCATGCAGCAAGACCTATGGTACTGTCGCGAATGTAACCAGGTTTCCCTATCATTTATGGACACTACTCAGATTGTTTAGGTTGCCCCGTCACCTGTCCTCAAATTCCAAAGGTAACAGTATATTGACAAACCCGAGTGAAACAAGGTGTAACTCGCACCGACCTTCTTAAAAGCTTCTTAAAAGACTCTTTTGAAAAACTTGGAAGCGTGCCGTAGTACATAAATTGGCCTATACTAGGGCCAAGGATTACTATGTCTCTTACAAAGAATCCTAATTTCAAAACAAAGGTCTGCAGCCAACGATAGATCAGGTCTTTTTGTCTTGATGGATGACTGCCCCCGTACTTCAATTTCCTTGGACTGATCCTCCATCGAAAGCATTACAACAAACTATGTTATGATAAATTAATACCAAAACCATGCCTTCTCAAAGATTTGGCACCAATAACCAAGGTTCAAGGTGGACATTTTTTTTACGGAAATAAGATGAACCATTCAAGAGCCTTGCCTCAACAATGAGCTCATT